>QJPP01001844.1:0-458519 GCA_003996215.1 Jaltomata sinuosa | reverse complement strand
GGCATGAATCTAGAAATAGAACTCTAAATCTCCGAAAGAAGGAAATTGAGTATTTTGTTGTAAGAGAGCTGATTTGGTAACTCAACAAGTCTTAAGGAACTAATTTATACATTATGGTGATTCAAGTCGCCTTCTTATAAAAATCCGATTCTTTTTTGCACGAAACGTAAGTTATCCTTTTGTCGAGTTTCTTCTTTGTATTGTGATCTCTAATCAAGCTTTAGAAAGTATACAAGGAAAGTGATAAAGTCAATCCCCATTTATATGTGTTTGGTATGTTGATTCCAACACCTAGTAATCCAAGGCTAAAGACGTTATCTAAATGAACCTTCATAAATAACAAGAATAGCTTTGAAGGTCAATCTAGTAATACACTTATTATGCGTGGTTTGCGTGTTAGTGTGCACCGAGGTGCTACTGCCATATTGAGACTATTATATACATAGTGTGCACCGAGGTGCTACTGCCATATTGAGGCCATTATACACATAGTGTGCACCGAGGTGCTACTGCCTTATTGAGGCCATTATATACATAGTGTGCGCCGAGGCGCTACTGCCATATTGAGGCTATTAAATATAGGGTGCGCCGAGGCGCTATTGTGGTTCAGTGTGGGTTATAAAGAGTGAGTTGCAGCGTGTGTTAATGCATGTATTGTGTTCTAAAAACAATAAAGGAGAAAGAGCTTAATGAGTCTTACCAATTACAGTTTACAAGTTTCATATTTTATCTTGTTCGGATTTACTACTTGCGACTTGCTTTTATGTTTCTACCTTACATGCCAGTACATTATTGTCGTACTGACGTCCCCATTGCCTGGGGGCGCTGCATACATGCCTGCAGGTCCAGACAGATACCCAGACAGATCTCTTCAGTAGGAGTTTCGGAGTTCAACCATTTTGGTAAGCTCCATTCTTCCTGGAGCTGACGAGTCAGAGGTCTAGCTTATATTTTGACCAGGTTATATATATGTACAGCTTATGGGTAGTCCAGGGCCCTGTCCTGGATATGAGATATTTTACTTACTCCTAGAGGCTTGTAGACGTGTATATGTATATTAGTGTTGGGTATGGCCGTGTCGGCCTTGTTATTAGCTATCTACTATGATAATAGCCTTGTCGGCCTTGAGTTACTTAACTACTATTGAGCTTTTAGTGTTTCAAATTGCTATTCTTAGAGACCTTGTCGGTCTCAGACCCCCAGCAGGTTCAACAGGGATACACTCTATTTTGGTACCCTCGGCCTTTTGGGGCTCCGAGTGTCGGTCATGCCTCCCATGGTTTGCGGCGTGACAGGTACCTCCAAGTTACTATGACATGTGCTATTTCCTTTAGTAAACTTCAGGTTTACTATTACATGAATTTCAAATTTACTACTTCGAAAGTAAATTTCAGAATAGTTCTTCTCAATTATTCTAACTCTTTTGGAGATGAGCTGTGATATATTCACAACCATGTGTACGTTTATAAATATGTCTTACCAAATATTATCACATTTACCCAGGGAATGGATCTATAATTGTAACATTCGAAATTCTCATTCCCAGAAATGGATCTACATTTATAATATTCAAAATTCTCATTTTTAATAAATGGAATATAATCGTGCCCAAAGCCTATAAAATTAAGGTAGCTTTGAACTTGTAATGACCAGGTCCGTCGTTATGGGGAAAACCATTCGTGCCAATTTATAGAGTTAGAAACCTCTGGGTTTGGGAGTTTGAAATTCTGTGCTAGGCTAGTCTCGGCTGGTTTTGGAGTGAGGTATGATCTAGAGTAATCTGGGTAAGGATTAGGGTAGATGTATGTATTTTAGATAGTTATCCTTGTAGTTAAGACGTAAAGGAGTCTGGGGAACTTTTCAGAATCGAATTCAGGTAAGTAGAACTCCCATAATCGAGGTTGATGTGAAGGGGTTATTCCGGGATGTCGGGAAAATTAGTGTATTGTAAAATGGAACAGTTTTGGAGATTTTACAACTTTCTGTCCTATCTCAACCACCATAGCAATTATCATTCCTCCATGGCGACCTCCGCTATAGCAAAGAAAATACCACTACAATGGAAGTCAACATCGATCAGCATCCGCCGTAGCGAATGGCTTCGCTATGGCGGTACCGTTATAGAAGAGTGGAGCGCTATAGCGGATCATGATGGGATTTAATGCAGAAACTTCTCCAAAATAGTTCAGTTTTTCTTGAAACATTTTGGGAGAAGAAGGGGGCAATTTTGGGCAATTTTCATCTGTTTTCCATTGTTTTTCATCCTAAAGGCAAGGACTACTCCCCAAACTCTGTGATATCTTTCCTATACTATAGAATTGCTAGGGATGGACTTGGGGAAATTTTGGGATGACCTAGGAATGGTAGAATCCAGGGATAAAGGGGATTCTAAGGTGCTAGAGTTCTTGGTTCTTGATTCTTGGTAATGGGTAATGATAACTTAGCCATAATTCTCTAAGGGAATCTGTAAAAATGATGAATTTATGTTAATTAATGGTGGGAGAGCCCGGAAAAGGGTGGAATGATCATGGTTGGCCTGGGGTTTGGGATTTTTCATAATCTGGGTAATTTGTAGGCCATGAGAATTGATTCTTGGTTACTGTGTATTTATTTCTAGACCAAGAACAAGAAAGGGATCCTGAAAGGGGAAAAGCTCCAGTTCAATAGAGATTGGAATAATTCGAGGTAGGTGATGGTTATTGATTCCTCTATGCATTTTGTGTTTGTGTACTTGGGTCTAAGTATTTGTATGGTTTGTATTGCTTAGGGAATAATTTAGGAATGTCCAAAAATCCTGTTTTCAGTCTTGTGAAATGAACTAGGTTTTATTGTTTGTTGGTTTACAAGTATTGATTGTTTATTGTTTGCGACTGTGGATTTATGTGACATTCAGTTGGCTCGAGTACCACGCATGGTATAGGATAATTCTAATAGTTGGCTCGGGTACCACGCATGGTATGGGATAATACTAACGGTTGGCTCGGGTACCATGCTTGGTATGGGTTTATTTTATCGTGTTGATGCATCTTTATTTAATGGTTCCCTGAGTGGACCAGGTTGTGTTATGATTTGTGGTTGTGCATTTTGGTCCTTGAGCTACTAGACCTATTTTGGTATGACTCGCGATTTGGAGTTGGCAGCGGTGGTGTTTGCACTCAATATTTGGAGACACTACCTCTATGGTGTCAAGTGTGAGGTATTCACTGACCACCGCAGTTTGCAACATGTCTTCACTGAGAAAGACTTGAACCTTAGACAGAGAAGGTGGATAGATTTGTTAAAAGACTATGATGTGACCATTCAGTACCATCCGAGTAAGGCTAATATGGTGGCATACGCATTGAGCCAAAAGACAGTTAGCATGGGCAGTTTGGCTTATTTGGAGGTGTCCAAATGACCACTAGCAAGGGAAATCCAGGCATTGGAGTCCAAGTTCATGCACTTGGGTATTTCAAGACAAGGTGGGACTTTGGCCAGTATTGAGGTTAAATCCACATTCATAGATGAGATAAAGGACAACCAGTTTCAGGATTCGTGGCTGAGCAGGCTTTGGAGCAAGGCAATATCTTGAGAGTTCGGGGATGCCACCTTAGATTCTGGTGGTATGTTAACTTTTGGAGGAAAGATTTTTGTTCCTCGGGTTGATGAAATTATTCATAAGGTGTTGGCAGAGGCTCATGGTTGCAGTATTCAATTCATCTAGGTGTAACCAGGATGTACAGAGATTTGAGGCAACCTTATTGGTGGCCTGTGATAAAAAGGGACATAGCGGATTTTGTGTCCAGGTGTAAGAATTGCCAGCAGGTAAAGTATGAGCACCAAAGACCTATAGGACTATTTCAGAGGATGCCCATTCCAAAGTGGAAGATGGAGTGAATAGCCATGGATTTTGTGGTGGGTCTACCCAAGACTCTGGAGAAGTACGAATCTATTTGGGTCATTGTTGATAGGTTGACCAAGTCAGCTCACTTAATTCCAGTTAGGATGGATTACAATTCACAGCAATTGGCTAAGATCTACGTGAATGAGATTGTGAGATTGCATGGAGTGCCACTGTCCATCAATATAGACAGGGGTACTCAGTTTACCTCCAAGTTTTAGGGCAAGTTGCATGAGGAGTTGGGTACTTAACTCACCTTTAGTACAACCTTCCATCCTCAGACTTATGGTCAGTCGAAGAGGACGATTCAGGTATTGGAGGACACGTTGAGAGCATGTGTGATTGACTTCGGGGGTCATTGGGAGCAGTTTCTACTGTTGTGTGAGTTCTCATACAACAATATCTACCACTCCAGTATCGACATGGTACCGTTCGAGGCTCTGTAGGGGAGGAGTTGTAGGTCACCGATTGGGTTGTTTGAGGAAGGCAATGTAAAGCCTTTTGGGCATAGACTTGGTATGGGAAGCGTAATAAAAGATAAGAGGCATTCAGACCAAGTTACTAGCTGCACAAAGCAGACATAAAGAATATGCGGATTGCAAGGTAAGGGACATGTAATTTCAAACTGGTGAGAAGGTACTGTTGAAAGTATCACCAATGAAGGGTGTTATGCATTTTGGCAAGAGGGGAAAGCTCAGCCCTCGGTTCATCGGACTGTTTGAGGTTCTTGAGATTGTAAGGCCCGTCACTTACAGATTGGAGCTACCGCCCAGCCTGTTGGGTGTCCATCTGGTGTTTTATGTATCCATGTTAAAGTGATGCCATAGGAATGGGGACTATATCATCAAGTGGGATGAGGTGCTACTTGATAAGGATCTTCGCTATGAAGAGGAACCGATTTTGATTCTTGATCGGGATGTCCAAAAATTGAGGACAAAAATGATCAGCATGGTGAAAGTTCAATAGAAGCATCGTCCGATTGAGGGAGCCACTTGGGAAATCAAGAGGGACATGCGGGACAAGTACCCTCACTTGTTTGAGGATACATGTACTACTCTGTTTCCTCTTTACTTTCCGTATTTTTGTGCTTGATTGTTCGGGGATGAACGATGGGTAAATTGGTGTCTGTTGTAATGACCGAGTCCATCTTTATGGGGTAAACCATTCATGCCAATTTTTAGAGTTAGAAAACTCTGAGTTTGGGAGTTTGTAATTCTGTGCTAGGCTAGTCTCGGCCTTTTTTGGAGTGAGGTATGGTCTAGGGAAATCCTGGTAATGATTGGGGTAGATTTATAGATTTGAGATAGTTATCCTTGTACATAAGACATAAAGGAGTGTGGGGGACTTTTCAGAATCGAATTCGGGTAAGTAGAACTCCCGGAATCAAGGTTGACGTGAAGGGGTTGTTCCGGGACGTCGAGAAAATTAGTGTGTTGTAAAATGGACCAGTTTTGGAGATTTTATGACTTTCTGTCCAGTGTCAACCACCATAGAGGTTGACACTCCTCCATGGCAACCTATGTTGTAGCAGAGAAAATACCGCTACAACAAAAGTCAACGTCGGTCAGCCTTCGCCATAGCGGATGATTCCGCTATGGCGGTACCTCTATAGAGGAGCGGACTGCTATAGTGGAGCATGATGGGATTTAATGCAGAAACTTCCCCAAAACCATTCAGTTTTTCTTGAAACATTTTGGGAGAAGAAGGGGGCGATTTTCATCCGTTTTCCACCATTTTTCATCCTAAAGGTAAGGATTCTACTCTCCAAACTCCGTGATATCTTTCCTATGCTATAGAGTTTCTAGGGGTGGACTTAAGGAAAGGTTGGGATGACTTAGGAATGATTGAACCTGGGGAAAAGGGGGATTCTAGGGTGCTAGAGTTCTTGGGTCTTGATTCTTGGTAATGGGTAATGATCACTTAGCCATAATTCTCTAAGGAAATCCGTAAAAATGATGAATTTAAGTGCATTAATGGTGGGAGAACCCGGGAAAGGGTGGAATGATTATGTTTGGCTTGGGGTTTGGGATTTTTCATAATTCGGGTAATTTGTAGGCCATGAGAATTGATTCTTGGTGACTGTGTATTTGTTTCTAGACCAAGAACAAGCAAGGGATCCTGAAAGGGGAAAAGCTCCAGTTCAATAGAGCTTGGAATAATTTGAGGTAGGTGATGGTTATTGATTCCTGTATGCAATGTATGTTTGTGTACATGGGTCTAAGTATTTGTATGGTTTGTATTGCTTTGAGAATGATTTAGGAATGTCCAAAAGTCCTGTTTTTAGTCTTCTGAAATGAACTAGGTTTTATTGTTTGTTGGTTTACAAGTGTTGATTGTTCATTGTTTGTAACTGTGGATTTACGTGACATTCAGTAGGCTCGGGTACTACGCCTGGTATGGGATGATACTAACGGTTGGCTTGGGTACCACACCTGGTATGGGATAATACTAACGATTGGCTCAGGTACCACGCCTGGTATGGGTTTATTTTATCGTGTTGTTGCATCTTTATTTAATGGTTCCCTGAGTGGACCAGGCTGTGTATGATTTGTGGTTGTGCATTTTGGTCAATGAGAGGATGGGTTGTTACTTGCTTTATGAGTTTGGTTTTGGTGTAGATTGGGTTGTATGTCTGACACTTAGGTGTTGCCTAGAGGGGATCCAGGGTGGGACCGGGATATGTAACGTGGTACACTTGTTGTTGTTGTGGATTTGTTGATCATAGTTGGGAAGTGGTTTACATGTGGGGACAAGTTGTATGTCTGACACTTAGGTGTTGCCTAGAGGGGATCCAGGGTAGGACCGGGATATGTAACGTGGTACACTTGTTGTTGTTGTGGATTTGTTGATCATAGTTGGGAAGTGGTTTACATGTGGGGACAAGTTAGGGAGAGACTTGTAGTCTAGGAATACCTGTTGACTTGCCTATGTGTTTTTGTACTCTTACTTGATTTCTGTACTACTCATACACTGTCTATTTGGAACTGGGTTGATGATCCTACCAGTACACGGTGGTTGTGTACTGATACTGCACTTGCTTATCTTTTTGTGAGTATAGGAAATCTTTTGGCGGTTGACGCACAACCTCACTTGTAGTCCTGACCTTCAGAGATATCAAGGGTGAGTTGTTCGACCAAGATGCCTTGGTGTCTATCTAGTTGAGTTGTAGACCATTTATTTCGGGCTAGACCATTTCTATATTTGGGGTTGCATCACCGTACTCTAGTTTTGATAGATGTTTTTGGTACGATGACTTTGACATTCTAGGGAGGGATTTCTGCAGGTTATTTTTATTTCATAGAGTTGATTTTATTATGTTGAATGCTAGTTTACATTTTTGCACTCTGGTTTTAAGCGGTTAGGTTATGCTAAGAGTTCGACTCTATTAGTTCGCTCATCCGGGGGTTGGGTGAGTGCCACTCGCGGCGGTCTGGGTCGTGATAGAACCTATTTCAAGATATTTCTACTTCAGGAGCAAATCGAGGCATACATATAATGATAGAGATTTTTTCTCTAACATATCTTTCTTTATGATCACAATAAAGTTATGGAAATATTACCACTTCTAATGATTATAGATTTCTTATAAACTCTACCAGAGTTACTGTAACACCCCAGAATTTGAACACGCTTTTAGACTTAGGAATTCTAGATTTTTGAAGTTTCCTGGGTCCATGGGCATAATCTTTTAGCCGTGGATGAGGCTCATGGAACCAGTTCAGCAGACCCCTCCTCAGGTCTGAGAGCAACGACTGGGGATCATGAGACGTGGATGGTTCCACGGGCCATGGAACCAGTCCATGGAAATTAGATTGAGGGTTGCAAATTTCTCTGAAACCACATGAAGTTTCTACGGTCCGTGGATCAATCCACGAGCCGTAGACCTTGCCTGTGGAAATTAGACTTGCAACCTTACATCTTGGCTTAGGAACCACGGCCACAAACTACGAGTCATGGTTCCATCTACAGGCTGTAGATGTGATCCATGGAACCTGAATCCAAGTTTCTTCAACAGTTTTCAAGCTTATTTTCTAGGGGTATTTTTGTAATATCCTACTTTTTTAACTCCTAAGTTATGTAATTTTAGGCAAAATTAAAGGGGTTTTAGTCCCACTTAGTTAGTTCTTCATTCATTATCTCAATTCAAACTCCAAAAGAAAGAAAATGATTCTTCTCTCAAGTTCCAAGGTCTAGGGTTCCATCTTCAAGTCTCCATCTCCAGATTTTGGCTAGGAAAAGCTTTAGGTTGAGGTATGTGGGTATTCAATAAGGAAATCCTTTCACTCTTATTCCCAAAACCTAAGATCATACTTTGGTTTATGGAGATTATGAAATTAGGGTTCTTACCCAAATTTTGAAATTCTCATGAATTCAGTTTATTAGCATCAATTAATGGTTTCTAATCCCTTACCTTTCACTCTCCTTGGGCCTGTTGATCGGCTTGGAGTTCCATATCTCTGAAGAGTAACTTCCATAATTTTAGATGAGATTCTTCAAGTGTTATTAAAGCCCATGGACTAAGAATGATTTCTAGCATGACTTCACCCTGTTACATGTTTTCAAGTAAAATTGGCATGTTAGATAACATAACCTCTAATATTTATGAAATTGCATGCCTAGTTCTTCAAGCTATGAATTTTAAAAAAAAGTATATTTTGAACTATGGACATGCTATATTTTTAAGACTTATGAATTTATGAATGGCATGACATAAGATATGTCCATATGCTTTTCAAATAGATTTGACATCAGACATATCCATGAATTATGATCAGTTTGGCATCAGATATACCCTAGTGTATATATATATATATATATGAGCTATAGTATGTCTTTGAGAGTCGTATTTAACATCAAGTTGGATTGGGTTTAGCATACCTTAAGTCCCAGAACTACGTTGCCACCTTAGGTTGCCCTCTGTGGCTCATTTCAGGATCCTTAGTTAATTGGTTCTAACCCATGCCAATTAGGACAACCTTTTCTAGTGTAGAGTAGCACACTGGATTCCATGTAGCTCACATGGTCAATGTCGGTTATGAGAACCTCCCACAAGAATGGTTTAAAGCTTTTAAATGTATTTGACTCTTTTTTTTCAAATTTCAAACTTACTACTCATGCTTTATGAATACAAATACATCCTCAGTATATGATATTGCATTGAGTCATCACATTACAGATTTAACCATCATTGCATGACTTCAGTTTTAGTTATGTTGTGAGCATGTTTTACTTTCAATTATACATATCTCTCATACTCAGAACATTCCATTATACGTTATGTCGGTTATGACTAGCAGGCAGGGCCATTACAAATGGTATCAGAGCCACTCCAATGTCAGCCTTATCGATATGGGCCAGAGTTCAAACTGAGTTTAGGCAAATCCCGGTAAGGCAGGGCAAACCTCAGTCCTGAGTCTAGGCAAATCCCATTCGGTGGGACAAACCTCAGTGAGGATGCTGATTCCATAAGAGGGGGTGTTTGTTACACCCCAGATTAGGATTAGAAGTCCCACATCAACAAAACACAGAAGTGATGATAGGTATATAAGTAAGTAGGCCTTACACTCTAGTGATGCATTTTAAAGCCATGCGGGTCTAGTCCCAGAGCGGACAATATCACTAGAAGTTTGGGCTGTTACAAATAATACCCCAAAATTTGAACCATCTTTTAGACTTAGTAATTCTAGATTTTTTAAGTTTTTAGGGTCCACAGGCACAATCCATCAGCCATGGATGAGCCTCGTGGAATCAATTCAACAGACCCTTCCTCAAACCTGAGAACCATGACTGGGCTTCACAAGTCATGGATGGTTCCATGGGACGTGGAACCAGTAAGGGAGCTGCTGACTTAAGGTATCCCCTGATCCTAGGGCAATCACCTTCTTTGGCCATATCTTCTAATCTTTTCACAGTTATAGTTCACTGCTCCCCAAGAGAAGGGGAGCACGTATGGGTGGTATGAAAGCCCCCCGAATTTTATCAGTTCTAGGCTCAAGTTCCTTTATCTTACCTTAAGAAGAAAGAGGAGGTATGAAGCTCTGGGATCAGAGGTGGTTGGTTTACGCTCGGTTCGGAAGAGCCTACCGAGTTTCAATCAAACTAAGGGTTGTCAATTTCTCTACAACCATAGGAGGTTTTAATGATCCGTGGATCAATTCATGAGCCGTAGACCCTTCCCATGGAAATTAGACCCGCATCTTTACATAGGAACCATGACAACAAACCACGATCCATGGTTCCATCTATGGTCCGTAGATGTGGTCCGTAGAACTTGAAGTCGAGTTTCTTCAGCAGTTTTCAAGCTTATTTCCTAGGGGTGTTTTCTTAATTCTCCACTCTTTTAACTCTTAAGTTTAGTCATTTCAAACAAAATTGAAGGGGTTTTAGTCCCAGTAGTTAGTTCTTCATTCATTCTGTCAGTTTATACTCCAAAATAAAGAAAATGATTCTTCTCTCAAGTTCTAAGGTCTAGGGTTCCATGATCTTACTTTGGTTTATGAAAATTATGAAATTAGGGTTCTTACCCAAATTGTGAAATTCTTATGAATTCAGTTTATTATCATCAATTAGTGGTTTCTAATCCCTTACCCATGATTTTATATGAGATTCTTCAAGTGGTTTCAAAGACCATGCACTAAGATTGATTTCTAGCATGATTTCATACTATTGCTTATTTTCAAGTAAAATTGGCATGTTAGATAACATGACCTGCAGTATTTATGAAATTGCATACCTAGTTCTTCAAGCTATGAATTAAAGAAAAAGGTATATTTTGACCTATGTCCATGCTACGTTTTTAAGACTTATTAATTTATGAATGGAATGACATCAGATATGTCCATATACTTTTCGAACAGATTTGACATCAGATTTGTCCATGAGTTATGATCAGTTTCGCATTACATATGCCCCAGTATATATATATATATATATATATGTGTGTGTGTGTGTGTGTGTGTGTGTGTGTGATATAGTATGTGTTTGGTAGTAGTATTTAGTTTCCAGTTGGACAGGGTTTAGCGTATCCTAAGTCCCAGAACTATGTTGCGACCGTAAGTTGCCCTTTGTGGCTCATTTTAGGATCCTTAGTTTAATAGTTCTAGCCTTGGTTGGTTAGGACAACCTTTTTCTATGTAGAGTAGTACACTCAATTCCATATCACATGAATGGTTTAAAGCTTTTAAATGTATTTGTCTCTTTGCTTTCAAATATCAGACTTACTACTCATGCTTTACGAATATAAATACATCTACAGCATATGATATTGCATTGAGTCATCACATTATAAATTTTACCATTATTGCATGACTTCAGTTTTAGTTATGTTTTGAGCATGTTTTACTTCAAATTATGCATATCTCGCATACTCAGTACATTCCATAGTACGTTATGTCAGTTATGACTAGCGGGTTGGGCCATTACAAATGGTATCAGATCTAGTCCTATGTCAACCTTGTTGATATGGGCTAGAGTTCAAACTGCGTTTAGGTAAATCCCAGTAAGGCAGTACAAACATCAGTCTTGAGTCTACGCAAATACCATTTGGTGGGGCAAACCTCAGCGAGGATGCTGAATCCATAAGAGGGGGTGTATGTGACACCCCAAATTAGGATTAGAAGTCTCACATCGACAAAACACAAAAGAGATGATTAGTATATAAGTAACTAAGCCTTACACCCCAGTGATGCATTTTAAAGCCGTAGGGGTCTAGGCACATAGCGGACAATATCACTAGCGGGTTAGGCTGTTATAAAAAACACCCCAGAATTTGGACCAGCTTTTAGACTTGAAATTCTGGATTTCTGAAGTCTCTAGAGTCCACGGGCACAATCCATGAGCCGTGGATGAGCCTCGTGGAACCAGTTCAGCAGACCCCTCCTCAGGTCTGAGAATCACGACTGGGGTTCATGAGTCATGGATGGTTCCACGGGACATGGAGCCAGTCCATGGAAATCAGACTGAGGGTTGCCAATTTTTTTGAAACCACAAAAGATTTCTATGATTCGTGCATCAATCCACGAGCCATAAACCTTATGCATGGAAATTAGACCCGCAGCCTTACATCTTAGCTCTGAAACCATAACCACAAACCACGAGCCGTGGTTCCATCTATGGGCCATAGATGTGGTCCGTGGAACCTAAAGTTAATTTTCTTCAGTAGTTTTCAAGCTTATTTCCTAGGGGTATTTTTGTAATTCCTCACTCTTTTAACTCTTAAGTTAAGTCATTTTAGGCTAAATGAAGGGTTTTTAGTTCTACTTAGTTAGTTCTTCATTCATTCTCTCAATTAAAGCTCCAAAAGAAAGAAGAGGATTCTTCTCTCAAGCTCCAAGGTCCAGGGTTCCATCTTCAAGTATCCATCTCCAGATTTTTGCTAGGAAAAGCTTTGGGTTCAGGTATGTGGGTAATCAATAAGGGAATCTTTCATGCTTATGCCCAAAACCTATTATCTTACTTTGATTTATGAAAATTATGAAATTAGGGTTCTTACCCAAATTGTGAAATTCTTATGAATTTAGTTTATTAGCATCAATCAATGGTTTCTAATTCCTTACCCATTATTTTATATGAGATTCTTCAAGTGTTTTCAAATCCCATGCACTAAGATTGATTTCTAGTATAATTTCACCCTATTGCATGTTTTCAAGTAAAATTGGCATTTTAGATAGCATGACCTCCATCATTTATGAAATTGCATGCCTAGTTATTCAAGCTATGAATTTTTGAAAAAAGTATATTTTGAACTATGGCCATGCTATATTTTTAAGACTTATGAATTTATGAATGTCATGACATCAGATATGTCGATATGATTTTCGAAAAAAATTTGACATCAGATATGTCAATGAGTTATGATCAATTTGGCATCAAATATGCCCCAGTATATATATATATATATATATATACTAGTCTCAGGATACGTGCGTTGCGCGCGTATCTCTATCAAATCAGTCAAAACTTCTTAAAATGATATAAATATATTAATATATATATATATATTTGATAAGTAATAAAAAAAATTAAAGGAAAAAAAAATCCAAATGCGTTGATGTGTAATAACAAAAAGTTTATATTGCATAATATTAAACTTTGATACTATATATGCACATTGTAAGAATCCTTTTGAGTTATAAAAGTATTTGTAAGAATTCGTTATTTGAGTTATTCGTTCTTTTGAGTATGTTGTTTTATCTCTACAGTTTTCTTGTTTTGATATATCAAGACACCATTTAAATATGAACGGGAGAAATTTCAACTATACTTGCAAATGCAAGAGAAGTATCTTGAAATCTAATATGGTTCAGATATAATACTAAATTTTTTATTTGCATGATTTAAAGACATGCAACTTTAGCTCGCAATATCGATGACCATATTGCTTAATTGTCACCAATTTCATGATTCAGTAATCCAAGCTAAGTAACATGTTAGAAGGATTGTAATGACAAATTGACTTTTCTTTGGACCATTTTTTCGCAAATAAAATGATAGTGAAATTCAATGTATTTTGTGCGAGCATGGAACATCTAATTAGGTATATAAATTCAAACTTTAAATCAAACCTTTATTTACCTCTGAAGAATTTTTTTGAATGGCTAATTTTATTGATTAAAATCAAATTATCCCTTATAGCATGAAAATAAAAACTTGCCAAAATTATATTTAAGAAGCTGATACTATCAATTTAGAGCTTATATAACAATAATAACATATTCAGTGGGATCTCACAAGTCGGGCCGGGAGATAGTAGAGTGTATGCAGACCTTACTTCTACCTTGAATGAGGTAGATAGATTGTTTCCAATAAACCTTACTCTCAAGAAGCATTTTCAAACGCATATCGATTTGACAAATACAAGAATAAAAATTATGATAAAAATACTATAAAAATTAGTGCTTAGAATGCTCTAAATTGATAATAGAAAGTAATCAAACTAATATAAGTAAACAAGGAAAAAAGAAAATGAAAGCAAATAAATGAGGACAACATTGTGAATTACCCAAGCTACTCCATTATTACTCTGGAAATTACCATCAACATTGGATTGTACATATCCATCTAATCTGATTAAACATCCATATGCAGGCATTTTGATTCATATCCAAGAACAACTCTAATAAAAACTCGCAACCAATTTCGTAGTGCTAAACTGAATAAAACTTGGATAATAGTTAAACTATTTCCTCACATATAATCGTACATATTTTGCCAGCCAAAAATGCTAATCAATTATTATCCCAATCACTGATTTTATAGTGCAGGTTATAAAGTGATAGAATATAAAAAGGCTATATAAGTTAAAGATAAAAACGAAAAGATTTACGTTGAATTTATGATATATTTATTCTTCACAATTAACCACATTCATGGAGGCTATCATTTAACATTTAACAGGATGCATGTCATTTTTTAGTGAAGGAAGGGATACCGTCAAACTTGTCTTTCTTTTAATTAATTTTTTAATTTTAATTTTAATAAAATATGTATTTATGTATATTTTTGCACAAATATATATATATATGTGTGTGTGTGTGTGTGTGTGTGTGTGTGTGTGATGACCTTTTCGGTCATCTTTGCATTTACATACTCATTATACTGTTAGAGCTTTCCTGTAGCGGCCCCAAAATCATTTATGGCTTGCTGGGACCGGTAGTTCGGTGCGCTGATCGTTTTTTTAGTTGTTTTGTCCTTTTTCCTGTTTTAGAGCTTTAACTTAAAATATTATTGACTTTAGTCAACATTCTTAGCTAACGTTCTTGGAATTAAATTCTGACAATTCTGTTAGCTCTGTATTATTGAGTTTAGTCTAGTCGAACCTTCTGTTGAGGCGTGAGAACTTCTGGTGTAGGTTTTGTGTTGCTTTCTCTATTTTCAGGCCATTTGGAGTAGAAAGTATAACTTTGGGTGTCTTTCGATGATCGGAGTGTCAAATTCGAAATTCGACAATTCCATCAACTCCGGAATGATGAGTTTGGGTTGGGAAGGTGGTTGGTTAGAGTTCTGGGTGAGCTGGACTCATTTTGAGCCTTTGGGTTCTTATTCGTTAGTGTTGACTTGGGTAAAAATTTCTCTGAAACGACCTCGTATGGAAGTTTCATCGATTCCATTGAGTCTAGAATATCGTTTCTACTGTATTAGCATTATTGGTTTTTGAATATCGGTTTCCGATTGTTCCCGGAATTCCCCATGGAGTTTTTCAAAAGTTGCAGAAAAATGTTGCAGGCTAGGCCTTCAGCGCCATCTGCGCTGGCCTAGCGCGATCGTGCTCATGCACGTTTTGGCTGGCCAGCGCGATAGTTATTACTGGGCGCCATTAGCGCTGGCCAATTCCCTGCAACTATATATTTCTTTGTTTTCGTTTTTCCAGCTCTTTGGCTCAACTTTTCCCAGCTCTAATCACTTAAACACTCTCTGAAAATTACTCCAAAACGAGTTCCAACCTTGGGGAAATTGTTGTTCATCATAAATCCGTGATTCTCCGTCTCTTGGTAAGTCATCTTTCCCTACTAGCTTTCTTTTGTTTTCCTCTGAAATCCACCATTGTTGCTCATACCCAAAGCTTAGAATTTGTTGTAGTGGCTGCCTTCTAGCTCTTGCATGACCATGGGTGTGAAGGATTCTCCGCCTTAGCTTAAATTCCATTATTTTTGTAAGTAATCCTTGCCTAATTTTCATTGTTTATTCTTAAAATTCTATCTTTATACCCCAACTTGAGCGGGATGTTTTGGCGCCCTTCTCTTGGCCAATTGTGTTCAATTTTGGGGCTTGCCTTCTTGGCATTGTTGTGATCATCATGCTTCTTTTCATTTTTAGTTTTGGGTTGTGGGCCTCGCGGGCTCGCTTTTTACCCTAATTTTAACCCGGCTACAATTGTAGTGATATGGGTATCTTAGACTCATTTTAACGTATTATTTATGTTTGTGATAGTTTGATTATCATTTGGGATCTCTCGGAGCGGTTCGGGCTTGGACGTGTTGTTCTGACAGGTAGGTTACGGTCTAAACTCCCTAGACTTAGCATATATCAGATAAAATTGTACTAGCTGGCATCCTTGGGTTAGATTATTAGGTTGGTACCGCAAACCTTGACCGTTTTATTCATGTCTGCCTACTTTTCTTCCTCCGATGCTTGTAGTACTTGCTGATACATTTTATTTACCTTTGTGGTCCTGCTAGGCCTTATTGACTCTGGAACATAGCCAGTGGGTTATTGGGAATGTCTGTCAGTTCTAGCCATAGAAACATCCTTCTAGGCTAGTTATGCTTGCTGAGTAGCTGTGGGCTTGTGCTGGGCCGATAAGTTGATTATGAGTTGTTGGGCAACTATTTGTGTTGATCATTCATTTCCATGCATATAAAGAGGATTTATCCATGTTTTACTACAGTTTTAGCTTCGGGCCTACTGGAATTGTTTTCTAAACTTTCCATGGCCCCGGGGGCCCATTTTCAATGGAAATGAATAGGAAATGGTTTGACTTAACTTATGGATCTTCTTGGGGTAAAAGAAGGTTAGATTATGATTTCTATCACCAGTTTTACTATTAACTCTAGGCTCAGCAGGTCCAGGGTGCTAGTTGAGTTTCTTACTAAATTGGGATGATTTTTAGCCTCAGTCGGACCAATCACTTGAGATGACTTTCTACTGTTTAGACCCGGTTATGCCCAGCCACTCTTTGAGGGGTTTTTGAGACATTTTCCCACTACTTTAGTACTGGACAGGGTCTGGGCATGCATAATCGAGACTGGGTCTCTATCTTGAACCTGGACTTGCTTCTAGATGACATGTTTTGATGTTGAGTTTTAGTATGGGATCCGGGACCTCCATGGACCTTGCCGTTCTGGGCCTTGGGCTTTGCGCTATGTGTGCCGGAGGGAAGGTATACAACAAAGTAGAGGTATACAGGCAGTGTACTTCCATGGAACTTACCTGCTGGGCCCGATCGTTACCGAAGAGGGTACATACAGAGTTTCTATTCCACCCTGAGGTTATCATGCATCATATCATTCAGTGTTTGAGGTTCCACCCTTGTTTGCTGTTTGTTGAGTGTACGCTCCAGTTGTATGGGCGGTTGGAGGGTTTTGTTTTCACTTGTTTGCGGTCTTCGATTATATGGGCGGCCGGGGGACTGTAGGTAGCCTCTTGTTACTTTATCCCATGTTATCCCCTATTACGGTTATGCTTATAAGATTATATACGGCTAAGTTGTTACTTATTGGGTTTGAGATTTGTATGATTAATTGGGTTATTGATTCTTATTTCCGAGCATGCCTATCTTTACTCTCCTCTTCATTTCCTTATACTTGAGGTTACCAGTATATCGGCCATTTCTAAAACTTATTATGTATATGATGTTATTGCAAGGATCCCAGGTGCGTTATTTCTTGCTTACACCTGTGCCTGTTGTGCATATATTCTACTTTCTAGCCTAGTATATTGTTCTATTGTCTTCCCTCTGGGCTAGTTCCTGTGACTGTTTACTTCTATTATGTCTGTTACTATGCTTTTATCTTATATGTGCCCAGTCGGCCTATGATACCTACTGGGTACCTTATGCTTCCCATTTGGTGCTTATACTACACTCTGCACCTTCTGGTGTAGATCCTAGTGTGGGCCATCGTTGTTAGCACATGGAGACTCGTGCGAGGAGCTACTTTTGTGATATTTTAGACTGAGGGTGAGCTCTTGGCGATCGAAGCTTAACTTTTAGTTATCTTTTGATTATGTACTTTATTTCTACTCGGAGACAGCTTTGTATATATTGTTTTGGACCCTTGTACTCCTTATGTAAATCCAACTCTTATACGCTATGATGCCAGGTTTTGGGTTTGGTTTAGCTTCTGCATTGTATATATTATTCATGTTATCTATTTTCTTCATCTTGTTCCCTTGTTTTTTCTTATTAAACTATTCTTCCATTTAGATTGTTAGATAGTAGCCCATTACTGACCGTTTCGGGCTACGGGGATTGGTTCGCCTACAAGGGGTTTGTAGGTGCCATCATGACTGAGAAATCTGGTCATGATAGCTTGGTATAAGAGCTTTATTTTCACCGGTGTCATTGGTATAAGAGTCAATGTCTAGTAGAGTCCTGTAGATCAAGGCAGAGACGTCCGTACTCAATCTTCGGGAGGCTATAGTGAAATCTTAGGAACAAACTAAACTTTTCTTGTTTCTATCTCGTGCGTAGTATCCTTGAAAATTTCTAGAAATCTACTTACTCTTGTTCACTCTTCCACAGATAGTTCTTACGTGATCTTCAGCTTCTGGTGAAGGAGAGCGTCCTGCCCCTGTACCTCTGACTCTAGCTAGGGGTCGGGGTGGTCACAAAGGTAGAGGTAGGGGTCGTGGAGGCCCTAGAGCAGTGGCACCTGCTAGAGCTGCTAGAGTTAAGGTAGAGCCCGAGTATAACTATGAGACAGAGTTCGCTCTGGAGCAGCAGCATGTGGAGCAGGGGGAAGCCCAGGTGCCACCAGTTCCATCACCAGTTTTTGTGCTAGCTTCAGCCCCAGCTCAGTCATCAGATATTAGGGGTCTACTTGTTCAGCTGTTGGGTATGATTGGAGAGAGACGTTCGGAGGTAGCACAGACACCCGTTCAGGGGGCATCCTGGGTGTTCAGAGTTCCAGAGCACAGCCTGCTACTGCGGCTCCCCATGCCAAGGTTATTCCGGTCCCTTCAATTGCACAACCTTTTGCTTCTCCCCCAGTTATGACAGATGGGGAGCAGAAGGCATTGGATAGGTTCTTGAGATTGGCACCACCAAGATTTGCTGGTACATTGGGTCAGGATTCGCATTATTTTATTACTACATGTGAGATGATGTTGCACCATCTGGGTTTTTTGGAGACTCACGGAGTCGGTTATACCACCTATCAGTTGGAGAGTCTAATGAAGCTATAGTGGAGGGCACAGGTTGCTTGCAGATCTTCTACATCGCCTCTTTTGACCTGGTCTAAGTTCTATGAGGTCTTTATGGTCAAGTTCCTGCCTCAGAGTGATCGTGAGCGTCGTAGGGAGCAATTTACTCAGCCTATGCAGGATTCTATAACTGTGTCGAAGTATGAGACCCATTTTCATCAGCTAGAACTGTCTGGAGATATGATCATTCCTACCGAGGCAGATAGGATTCATAGATTTGTATGGTTTTTTTGGCCAGAGATTAGGCAGCCAACTGAGATATTGGTTGACGGTGGTCGGTCATTTCAGGCTGTCACAGACTATGCCCGTACTATAGAGGACTTACAATGATATGATCAAGGGGCCAGAGATAAGAGGCCTCGACAATAGGGTGGCTACAGTGGTTCCCGACATGGTGGTAGAGGTTTAGGCTATTAAGGCCGGGGTTATCAGCCACAACAGCACTAGGGTCAGTCCAGCCGACCGATTCAGGCTTCATTTCAGACTTCTGGTAGTACCCAGTTTGAGTAGGGTCAGAGCACCCATCAGGGCTACGAAAGTCAGTCTTCGAGGGGTAAAACTTCTGGGGAAATAGGTCATGGTGGCCATGCAGGTTCTACTGGTTCATCCTACCGAGTAGGTTTTCAGGGGCTTGTTTTAGTTGTGGTATGATTGGTCATTTTGCTTGAGATTGCCCCTAATAGGGTACAGTTCAGTCGGCCGAGCCTTAGGATCAGTTCAGCCTCTAGCTAGGGGGGGTGGTGGTCAGAGTAGAGGTGGTGATCTGCATGGCAGAGCAGGTGGTAGGGATGGCGGTCGGGAAGGTGGAGGTCATCGTCAATTCTATGATGTCCCTGGGAGACTAGAGGCAGAGGCCTCGGATGCTGTGATTACAAGTATGATTTTTGTATGCCATCAGTCTACTATGGCTTTATTTGATCCTGGATCCACTTGTTCATATGTATCTGCCTACTTTCTACCTTGTTTGGGGTTGGCTAGTGAGCCATTATCTGTTCCTGTTTCTGTTTCGACCCTATAGGAGATTCTTTAGTAGTGGATCATATAGTGAGATCTTGCATGATTTCTGTTGGTGATTTGGAAACTTGGTTTGACTTGATGATCCTTGACATGTTAGATTTTGATGTGATACTGGGCATGGACTGGTTATCCTCTCACCATGCGGTTTTGGATTGTTATGCCAAGACTGTTACCATTGTCGTGCCCAGTGTATCCCCAGTTGTGTGGTAGGGTTCTGTTAGCCATACACCATCTTGGATCATCTCATATCTTCGAGCTAGGAAGTTGATTTCCCATGGGTGTTTAGCTTATCTAGCATATGTCCGAGACACTAGTGCTGACCTTTCGTCTGCTGGGTCCGTTCTTATGGTTAGAGACTTCCTAGATGTGTTTTCTACCGACCTGCTAGGACTTCCACCTAAGAGAGATGTTGATTTTGCCATTGAGTTAGAGCCGGACACCAGGCCCATTTCTATTCCTCCCTACCGTATGGCTCCTACTAAGTTGAGAGAGCTTATGGAGAAGCTCCAGGATTTGTTAGCTAAGGGGTTTATTAGACCGAGTGTGTCCCCTTGGGGTGCTCCTATCCTCTTCGTCAAGAAGAAGCATGGATTTATGCGGATGTGTATTGACTATCAGCAGTTGAATAAGGTGACAGTGAAGAATAGGTATCTAATGTCGAGGATTAATGACTTGTTTGATCAACTCCAGGGTTTAGCCATGTTTTCAAAGATTGATTTGAGGTTCGACTACCATCAGTTGAGGATTAGGGCAGAGGAAATCCCTAAGAGAACATTCAGGACACGTTATGGCCATTATGAGTTCCTGGTGATGTCTTTTGGGTTGACTAATGCCCCCACAACTTTCATGGATCTGATGCATAGGGTGCTTAGCCCGTACTTAGATATGTTGGTAATAGTCTTCATTGATGACATTCTGATATACTCGAGGAGTAGGGACGAGCATCAGCAGCAATTTAGGACTGTACTTCAGACTTTGAGAGATCATCGACTTTATGCTAAGTTCTCAAAGTGTGAGTTTTGGCTTGAGTCAGTTACATTCCTAGGACACGTGGTGTCTAAGGATGGGATTAGGGTCGATCTGGGTAAGATTTCTATGGTTCTAATTAGCCTAGACCTACTACTCCTACTGAGGTCTGCAACTGTGTTTGTTTAGCTAGGTACTACAGGCGGTTTGTTGAGGGATTTTCATCCATAGCAGCACCCTTGACTATGCTGACTAGGAAGGATGATCCATTTCAGTGGTCAGATCAGTGCGAGGATAGTTGGTAGAGGCTTAAGGCCTTATTGACTTCATCTACAGTTTTGACTTTGCCGGTTGAAGGTCAAAGTTTTTTCGTGTATTATGATGCTTTAGGGGTCGGTCTTGGTTGTATGTTGATGCAGCAGGGTCGAGTGATAGCATATGCATCAAGGCAACTAAAGGTTCACGAGCGCAACTACCCCACTCATGACTTAGAGTTGGGGGTGGTATTCTTTGCGCTCAAGATTTGGAGGCACTAATTATATGGAGTTCACTGTGAGATATTCACCGATCACCATAGTCTTCAGTACATTATGAGTCAGCGGGATATGAACTTGAGGCAGAGGAGATGGGTTGAGCTACTGAAGTACTACGATTTCACTATTCTATACCATCCGGGTAAGGCAAACGTAGTAGCGGATGCCTTGAGTCGGAAGGCGGTGAGTATGGGCAGCCTAGCTTCACTTGCAGTTTCTGAGCAACCATTGTCCTTGGACATCCAGTCCTTGGCTAACCGCCTAGTTAGGCTTGACTTGTCGGATCCTAATAGAGTTCTTGCCAGTGTTGAGGTTCATTCTACTCTAGTTGATCAGATTCATAGCCAACAGTTTGAGGATTAGGGTTTGTGTGACCTTCATGATTAGGTAGTTTGGGCTGAGGCCAGCCGGGCAACTTTGGGTTCTGATGGTATTCTGAGGTTTGATGGTCGACTTTGTGTTTCGAGGGTTGGTGATTTGATTTAGTTGATACTCCATGAGGCATATTATTCTAGATACTCCATTCATCCTGGCACGGCGAAGATGTATATAGAGATATGAGGCAGCTTTACTGTTGGTGTGGTATGAAGCGGGATGTAGCAGAGTTTGTATCTCGGTGCTTGAACTGTCAGCAGGTGAAGTTTGAACACCTGAGATCGGGTGGCTTGATGCAGTGACTTCCCATTCCTGAGTGGAAGTGGGAAGGTATTACTATGGACTTTGTTGTTAGTTTGCCTCGTACTTCTTGTGGGTTTGATTCCATTTGGGAGATTATTGATAGACTGACTAAGTCAGCATATTTCTTGCCAGTTCGGACTTCATATAGTGCTGAGAGGTTAGCCCAAATATACTTTCGTGAGATTGTTCGGTTGCATGGGGTCCCAGCTTTTATCATTTCACACTACGACACTCAGTTCACATATCAGTTCTAGAGGGCTATTTAGCGAGATTTGGGTACAGAGGTTCAACTTAGTACCGCTTTCCACCCACAGACAGATGGCCAGTTCGAAAGGACTATTTAGGTCCTGGAGGACATGCTTTGGGCTTGTGTACTTGACTTTGGAGGATCTTGGGATCAGTTTGTGCCCTTGGCCGAGTTTGCTTATAATAATAGCTTTCATTCGAGTATCGGCATGGCACTTTTTGAGGCCTTGTATGCTAGGCGTTGCAGATCGCCGATTGGATGGTTTGATGGTTTGGAGTCCAGATCGCAAAGTACAGATTTCCTTTGAGATTCCTTGGACTGAGTCCATTTGGTTCAGGACAAACTTAGAGCAACCCAGAGTAGGCAGAAGAGCTACGCTAATTCTAGACTTCATGCCTTGGAGTTCAGTGTTGGTGACTTAGTTTTCCTTTGAGTATCTCCCATGAAGGGCGTGATGAGATTTGATCGGTGGGCAAGCGTAGCCCCAGGTTTATTAGGCTATTTGAGATTCTACAGAGGGTTGGTAGTGTTACCTACATGTTAGCTTTGCCTCCGATGTTTTCAGTTGTTCACCCTATTTTTCATATCTCGATGTTGCGCCGATATGTGCCTGATGAGTCTCATGTGTTGTATTGGTATTTGGTTCAGTTAGATGAGAGTTTATCATTTATTGAGGAGCCGAGAACTATTCTAGACAGAGATATCAGGAGATTGAGATCTAGGGAGATTTCTGTTATGAAAGTTCAATGGAGGCATCGTTGAATCGAGGAGGCTACTTGGGAGACCGAGAGTGAGTTGCATGCTTAGTATCTACAATTGTTCGAGCCTTCAGGTACTCTCTTCTTCTTGACTTTCGAGGATGAAAGTCTTTTTAGTAGTGGATATTGTGATGACCCTTCCTGTCATCTTTGCGTTTACGTACTCATTGTACTGTTAGAGCTTTCCTGTAGTGGCCCCAAGTCATTTATGGCTTGCTGGGACTGGTAGTTTGGTGCCCTGGTCATTCGTTTGGTTGTTTTTCCCTTTTGCCTGTTTTAGAGCTTTAACTTATAATATCGTTGACTTTAGTCAACATTCTTAGCTAATGTGCTCGGAATTGAATTTTGACAGTTCTGTTAGCTCCATAGTGTTGAGTTTGGTCTAGTCAAACCTTCAGCTGAGGCCTGAGAACTTCCGGTGTGGGTTTTGTGTTGTTTTCTCTGTTTTCGGGCCATTTAGAGTTGAAAGTGTAACTTTGGGTGGCTTTCGATGATTGGAGTGTCTAATTCAAAATTCGACAATTTCATCAGCTCTGTAATGAAGAGTTTGGGTTGGGAAGGTGGTTGGTTCGGGTTTCGGGTGAGCCAGACTTATTTTGAGCCTTTGGGTTTTTATTCATTAGTGTTGACTTGGGTCAACATTTATCCAAAATGACCTCGCATGGAAGTTTTGTTGATTTCGTTGAGTCCGGAATATCGTATCCACTTTATTAGCGTTATTGGTTTTTGAATATGGGGTTCCGATTGTGCCCGGAATTCCCTGTGGAGTTTTACAAAAGTTGGAGAAAAATGTTGCAAGCCAGGCCTTTAGTGCCATCAGCGCTGGCCTAGGGCGATCGCGCTCATGCGCATTTTGGCTGGCCAGCACGATAGCACTGACTGGGCGTCGTTGGCTCTGGACAATTCCCTGCAACTATATATTCCTTTGTTTCCATTTTTCCAGCTCTTTGGCTCAACTTTTCCCAACTCTACTCACCATGTGCATGTTCTTCTTCCTCTTCCTATACTACTCCACCATTCTCCTCACGAGATGGATAGCATGTGTAGTTGTAATGACCCTCCAGGTTATTTTTTGGTCTTACATACTTTTCCATATTTGAAGATTCCTCGCAGCAGCTGCAGGTGATTTATGACTTGCCAGGACTGATGGTTTTGTGTCTGAACCATTCATTAGGTCGTTATGGCCATTTCCCTGCTTTAGAACTTGAACTTAGAAAATCTTTGACTTTGTTCAAATTTCTTGGCAAACGCACTCAGAATTGAATTTTGACAGCTTCGTTGGCTCTGAAACAGGGATTTTAGTCTAGTGGGACCCTTGGTCTGGGTCTGACTGATTTTGTATTAGCTTTTGTGTTGTTTTATGTGTCTTCAAGCCAGTTTGGCTTGTGGGATTTATTTGGTCAACATTCAGAGAAGACGACCTCGGATGGAAATTTCATCAGCGTTGTTCGCTCTGGAATGACGACTTTGGGCTAGAGGGACCTTTGGTTTGGGTCCCAAAGCTTCTGGACTTATTTTAGGGTATTGGGTTCCGAGTTGGTTTTAGGCATGGGGCCCACCTTTTGTTAAAATGATCTCCATTGGGAGTTTCATCATTTTCGTTGAGTTCAAAATGTTATTTCTGGTAGGGTAGCATAGTTGGTTTGTGTTCACGGGGTTCTGAATGAATCCAGAGGGTCCGTCGGGTGACTTTTAGCCTTGGAAAATTGCTGGTTGCTACTGGGTGTTGCAGACCAGTTTGGTCATCACGACCGTGAGGTGACCATCGCGTTCATGATGGTCTAAATTCCTGGCCATCAGAATCGCGTGGGTTGACCCTCGCGACCTCGATGAAGCAAGTTGGGAACTGGTCTAGCTTGTTCTAGGTGATCGCATAGCTGGACCATCGCGACTTTGATGGTCTGGCTAGCTCATCATCGTGACCATGTGGGGTCCTTCACGATCGCGATGAAGGACCCTGTCAGCTATTAAAGCTACCAACTTCATTTTCTTCACCTCCATTATGAAATTTTCTCCATTACTAAGCTCTCAAGCTTCGGTTGCAACTCAATTATTTTGTCTTCTTGACCTGGTAAGTCCCCTTTATATCTCTTCTCTTTTTCTCTTTGTTTAACCCTCATAAATTTTGTTAAATTTCGTCAATTCTCCTTTGATAATTCTCTTAAAATAGTAGGACTTCGGGAATGTTTTGGGCCTCAAAATGAGTCTCATTCATGCTTAACATTTGGGCATGGGTTCCTTAACCCATTGCGAACATAATTGTGATTTTTGTTTTCTGTTTCATTGTGCGAGCCCCAACGGTCATTTTTCGACCCGATTTCTGGCTTGATTTCCATATAGTAATATGTGTGTCATTCTTCTCACCTTGACACCTTGATTATGTTCTTGATAGCATGGCAGCTTTCTGAGGCTATTCAGAAGGGGAAGGCACACGAGTGATGGTTCATGTTTGTAGTTCGGTCCCAAGATAGGTTACAATTTACTTTCCTATATTGAGTTTAGTTAGATTTGTATATTATATATGCACTGGAATGTCAGGTTGGACTCTAGGTAGAATTAGGCTTAAATCATGTTACTTGTATTATTTTGGCCATTTTGGATCATAGATTAGAATTATTCATCTTATCCTTCGACTAGGAGCCCGTAGTATTGTTGTACCTATCATAGAATCCGTAGTATGCTTTAAGGAGGTTTTAGAGGTAGAGTGGTTGCTTCTAGCTATTTTCTTAGTTATTTTTCCATTCTTCCCATTTTATTTCATCATTGTGCATAATTGTGGGCCCGAGGCCATAACTTGGATTTGGGCGGAGTTTCCAGGTCAATTCTCTTGATTGGAGGGTATTTTTTCCCTATTTTGCCCTGTTGTGTGCTATATTCTGAACGTGAAAATTTACATGCTCATTCTGCATTCTCATGCCAATGGTGTAGAAAGGAATGATTTTTGAGGTTTTGGTCCCATATTTGAGATTTACTATAGTTACTAAGATTTTTGTACCATAAAGGAAATTATTTTCATTTTATTATTGGTTTGGGAAGGAAAGGAAAACACTATTTTTTTATGCCGGTCCGAGGGATGTTTTCAGACCTTTTCTTCATTTAATTTTCTGTTGATGAGTCTGATGATCTATTTTGGGCACCTGCATAAGTTGATGAGTCTGATGTTAAATTCTAGGCGCCCGATGCGACATTCTGGGTTTTTACTTTCTATGCACATGTTGATGAGTCTGATGTTGAATTTTGGGTGCCCGATGCGATATTTTGGGTTTTACTTTTATTCATGCATGCATCACATCATCTCCCTTTGCATTGCCTTGGCTTGAGTATATTTGGGTTGTCGGTTGCCTGGCTTGATTCTGTTGTTATTTTCCTTCTTGTTGGTTTGGTTAGTTCTGTTTTCAGTTTTATAACTAGATTTAGGTGGATTCCTGCAGTTGCTTATTTTCCTATAATTTATATTATATATTATCTTTCTGCACTCGGTCGGCTTATGATGTCTACTGGGTACCTATTGTCTTAGTACTCATACTGCACTCTGCATCTTTTTCTGATGCAACACTTAGTACGAGCCACCCTCACTGATCCTCCCATCATTCGAGGCCTGTTATAGTTCATATCGCGGTGAGTTCACAGTGACTTGACGAATTTACATACTTCCCATCTTGTATTTTTGTCTATATTTTGTATTTTGGATACACAAAGTCTGTTGTATAGCTACTCCATACTTTAGTCGCTCTTGTACCGGTGACATCAAGTCCGAGTTGATTCTCGTGTATGTTTTGTCTTCCTGGTCATATTTAGTACAGTTGGTATGCATATATTTTATTGGCCCTATCTCCTTTATTTAAGTTTCTGCTTTTCTTACTTTATCAGCTTTTATTCTCTTCTGCATTTTTGGGTTTGGCTTGCCTACTAGGGGTGTTATGTAAGCATCATAATAGCCTAATTTCCGGTCATGACAGAGTGGTATCAGAGCACTAGGTTTGCCAGTCTCGCCAGTACAAGAGAAAAGTGTCTAGTAGAGGCTCATGAATCAGTATGATGACATCTGTATCCAATCTTCGAGAGGCTATAGGACATTATTAGAAAAGAGTTCATCTTGTTAATTCCTTATCGTGCTTCGTTGACTTAATCAACTTCTAAGTATCTTTGTTTCACTCTTTCTCAGATGGTTCAGACGAGATCTATAGTGGGTGAAGATGAGGTCCCTGCACCTGCAGTTAGAGCCCCAGCTAAAGGATAGGGTAGAGGTTGACCTAGAGGTCATGGTAGGGGACATGCTATGGTGACAACTTGGGCCTGGGCTAGACTACCTTCACCACAGCCTGATGATAGGGTTGAAGAGGTTCAGTATGAGACGAAGGGTGTGGGGCTAGCCCAGCATTCGACAGGTTTCGTGGCTACTCCAGTGTTGTACGAAACCTTGGTTTGGTTACTCGGGTTTCTTGAGGGTATTACTCCACCAGCAGCTTCACCAGGTACTCCGACTGGTTTTCTGGTTCGATATGAGGCTCAGACTTTAGCCCAGGCAGCGACCCAGGGTTCAAGAGCACAGCATGCTGCTGTAGTTCCCCGATTAGAGGTATTGCCAGTCCCTACAATTGTTCCACCACTTCCAGCTAGGCACATTATGTCTTCTGAGGAGAAAAAGATGCTTGGTAGGTTCCTGAGATTGGGACCTCCGAGGTTTTCAGGATCTTGTAGGGAGGATGCACATGAGTTTCTGACTAGCTGCCAGGAGAGATTGCATAATTTGGGGTTAGTCAAGTAACACGGAGCAGATTACACCATGTTTAAGTTAGATGGTCTAGCTAAACAGTGGTAGAGGTCATATGTAGATTTCAGACCAGCCGGGTCACCTCCGCTATCTTCGGTATAGTTCTCCGCAACTTTTCTGGAGAAGTATGTGTCACATAGCATGAGGGAGCATTTGATGGATTATTTTGATGGGTTGGAGTAGGGCTCCATGTATGTTTATGATTATGAGGTTTGCTTCTACCAGTTGTCTACACACACCACTATGATTCTGCCCACCGAGCACGAGCGGGTTCATCGCTTTGTCCAAGGATTGACTTTACACCTTCACTTGGCTACAAAGGGTATGGTAGCCTCAGGCCAGTCCTTTCTAGAAGTAGTATATCATGCCCTCACTATTAAGGTCATACTTTACGAGGCCCAAGGGGATAGCGAGAAGAGGCCCCAATATCAAGGTTATTTTAATGGTTCACAGGCCCATGGTAGAGGCCAGCACCACCAGCCACAGGCAGTTCACAGGGTAGTAGGGGTGGTCCCCAGGGTACTAGAGGTGGTCCTCAGTCTGGTAGATTAGGTGGTCGTGGTAGTCAGGGCCACATGTATGAAGTTTCAGGATGGACAGAGGCCGAGGTTTCAGATGCTGTCATCACAGGTACGATCTCCATCTGTCATGAGTCTGCTTCTACTTTTTTTGATCCTGGGTCTACATTCTCCAATGTATCTGCTTATTATGCTACTCGTTTGGAGTCTGCTTATTATTCTACTCGTTTGGAGTCCGCTTATGAGTTATTATATGTGCCCTTGCGTGTATCTACCCAGTAGGAGATTTTTTAGTAGTGGATCAGGTTTATTGGGCTTGTGTGGTGACACTCCTAGGGTAAGACACGTGGGTAGACTTGGTTGTACTTGATATGGTTTCTTTCAATGTGATCTTAGGAAATGGATTGGCTATCTCCTTATCCTGTATTCTTAGATTGCTTCACCAAGACTGTTACTCTACGGATGCCTAGTATCCCTTCTATCATATGGAAGGGTGCCAATAGCCACATGTCGAAGGGAGTTATATCTTTCCTGAGTACCCAACGGTTGGTTGGGAAGGGGTGCTTAGCCTATCTTTCCTACGTCTGTGATACTAGTTCCACCATACCTTCCCTTGAGTTAGTTCCTTTGGTTTGCGAGTATTCAAATATGTTTCTTTCTGATATTCTGGGTCTTCCTCCAGAGTGTGACATTGACTTTGGTATTGATGTTAAGTTGGGCACTCAGCCCATTTCTATTCTTCCATATCGGATGGCACCATCTGAGTCGAGGAAGCTTAAGGATCAGCTCCAAGATCTATTGAGTACAAGGTTCATCAGGCCTAGTGTGTCTCTGTGGGTTCTCCGATTCTTTTTGTGATGAACAAGGATGGGTCCATGTGTATGTGTATTGACTATAGATAATTGAATAAGGTGACAGTAAAGAACAGGTATCCAATGCTGTGTATTGATTATTTGTTTGACCAGCTATAGGGGGCAGCAGTGTTCTCTAACATTGACTTAGGGTCTGGCTATCACCAGTTGAGAATCAGGGTTGCGGACATCCCAAAGACTGCATTTAGGACTCGGTATGACCATTATGAGTTCCTAGTTGTGTGTTTTGGGTTGACTAATGCCCCAACAACATTTATGGAGTTGATGAAATGTGTGTTCAGTGCCTACTTGGACTCATTTGTGATTGTATTCATCGATGACATTCTAATATATTCGAGGGGTAGAGATGAGCATGAGTAGCATCTCAGAGTTGTACTTCAGACATTGCGATACCATTAATTATATGCCAAGTTCACTAAGTGTGAGTTTTTGCTTGAGTCTGTGGCATTCCTAGGGCGCGTGGTGTCCAAGGATGGGTTTATGGTGGATTCGACGAAGATTGCAGCAGTTCGTGATTGGGATAGGCCTACTTCTCCCATCGAGATTCACAGTTTTGTCAAGTTGGTAGGTTACTACAGATGGTTTATGGAGGGGTTTTCTTCTATAGCAGCTTCATTGACTAGATTGACTGAGAAGAATGTTCCCTTCAAGTGGTCAGATGAGTTTGAGGCGAGCTTTCTAAAGCTCAAGCCCTTGTTGACTTCAGCTCTGATTCGTACTCTTCTGGTCGAGGATCAGGGGTTTACCGTATATTGTGATGCTTCAAGTATTAGTTTTGGTTGTGTATTATTGCAGAAGGGATAAGTTATTTCTTATGGTGCCATACAGTTGATGATTCACGAGAGAAACTACCCCACACATGACTTGGAGTTAGCAGCGATAGTCTTCGCGTTAAAGATTTGGAGGCATTATCCTTATGGTGTTCATTGTGCGATCTTCACTGACCATCGTAGTCTTCAGTACATTTTTAGCCAGAAGGATCTAAATTTGAGGCAGAGTAGGTGGTTGATGTTACTGAAAGACTATGATATTTCCATTCTTTATCACCCGGGCAAGGCAAATATGGTAGTGGATGCCTTGAGCCAGAAGGCAGTGAGTAGGGATAGCTTGGCCTTCTTAGCGACAGAGGAGCGACCTTTAGCTTGGGACATTTAGTCATTGGCTAATAGGTTAGTTAGACTTGACATTTCTAAGCTGGGCCATATTCTTGCTTGCGTTGAGGCTAGATCTTCCTTGTGGGAGCAGATTCGGGAACAACAGTTTGATGATGTGAGGTTGAGGATCATTCATGACAAGTGTTGAGCGGTGAGGCTAGGAAAGAAACCTTAGATTCATAGGGTGTTATGAGAATCGACGGTCGTATCTGCGTTCCTAGAGTTGGTGACTTAGTTAGACTAATCTTGGAGGAGGTTCATTGTTCTAGATATTCCATTCATCCCAGGGCATCTAACATGTATAGTGACTTGAGATAACACTACTAGTGGTGTGGGATGAAGAGGGATATTTCAGTTTTCATGTCTAGGTGCTTGAACTGTCAGCAGGTGAAGTTTGAGCACCAGAGGCCTCGTGGTTTGTCTTAGAGGCTACCCATTTCGGAGTGGAAATGGGAGCGAATAGCTATGGATTTCATAATTGGGTTTCTGCGTACATTGTGGAGATTTGATGCTGTATGGGTCATTGGGGATAGGTTATGTCTACTCACTCTCTGCCAGTTCGGACATCCTACAGTTCCAAGAGGTTGGCTTAGATCTACATTCAAGAGATTATCCATTTGCACTGTATGCCAATTTCTATCATTTCTGACTGTGGCACTCAGTTCACTTCACATTTTTGGAGGTCTATTTAGAGAGAGTTGGGTACTAGAGTTGAGCTTAGCACCACTTTTCATCCACAGATAGCCGGTCAGTCAGCGCGTACCATTCAGGTTGAAGAGGATATTTTGCGAGCCTGTGTTATTAATTTTGGTGGTCAGTGGGACCGGTGTTTAGCCTTGGCAGAGTTTGCATATAATAATACTTACCACTCCAGCATTCAAATGGCTCCGTTCGAGGCTTTGTATGGTAGGCAGTACAGATCTCCGGTGGGTTGGTTTGATGCTTTTGAGGTTAGGCCATGGGGTACTGACTTTCTTCGTGATTCTATTGATAGAGTTTGGGTCATCCAGGAGGGACTTCGCACTTCCCAGAGTAGGCAAAGTAGTTATGCTGATCGGAGAGTTCAAGATCTAGAGTTCATGGTTGGTGACAGTGTGTTCGTTCGGGTGTCTCCCATTAAGCTGGTGATGAGGTTTGGGAGGAAGGGTAAGCTCAGTCCTAGGTTCATTGGGCCATTTGAGATCCTTCATCGCATTGGGAAGGTTGCTTATGAGTTGGCCTTGCCTCCTTCTCTTTCTAGTATGCATCATGTGTTTCATGTCTCTGTGCTGCGGTGGTATATTCTGGATGAGTTTCACGTGCTTCAGTTGGACTCGATTCTGTTGGATGAGTCCTTAGCCTTTGAGGAGGAGCCTGTTGTTATTTTGGATAGGTAGGTTAGAAAGTTGAGGTCCAAGGAGATTCCATCAGTTAAGGTTCAGTGGCGCCATTGTCCTGTCGAAGAGGCCACTTGTGAGATTGAGAATAACATGCGGACCCGCTATCCTAGCCTTTTTGAGTCTTCAGGTACTATCCTTTCTCTAACTTTTGCGGACGAAAGTCCTTTTAGTAGTTGATGTCATAATGACCCTCCAAGTCATTTTAATTTCTATGCATATGTTGTTGAGTCCGATGTTAATTATGGGCGCCCGATGCAATATATATGGTTTTACTTTTATACATGCGTACATCACATCATCTCCCTTTGCATTGCATTGGCTTGAGTATATTTGGGTGTTCGGTTTCCTAGCTTGATTCTGTTGTTAGTTTCCATCTTGTTGGTTCGGTTAGTTTTGTTTCCAGTTTTATTACTACATTTAGGTTTATCCCTGTAGTTGCTTACTTTACTGTAGTTTATATTATATATTATCTTTTTGTGCCCGGTCAGCCTATGATGCCTACTGGGTACCCGTTGTCTTGCTACTCATACTATACTTTGCATCGTTTTCTAATGTAGCACCTAGTACGAGCCACCCTCACTGATCCTCCTATCGTTCGAGGCCTGTTGCAGTTCGGATAACGGTGAGCTCCCGGTGCTTTAGAGACTTTACATGCTTTTCATCTTGTATTCCTGTCTATATTTTGTATTTTAGATAGACAGAGTCTGTTGTATAGCTACTCTATACTTTAGTTGCTCTTTTACTGGTGACACCAGATCAGGGTTGGTTCTCGTGTATGCTTTTTCTTCTTGGTCACTTTAGGGCCATATTTTGTATATTTAGTACAGTTGGTGTGTATATATGATATTGGCCCTATCTCCTTTATTTAAGTCTTTTGCTTTTCTTACTTTATCTGCTTATATTGTCTTCCACATTGTTGGATTTGGCTTGCCTACTGGGGGGTTATGTAGGCGCCATCATGTCCCGGGTTTGGGTCATGACAGTAGTCAATCGGCCTGGCATAAAACCGAATTGATTCTCAAAGATAGTCATAATCCTTCTTAACCTCAACTCCACCACCCTCTCCCAAACCTTCATGGTGTGGCTCAACAACTTGATACCCCTATAGTTATTGCAATTCTTAAGGTCACCCTTATTTTTGTACAATGTAATTATTTTACTCCATATCCAAGCTTCGGGCATCTTCCTCATCCTTAAGATGACATTAAACAACCCAGTCAGCCACTCCATACCTGCCCCGCCTGTGCACTTCCAAAAATCCACCAAAATCTCGTCTGGCCTAGTTGCTCTACCCCTATGCATCCTAAGAATAGCACCTTTAACCTCCTCAGCCTTAATACGCCTACAATTAATGTTTGCGACCATTAAAATAAATTTATATTATCTTTGTGAACTCGAAAGAAGAATCATTGGGATAGAAGAAAGACCATAAGGAATAAGATCTTGTTAATGGTAAATCAAAGACTTAATTTGCGACTAGGATAGCAATATACTTTGAATGCCTTACTTGGTTATGAAATGGGAAGACATATAAATGCGTTCAGAATGGGATATCACATCCCCGCTCAATGATGTAGCTGTTAGACCATTCTGGATAGACGACTAGAGGCTCGAAAGACCATAGTCATATCATCAATCCCATAAATTAACAACTAGATAAATAAACAAGTCAATGAAATTTATTCCTCAGCATGATGGTTAGCGAATTCATAATCCTAGATCAATTTTATCTCACTGATTACGTAAAAACTTGCTCTTTATTTGGTTAATTGTTTACTAGTTATCTTCTTTTTATTTTTAGTTTAGTTAATTCATAAATTCATCTTTGAGATCTACCGCTTGAATAAATAACTAGAACTAGTTTAATTTAGTAAAGTAGTTAATTGACAAGTCCTTATGGATATGATATCCAGAATTAAAATCCTCTATTACTTGTACGATCACGTGCCCTTGCGTGTGTGTTTGGTCGCAAAATATTTTTGGCATCATTTTCGGAGTCTTTGAAATTAACTAGCTATTTATCTAGATTAGACTTTTTCTTTTTATCTATTTAAGTTTTCTTATATATATTTTATTTTATTATAAATACTTTTATTTTCTCTTTTTAGTGTAATATTTTACTACTCTTTTTTATATGACATATTTGAATGAGATGAGTCGAATGTTGGTTACTCATTTTTTATTGATTCTTGTTTTATTTATGGAGGACCTCACCTATGAAAATAGTATTCAAGTATTTTGATCTTACGAAATGAATGATATGACCCTTCTAAATCCTATGATTGAGACTTTTGTAAATGGTGTGGTGGTCAACAAAAAGATTATCCTAGGTGTTAAAACCCTCCCCAAGCCCTTATTATGATGATTCTAATAATTCTTGTGCTTTTGATAGTATGAATCCTTTCAGAAAATTATTAGAAGAATATGTGGATCGCATGAGAAAAATTCTAAATGGGATGACACACTACCTATAAGGATAAATTAAGCTCATTCAAGAGATTGACATGCTTGGTTTTAATATTCACAACTTAAGAGATGAGTAAAGTGCAAAGTTTGATGCATTTAACACCCAAAAACTTAGTTGAGTTGTGTAAGAAAGAAAAAATGCTTATAATCCAACTTGAGGAGCTAACATTAGAGGGTCAGCTACTCGACCATACTTTTTTTGATGTTATCATAGTTGAAAAGAATACACTAGAGTCATATGAGGATGTAAATAGTGATACAATTCATGAGTTAGGATGCATTGGGCCTCATTTAAATCATTTTTTCACATTAGTTTAGATAGTGAGATATTAATCGAGCCATCTGAGCCTATGAAAGAGTCTAAGGATGAGGAACAGTGTGTCTATATTCTTGAATTTGTTGTGCCAAAATTAGAGACTTACATTCCTCACCACAGGGACAAAAAATATAGGATGTGATATTTATTGCTTATTTCCTTTGTATTTATACCACCGCCCCTTGAGTGGAGCAAAAAATTTGATGCAAAGTTACGTGTATAATTTATAAGTTCTAAGTAGAAAGAAAAATGCCGAACTTGATGACATCGTACTGCGATATTAAACTAGGCGCTTATTGTGAGGCAACCCAATTTATAGTGTATATTTTTATTTTTATAGTGTTATATTTTTGTTTGTTTTTATTTTTGCAGATTAGGGGAAGTCTGAGTACCCGAATTTGAAGTTAAGGAGCATGGTTGAGTGTAAGTTAGGGATCTGACAACCCTTGATGATAATTGAGAAAACATTGTGTTAGCTAGGCCTTAGAGGGCCTCAGAGAGTATCTCTCACCCTTGTTCTTAATCTTTTTTTATAAATTACTTTGGGGATAAAGCATAATTTAAGTGTGGCGTGGAAATTCTTCCAATATTTATAAGATTAAGAGTGAGTATGCCATATAATTTTATTTTATTTTAGTAGAGAAAAAAAATACAAAAGATTTTTTTATTTCCTTTTTTTTTTAGTTTCTTAAGTGGCATATTTCATCCACCCCTTAATTTTTCTTATAGCCTCGGGTTTTTTTCGAGGGGGAGAGGTCCTTTGAACCAGGTAACTTTTAATTTTTAGTAATTTTAGGTAGAGACTTTTTCCTATGATGGATAGATGACGACCGTCTTGAGGGAATTATAGTCGCAAGATTTTTTATAATTTAATTTTACTGTTTTAGGAGTAGTTTATAATTTTTATTTATTTTTGGAGAGAAAAGAAAAGACTTTTTTTGACTTGTTTGATACTAGCATTTTAAGCCTGAGTTCGAGTAGTATTTTTTTGTGAGTGTTTGAGTTTTAATAAAATAACAGACTTTGTGACACCTAGGTTCAGGATAGTAACTCTGTATATAGCTTTTTCTTATTTTATTATTTTCTATGACCCTGTCTTAGAAGTAGAATTGATCCATCTTGATTGATACTTGTGTCATGTGTAGTGAGGAGTTTTTGCATATATTTCATATTTTGTATCTTAGTCTAGAATTTTCCTTGCATGTTATTGCAGAAAAATAAAAAAGTCTTACTCTATTTAGATGATGATAATAGGCTTTCTTTGATATATCTTGTGAATCTTAGCCTTTTTAGATATTCTTATCACTAATGAGCATGCAACCTTTCGTTTGGCAGCCATATTTTTTACTTGATCCATTTTGTTGAATCTCAAATTTTTTGCACCCTACTTCCTTAAGCACTGTAGCATAGACTGTAATATAATTGTTAAATTTGAAGAAAAAGGATGGTTGAGTGAAAAAGAAGACCAATGATAGTTACACAATGATGAAAAGGTCATCTTAAAAAGAATGTGACATGAAAAAAAAAGAGAGAAAATTAAAGAGAGGGCTGAGAAATAATAAAGTGATAAAAAATAATGGGTCATGAAGTCTAACAAGTGCAAAGTGCTTAGGAAAGTGTAAGTTAATATTATATGGTTGTAATGACCCTCTAGGTCATTTCCTTGATTTTCGTGCTTTTTCCGCATTTTGAGCTTTCTCAAAGTGGCTACATGTCATTTATGACTTGCCAGAATAGACGGTTTTATTCTCGGGCTGTTCATTTGTGTTTTAAACTCATTTCTTTTTTTTGTAACTCTTTAGGATGGTAGGGTTTACTTTGGTCAACATTTGGAGAAGACGGCCTCAGATGGAAATTATGTCAACACTATTAGCTATGGAATGTCGACTTTGGGCTAGAGGGACCTTTAGTTTGGGTTTCGAGGCTTCCAGAGTCATTTTGGGCTTTTGGATTCCATTTTGGTAAAAAATTGATTTGGGCATTGGGCCTACTTTTTATTAAAACGATCTTCATTGGGAATTTTTGTCAATTCCATGGAGTTTGGAAGGTTGTTTTTGGTAGGTTAGCATGTTTAGTTTGTGTTCACGGGGTTCTGGATGAATCTCGAGGGTCCATCCGAGCATTTGAACTTAGCTCAAATTTTTTTGGTATGGCTGGTTCTAGTATATCTGCTTTTGCGGCCCTTGTGTTGCATTTGTAAATACCATTTTTGTGGTAAAGCACTGCATTTGCGGACTCCATAATTGCAGACAATCCTCCACTTTTGGGGGAGGTGTGTCTGTTCAGAGACCTCCATTTTTTTAGAGTTACTGTCACTTTTGCTATGTACGTATTTGCGGAGATTTTCCCTCTTTTATGGAGGCACGGGTGAACAAGGACCTCCGCATTTAGGATGAAAATCTCTGCATTTGCGAAGATAGCTATTATTAAAACTTCTTCTTCATCTCCTCCATTATTCTGAAATCTTCCATTGTTGTAAGCTTCCAAGTGCTAGTTCTTAGGCTTGCATTCATCCCTAACAATTCTGGTAAGTCCACCTTATTCCCAATTCCTTTTCCAATGTTTAATTCATATCATTTTCCTTAAAATTCCCTAAAACTCCTTGTTTAAACTCTTGATCAAAGTGGACTTTGGGGCTATTCGGGGCCTCAAAATGAGTCCCATTCATGCTCAAATTTTGGGCATGGGTTTCTAAACCCGCTAAAAATATAACTGTGAAATTTGTTTTTTATTTTGTTGTGCGGACCGATGGTTATTTTTTTTCCCAATTTTGGGCTTGATTTTTGAATAAGTAATATGGGTGTCATTCTTCTTCTCTTGACACCGAGATTATGTTCTTGATAGTGTGGAAGCATTCTGAAGCTGTTCAGAAGGGAAAGGCACACGACTGAAGGTTCATGTTTACAGTTTGGCCCCGAGGTAGGTTACGTTTTATTATTTTAAGACTTGGCTTAATTAGATTTTATATGTTATGAGTTGCATGAATTTTATGCTAGGTTTAGGTTAGAATTAGGTTTAAATCTTGTTTTTGCTTATCTTGGCCATTTTTGGGACTGTAGTGTAGTAGTACCATGTTTATCCTTAGTGTAGGGGCTGGTAGAATTACTGTGGCTAGCCTAGAATCCTTAGAGTAACCCTACGAGGTCTTAGAGGTAGACTAGATGTCTTGTTTTATTTTGTATTATGGTTATGTTCTTTATTGTCATTATTTACCGTTAAATTAGTGTAACTATGGGCCCGAGGTCATACCTTTGGACTGGATGGAGTTCTAGGTGAGTACCTTGTTTGGGGGAACTTTGGCCCCACCTTTGGTGTTATATCTCTGTCATTGTTCGGGTGTTGTACTTCTTACTCTTATTTATGCATTCATGCACTTGACATATAAATGGTTTTTTGTGATGACCCTTCCGATCATCTTCGCATTTACGCGTTCATTGTACTGTTAAAGCTTTCTTGTAGTGGTCACAAGTTATTTATGGCTTGTTGGGACTGGTAGCTTGGCGCCCTGGTCGTTCATTTGGTTGTTTGGCCCCTTTTTCCTATTTTTGAGCTTTAACTTAGAATATCGTTGATTTTAGTCAACATTCTTAGCTAACATGCTCAGAATTGAATTTTGACAGTTCAGTTAGCTCCAGAACATTGAGTTTGGTCTAGTTTGACCTTCAGTTGAGGTCTGAGAACTTCCAGCATGGGTTTTGTGTTATTTTATCTATTTTCAGGCCATTTGGAGTTGAAAGTGAAATTTTTGGTGGATTTCGATGATCAGAGTGTCGGATTTGAAATCGGACGAGTCCATCAGCTCCAAAATGATGAGTTTTGGTTGGGAAGGTGGTTGGTTCGGGTCCTGGGTGAGTGGGGCTCATTTTGAGCCTTTGGGTTATTATTAGTTAGTGTTGACTTGGGTCAACATTTTTCTGAAACGACCTCGTATGAAAGTTTAGTCAATTCCGTTGAGTCCGTAATGTCGTTTCCACTCGATTTGCATTATTGATTTTTGAATATTGGTTTCCGATTGTGCCCGGAATCCCCCGTGGAGTTTTTCAAAAGTTGCAGAAAAATGTTGCAGGCTAGGCCTTCAGTGCCATCGGCACTGGCCTAGCGCGATAGCGCTTAGGTGCTTTTCGGATGGCAAGCGCGATAGCGCTGACTAGGCGTCGTTGGTGATGGCCAATTCCCTATAACTTTATATTTTTGTATTTTCATTTTTCCAGCTCTTTGGCTAAACTTTCCCAGCTACAATCACTTAATCACTCTCCCAAAATTGCTCCAAAACTAGTTCCAACATTGGGGAAATTGTTGTTCATCATAAATCCGTGCTTCTCCGTCTCTTGGTAAGTCATATTGCCCAACTTTCTTTCTTTTGTTTCCCTTTAAAATCCACCATTGTAGCTTATACCCAAAGCTTGGAATTTATTGTAATGGCTGCCTCATAGCTCTTGCATGTTCGTGGGCTTGAAGAGTTCTCCATCTTGGCTTAAAATTCCATCATTTTGGTAAGTAATCCTTGCCTAATTTTCGTTTTTATTTCTTAAAATTCTATCTTTAAACCTCAAATTGTGCGGGCTGTTTTGGCGCCCTTCTCTTTGCCAATTATGCTCAATTTTGGAGCATGCCTTCTTAGCATCGTTGTGGTCATCGTGCTTCTTTTCATTTTTAGTTTTGGGTTGTAGGCCCCACAGGATCGCTTTTGACTCTGATTTCGATCCGGCTACGATTGTAGCGATATGGGTATCGTTAGACTCATTTTAACGTATTTTTTACGTTTGTGTTAGTTTGATTATCATTCGGGATCTCTCAAAGTGGCTCGGGCTTGGATGTGTTTTTAGGGCAGCTTGTCATCGGACGATAGGTAGGTTATGGTCTAAACTCCCTAGACTTAGCATATATCGGATAAAATTGTACTAGCTGGCATCTTTGGGTTGGATTATTAGGTTTGTACCACAGACCTTGACCGCTTATTCATGTCCGCCTACTTTTCTTCCTCTGATGCTTGTAGTAGTTTCTGATACATTTTATTTACCCTTGTGGTCCTGCGAGGCCTTGTTGACTCTGGAACATAGAAGATGGGTTATTGGGAATATCCGCGAGTCCCGGACATAGAAATATCCTTCTAGGCTGGTTATGCTTGCTGAGTAGTTGTGGGACTGTGCAGGGCCAATAGGTTGATTGTGAACTGTTGGGCGGCTATTTATGTTGATCATTCATTTCCATTCATATAAAGAGGATTTATCCATATTTTACTACGATTTTGGCTTCGGGCCTACTGAAATTGTTTTCTAAACTTTCCATGGCCCCGGGGGCCCATTTTCGATGGAAATGAGTTGGAAATGGTTTGACCTAACTTGTGGATCTTGGGGTAAAAGAAAGTTAAATTATGATTTCTATCACCAGTTTTACTATTAATGCTAGACTCGGCTGGGCCAGGGTGCTAGATGAGTTTCTTACTAAATTGGGATGATTTTTAGCCTTGGTCAGACCGAGCACCTGAGATAACTTTCTACTTTTTAGACCCGGTTACACCCGGGCACCCTTGGAGGTGTTTTTGAGACATTTTTCCCACTACTATACTCCTGGACAGGGTCTGGGCATGCATATTTGAGACTGGGTCTCTATCTTGAAATCAAACTTGCTTTCGGATGACATGTTTTGATACTGAGTTTTAGTATGGGGTCTGGGACCTCCATGGACCTTGTTGTTCCGGGCTTTGGGCTGCGTGTTCTAGAGGGAGGGTATACGACAAAGTAGAGGTATACGGGCAGTGTCCTTCCATGAAACCTACTTGCTGGGCCCGATCGGCACCGGAGAAGGTACATACAGAGTTTCTATTCAACCCTGAGGTAATCATGCATCATATCATTCAGTGTTTGAGGTTCTGTAACACCCCGAAATTCGAACTAGCTTTCTAAGTTTGAAACTTTTAAAATTTCATGTTCCCAGGAATTACGGTCCAAACCATGGGTCGTGAAATGGAGCCGTAGTTGCCTTCTGCTGGTTCAGCCTCTGGTTTGAGAACCACAAATTGGTTCTACGGACCGTGGTTCTGACTACGGTCTGTCCTGTCAACTTGTGGAATCAGATAACAGGGTGGATAAGTTCCCAGGAACTATGACTTGGGTCTATGACCCCCGATTCTTTTTATGGGTCCGTCCTATTGACCCATAGACCGCCTTCTGCAGCTTGTTCATTTGGCCAGAATGACGGATGGAAACCACGAGCCATAGTTTTGTCTACGACCCGTGGAACCCATTTGTGGTCCCTAAAGTCAAATTTTTCCAGATTTTTCCTAATTACGTCCCAGGGGTGTTTTAGTCATTACCCACCCTTTTTAACTCCTAAATGTTGTCATTTTGACTATTTCTAGAAGAGTTTTCACCCTCATTAGCCTAATTCCCTTCTAAAATCTTCATTCATCTCCCAAAAAGAGAAAGAACTCTTTCAAGCTCTAAGTCTCAAACTTCAAGATCAAGCCTCCTTTCTTTTCAATTTCAAGTGGGTTAACTTCAATCAAGGTAAGTGAGTATTCAACAATGGGTTCCTTTCACCCTTGTGCCCAAAACCCCCAATTCTTATTTTGAATTATGAACTTGTGAATTTAGGGTTTTGATCTAAATTGGGGAAAACTTATGAAATTAGTTTCTATGTATCAATTCATGGTTTTTTATGGTTTATTTATGATTTGATCAAGATTCCTTAATTCATTTCAAAAGCCCATGCATCAAAACTTATTACTAGCAAGATTCCATTGAATTACATGATTTTAAGTGAAAGTTTACATGTTGAGATAAAATATCCTTATGTATTTACGAAATTGCATGCCTGACTCTTCAAGAATGATTTAAAAAGGAAAGTATGTTTTGAATTATGGATATGCTAAGCTTCATGAACTTATGATATCAGAATTGCATAATGCCCGATGTCTTTTCATGCTTTTCAACAAGATTTGGCATGAGATTGTGCCACTATGAAATTATTAGCTATATGTATATGTTTTGGGAGTAGTATTTAGCACCAAGCGACGAGGGTTCGATTACCCAAATCCAAAACTACGTTGCCAGCGTAGGTTATGAAATGAAGTGCCCTATGGGCTTATGAAAGTTGTACCACATATTGATCATGGTGTCCTGTGCTTAGCGGGCATTAGGACAACTTTGCCATCTAGGGTTATATAGTTAGATAGGGTGACTCATTCCTTTGCACGATTCACGTCAGCTTTGCTAACTAGGGTTATATAGATAGATTTCATGTAGCTCACATGGTTTATTGTTAGTTATAAGAAACTTCCTTAAGAATGTTTTGATTTGTTTAAGCTTATGAAACCTATTTTGAAGTTTTGAATCTTATCTAATGTTTACCATTCAAGTTATGATATTTACTTATGATATCCCTTTTATGCATGAACCCAGTTTTAAGAATGCTTTAAGCACGTTTTCAGCATGTTTTCATCATGATTATACATGTCTCACATACACGATGCATCCTATAGTACTGATGCATATTTTGCACTGCATCCTCTCGATGATGCAGATTTCAGGATCCTTCCCTCAGACACGTGGCTAGAGATTTTAGGCCATTCCCAGTCCGCTGTTGGTGAGTCCTCATGGTCCGAGGGCTAGTTATGATCTTAGCTAGTTTATGGTTATTTACTTCCGTACTTTAAATTAGCTAGGGTCATGTCCTAGCAACTTCTTATGTTCTGTGTAGAGGCTTTTAAGACATAGACAGTATTCGAGTCTCTTCCTAGGAGTTGTATGTATTTTGACTCGGTTATCTATATGTTTGATTTTGAATCTTTTTGCTATGCTTCCGCTTATCTATTGTTTTGCTTCAGTACGCTTTGACCAAGGGTTAATCTAGTACACTTGTGCTCTGAATCCCGTGTTACGTGTAGGGGGTAGCCTCGGGACATAAAAAACTTGGTTTCAGAGCCTCAAGTTCAAGAGTCCTAGGATGTCTGAAAGCCGCATCGAGTAGAGTCTCCTTCATGTGTGTAAAGCGCTCCACACATATGAGAGGGAAGCTATGAGATGTCTTAGAAAACTACACTTATTTCATGATCATCTCGTTCGATAGAGTTTAACTCTAGTGTTCCTTTAATCCCTACCTTGTACGTTTCTGATGATGCCTCGATATGCTATGCCTCACCGAGACGCTCTTAATGCTACTCCTATTGTTTTGGCCCCCGAGGTCACGAATGAGGAGTCAGGAATGTCATCCATTTGCTAGCCCAGACTATGGCATCTCAGGACAACCAGCTGGCTCCTATCCCTGCCCACCCTCAAGGTGGGGTAGCGGCACAAGTTTGTGATTTTCTTTGAATAAACCCACTAAATTTTGGGGTTCGAAAGTGTGTGAGGACCCACTTAACTTTGTTGATGAAGTGAAGAATATCTTTGAAGTTATGCAAGTGTTTGGTGTTTATTGTGTGGAGCTCGCATCCTATCAACTCAATGATGTAGCTCATATCTGGTTCACTCAATGGAAGGAAGTTAGAGCTAGGGACATGGTCCCTATGATTTGGGAGTGTTTCGACAGAGCCTTCCTTGACCGGTTCATTCCACGAGAGTTGAGGAAAGCAAAAGCTTTGGAGTTTGTGAACTTGAAACAAGGGTTGATGTCAGTCCAAGATTATAGTTTGAAGTTCTCTCAGTTGTCTAGGTATGACCCGCATGACCAAATGAGTAAGTTTATCTATGGGGTTTCAGATATGGTGAAGAAGGAGCGTAGGTCTGCTATGCTTTTGAATGATATGAATATTTCCAGGCTTATGACTCATGCTCACCAGATCGAGGGAGACAAGCTTAGGGAGATGGCTAGGGAGAACAAAAGAGTCAGATATGAGGGTTCGAGGTTTAGCCATCAGAAGTCCAGAGGCGGTCATCGCTCTTCCTTTCAGAAGAGGTCATCAGGACGCATGCATTCTTTAGCCAGTACTCCTTCCCAGGCCTCAAGGCCCCGTCATGATCAGTCTGATAGAGGTGCAAGCTCTTATTCTCAAGGTAGTGGTGCAAAAGGGCCCTCTTTCCCCATTTGTACCAAGTGTGGGAAGAATTATCCTGGTGAGTGTTTAGCTGGATTAGGTGGTTGCTTTGGATGTGGGTAGGTTGGCCACAATATTAAGGATTATCCTTCAGCTAAGAACGGACAAGGAGCTAGTAGGGCTCAGTCCGCTCCAACATCCCCATGAGGTCGACCAGCCCAGCAAGGCACAACTTCTAGTTCTGGTGGTCAGCGCCAAAACCACCTTTATGATATGTCCTCTTGCCAGGACCAAGAGAGCTCGCCTGATGTTGTCACTGGTATGTTGAAAGTCCTCTCTCTAGATGTGTATGCTTTGTTGGACCCCGGAGCCTCCCTATATTTTGTGACCCTTTATGTAGCATGCAAATTTTAAATTTGTCCTGAATTGAGTTTAGAACCCTTTAGTGTATCTACTCCTGTTGGTGAGTCAGTATTAGCTAAAAGAATCTACCGAAATTTCCCTATATCATTCCTTCATAGAGTCACTTCAGCAGATTTAGTAGAGTTGGAGATGACTGATTTTGATGTTATTCTGGGTATGCATTGGTTGTATGCTTGTTATGCCTTTGTTGATTGCTGTACTGGTGTTATTAGTTTCAAGTTTTTGAATGAACCCGTCTTAGAATGGCAAGGTATCCCTCCTTCCTCGAAAGGTCATTTTATATCTTATCTTAAGGCTAGGAAGATGATTTCTAAAGGGTATGTTTATCATATATCTCGGGTCATAGACACGGAGTCTGGGACCCCACCCCTTCAGTGTGTTCCTGTTGTGAATGAGTTCCTTGAAGTGTTTCCCGAGGATTTTGCCCGGAGTATCTCCCGAGCGAGATATAAACTTTGGGATAGATCTTCTTCCAGATATGAATCTCATCTCTATTCCTCCCTATAGAATGGCTCCTGCATAACTTAACAAATGAAAGGATCAGTTGAAAGATCTTCTTGATAGGGGTTTCATCAGTCCTAGCATTTCTCCATGAGGTGCCCTGGTTTTGTTTGTTCAAAAGAAAGATGGTTCTCTTAGAATGTGTATCGACTACCATCAGTTAAACAAGGTCACAATCAAGAATAATTATCCCATTCTTAGGATTGATGACTTGTTCAATCAGCTTTAGGGTGCTATTTTTTTCTCCAAAATCGACCTTAGATCCGGTTATCATCAGCTTCATGTTAGAGAGTGCGATATTCCGAAGACAGCCTTCAGGACTCGGTATGGTCATTATGAATTTGTTGTGATGTCTTTTGGTCTAACGAATGCTCCTGCAGCTTTTATAAATTTGATGAACCGTGTGTTCAAGTAGTATTTGGATACATTTGTGATTGTTTTTATTGACGATATCCTTATCTACTCACAGAGTGAAAAGGAGCATGCAGACCATGTGGGGGTTGTGTTGCAGACTCTCAAGTATAGGCAGTTGTTTGCTAAGTTTAGCAAATTTGAGTTCTGGGTGCAGTCTATGGCTTTTCTGGGTCACATTGTGTCTCATGATGGTATTCGAGTTGATTCTCAAAAGATCGAGGCAGTAAAGAACTGGCCTAGACCCACTTTCTAATCTGATATTAAGAGCTTTTTGGGTTTTGCTGATTACTACAGGAGATTTGTGGAAGGATTTTCTTCTATTGCTGCCCTTTTGACTCAGTTCACTCAGAAGAAGGTAAAATTTTAGTGGTCAGATTTATGTGAGAAGAACTTTCAGGAATTGAAGACCAGATTGACCACAGCCCAAGTGTTGGCTCTACCCGAAGGACTAGATGACTTTGTTGTGTATTGTGATGCTTCTAGGATTGGTTTGGGTTGTGTTTTTATGCAGCGTGGTAAAGTTATTGCTTAAGATTCATGAGAAGAACTACGCTACTCATGATCTTGAGCTAGCAGCCATGGTTTTTGCTTTGAAGATTTGGAAAAATTGCTTGTATGGTGTGCATGTGGATGTTTTTACCGATCATAAGAGTATTCAATATGTGTTCACTCAAAAGGAATTGAATTTGCGACAAAGGAGATGGCTTGAGCTTCTTAAGGATTATGATATCAGTGTGCTTTACCACCCGGGTAAGGTAAATGTTGTGGCGGATGCACTTCATAAATTGTCCATGGGTAGTGTGTCTTCTGTTGAAGACGGAAAGAAGGAATTGGTTAATGAGGTGCATAGGCTTGCTCCGTTGGGAGTTCGCCTTATGGACTCGACAGAAGGTGGTGTTATTGTTCAGAATGGTTCCGAATCATCCTTGGTAGCGGAAGTGAAGGCAAAGCAAGACAGTGATCCTATTTTTCTTCAGCTAAAGGGTGCAGTCCAGCAGCAGAGAGTTGAGGTTTTCTCCAAAGAGGGAGATGGAGTTCTTCGGTATCAGGGTCGACTATGTGTGCCAGATGTAGATGGATTGAGATAGAAGATTTTGACTGAGGCTCATAGTTCAAGATATTCCATTCACCCTGGTGCCACTAAGATGTACCGTGATCTACAGAAAGTTTATTAGTGGAATGGTATGAAGAGGTACATATCCGGTTTTGTGGCTGAGTGTCCTAATTGTCAGCAAGTGAAGGTAGAGCATCATCGACCGGGTGGCATGACTCAGTATATTGACCTTCCTACTTGGAAGTAGGAATCGATCAATATGGACTTCATTACAGGTTGTCCTCGTACTCGAAGGCAACATGATTCCATTTGGGTGATTGTCGACTGGATGACAAAGTCATCCCACTTCTTGGTTGTTAAGAATATGGATTCAGCGGATGATTATGCTAGACTCTACATTCGGGAGATAGTCCGATTCCATGGTGTCCCATTGTCCATCATTTCATATAGAGGTACTCAGTTTATCTCACAGTTTTTGAGATCATTTTAGAGAGGTCTTGGTACTCAAGTGAAGCTTAGCACTATTTTTCACCCTCAGACAGATGGCCAGGCAGAGCGTACCATTCAGACTTTGGAGGATATATTGAGAGCTTGTGTGATTGACTTCAAAGGTAATTGGGATGATCACTTACCTCTTATCGAGTTTGCCTACAACAACAGATTTCACTCTAGCATCTAGATGGCTCCTAATGAGGCACTTTATAGTCGAAGGTGTAGATATCCTATTGGTTGGTTTGAGGTAGGTGAGGCAGCTTTGATTGGTCCCAATTCAGTTCATGAGACTATGGAGAAGGTTCAGCTGATTAGGGAAAGATTGAAGACTGCTCAGAGTCAAAAGAAATCATATGCATATGTGAGGAGGAGGGAGTTGGAATTTGAAGTCTATGATTGGGTTTTTCTGAAGGTGTCACCCATGAAGGGTGTGATGAGATTTGGCAAGAAAGGGAAGTTTAGTCCCCATTTTGTAGGTCCTTATCAGATTCTAAGGAGAATTGGTAGCATTTCTTATGAGTATCATATTTAGAAGCGATTCATACGGTTTTCCATATTTCCTTATTGAAGAAGTGTGTTAGTGACCCGACCTTGATTGTCCCTTTGGAGGATGTGGGTGTGAAGGATAGTCTCACTTATGAGGAGGTTCCTATGGAGATCCTTGATCATCAGATTTGGAGGTTGAGAAATAAAGAAGTCGCTTCGGTAAAGGTCCTTTGGAGGAACCAACTAGTTGAGAGAGCTACTTGGGAAGCAGAATCAGCCATGAAAGCAAAGTACCCTCATATATTTCCTTCTGATTCTTATTTAGTGTGAGGTAATAGTTTCCCCCTTAGTATGTTCCTCCGATCCTATTCCATCAGTTTCTCTCATGATACTATCATGCATTCATGTTTTCAAAGTTGATTCAATCATGTTTTAAGTTGCAAAGTTTAATTTTCATGTTTATTCCTTGATTTCCATGTTTTGTTGCTGGTTGGGCTATTTTCTCTTTGGTTTTCCTTGTTTAGTCTTCATTCGAGGATGAATGATCTCAAGGGGGAGATATTGTAACACCCCAGAATTCAAACTAGCTTTCTAAGTTTGAAACTCTAAAAATTTCATAATCCCAGAAATTACTGGTCCAAACCACAGACCGTGGTTTGAACCACGGGTCGTGAAATCGAACTGTGGTTGCCTTCATCTGGTTCAGCCTCTTGTCTGAGAACCAAGAATTGGTTCAGTCCGTCCTGTCCACTTGTGGAATCAGATCAGAGGGTTGATAAGTTCCCCAGGAACTACAACTTGGGTCTACGACCCATGATTCTTTCTATGGGTCCTTCCTATTGACCTGTAGACCACCTTCTGTAGCTTCTTCTTTTGTCCAGGAATGACGGATGGAAACCACGAGCTGTGGTTTGGTCTACGACCCATGGAACCCATTCGTGGTCCCTGAAAGTCAACTTTTTCCAGCTTTTTCCTAATTACATTCTAGGGGTATTTTAGTCATTATCCATCCTTTTTAACTCCTAAATGATGTCGTTTTGACTATTTTTAGAAGGGTTTTCACCCTTATTAGCCTTAGTCCCTTCTAAAATATTCATTCATCTCCCAAAAAGAGAAAGAACTCCTTTAATCTCCAAGTCTCAAGCTTCAAGATCAAGCCTCCTTTCTTTTCAATTTCAAGTGGATTAACGTCAATCCAGGTATATGGGTATTCAACAATGGGTTCCTTTCACCCTTGTGCCCAAAACTCCCAATTCTTCTTTTGAATTATGAACTTGTGATATTAGGGTTTTGATCTAAATTGGAGAAAACTTATGAAATTAGTTTCTATTTATTAATTCATGGTTTCTTATGGTTTATTTATGATTTGATCAGATTCCTTAATTGGTTTCAAAAGCCCATGCATCAAAACTTATTTATAGCATGATTCCATTGAATTGCATGATTTCAAGTGAAAGTTTACATGTTTAGATAACATGTCCTTATGTATTTATGAAATTGCATGCCTAATTCATCAAGTATGATTTAAATAAGAAAAGTATGTTTTGAATTATGGCTATGCTAAGCTTCATGAACTTATGATATGAGAATTGCATGATGCCCGATTTGTTTTCATGCTTTTCAACAATATTTGGCATTAGATTGTGCCACTATGAAATTATGAGCTATATGTATATATTTTGGGAGTAGAGTTTAGCACCGAGCGATGAGGGTTCGATTACCCAAGTCCAAAACTACGTTACCAGCGTAGGTTATGAAATGAAGTGCCCTATGGGCTTATAAGAGTGGTACAACATATTGATCAAGGTGTCTTGTGCTTAGCGGGCATTAGGACAGCTTTGCCAACTAGGGTTATATAGTTGTATATGGTGACTCATTCCTTGGCACGGTTCAAGTCATCTTTGCTAACTAGGGTTATATAGTTGGATTCCATGTAGCTCGCATGGTTTATTGTCGGTTATAAGAAACTCCCTTACAAATGTTTTGATTTGTTTAAGCTTATGAAACCTATTTTGAAGTTTTGACTCTTATCTCATGTTTACCATTCAAGTTATGATATTTACTTATGATATCCCTTTTATGCGTGAACTCAGTTTTAAGCACATTTTCAACATATTTTCATCATGATTATGCATGTCTAACATACTCGGTACATCCTATAGTACTGATGCATATTTTGTGTTGCATCCTCTTGATGATGCAGATTCAGGCTCCTTCCCTCAGACACTTGGCTAGAGATTTCAGGCCATTCCCAGTCCACTGTTAGTAAGTCCTGATGCTCCGAGGGCTAGTTATGATATTAGCTTGTTTATGGTTATTTACTTCCATACTTTGAGTTAGCTAGGGTCTTGTCCTAGCAACTCCTTATGTTATGTGTAGAGGCTTTTCAGACATAGACAGTATTTGAGTCTCTTCCTTGGAGTTGTATGTCTTTTTACTAGGTTATCTATATGTTTGATTTTGAATATTCATGCTATGCTTCCGCTTATATATTGTTTTTCTTGAGTACGCTATGACCAAGGGTTAATTTATAGCACTTGTGCTCCGGATCCCGTGTTACGTCTAGGGGGTAGCCTTGCGGTATGATAGGTTCCACCCTTGTTTGCTATTTGTTAAGTGTACACTCCGGTTGTATTGGCGGCTGGAGGGTTTTGTTTTCACTTGTTTGCATTCCTTGGTTGTATGGGCGGCCGAGGGACTGTAGGTATCCTCTTGTTACTTTATCGTGGTTTTATCCCCTGTTACGGTTATGCTTATAAGATTATATACGGCTAAGTTGTTACTTAGTGGATTTGAGATTGGTATGATTAGTTGGGTTATTGATTCCTGTTTCCGAGCATGCCTATCTTTACTTTCCTTTTCCTTTCCTTGTACTTGAGGTTACCGGTATCCTATCCATTTCTAAAACTTGTTATGTATATACTATTATTTTAAGGATCCAAGGTGCGTTATTTCTTGCTTTCACCAGTGCCTGTTATGTATATATTCTACTTGCTAGCCTCGTATGATTGTTTTGTTGTCTTCCATCTGGGCTAGATCCTGTGTACTTTTCATTGATTTCTGTGACTACTTGCTTCTATTCTGTTTATTACTACGCTTTTATCTTATATGTGCCAAGTCAGACTATGATACCTACTGGGTACCTTATGCTTCGCATTTGGTGCTCATACTACACCCTGCATCTTCTGGTGCAGATCCTAGTATTGGCCATCGGCGTTAGCTCGTGGAGACTCGTGCGAGGAGCTGATTTTGTGATATTTTGGACTGAGGGTGAGCTCTTGGCGACCGAAGCTTAGCTTTTAGTTATCTTTTGATTATGTACTCTATTTCCACTCAGAGACAGCTTGTATATATTGTTTTGGACCATTGTACTCCTTATGTAGATCTGGCTCTTATACACTATGATACTAGGTTTTAGGTTTGGTTTAGCTTCCGCATTGTATATATTATTCTTGTTATCTATTTTCTTTTTCTTGTTCCCTTGCTTCTGCTTATTATACTATTCTTCTATTTAGATTATTAGATAGTAGCCCGTTAGTGACCATTTTGGGCTACGGATATTGGTTCGCCTACTGGGGGCTGTAGGTGCCATCATGACTGAGAAATCAGGTCATGACACCTAAGTATCAGATCCTTAGGTTCACCGGTGTTATTGGTATATGAGCCAATATCTAGTATAGTCCTGTGGATTGGGGTGGAGACGTCCGTACCCAATCTTTGAAAGGCTATAGTGACATCTTAGGAAAAACTGGACTTTTCTTGTTTCTATGTCATGCGTAGTATCCTTGAAAGTGTCTGGAAATCTCAATTACTCTGGTTCACTCTTTCGCAGATGGTTTGTACAAGATCTTCAGCTTCTGGTGGAGGAGAGCCTCCTGCCCCTGCACCTTCGACTCCAGCTAGGGATCGGGGTGGTCGCAAGGGTAAATGTAAGGGTCGTAGATGCCCTAGAGCAGTGGCACCAGCTAGAGCTTCTAGAGTTGAGATAGAGACTGAGTTTGACTACGAGCCAGAGTTTGCTCCAGAGTCACCATGTGGACCCGGGGGTAGCCCAGGTGCCACCAGTTCCAACACCAATTTCTATGTCAGCTTCAGCCCCAGAGATATTAGGGGTTTACTTGTTCAGCTATTGGGTATGATTAGAGAGAGACCTTCGAAGGTAGTATAGACACCCGCTCAGTGGGCAACCCTGAGTGTTCAGAGTTCTGGAGCGTAGCCTATTATTGTGGTTCCTCGTACGGAGGCTATTCCGGCCCATTTAGTTTCACAACCTCTTGCTCCTCGCCCAACCATGAAAGATAGGGAGAAGAAGGCATTGGGTGGTTTCTTGAGATTGGAACCACCGAGATTTGCTGGTACACTGGTTCAGGACTCACATGACTTTATTACTACCTGTGAGAAGATGTTACACCATGTGGGACTGCTAGAGACTCACGGAGTTGGATATACTACATATCAGCTGGAGGGTCCAGCTAAGTTATGGTGGAGGGAACAGGTTGCTTGCAGACCTTCTACATCACCTCAGTTGACTTGGTCTGAGTTTTATGAGGCTTTTATGGACAAATTCTTGCCACGTAGAGACAGGGAGCGTCGGAGAGAGGAGTTCACTAGACTTGCTCAGGATTCTATGACTATCTCGGAGTATGAGACTCATTTCTATCAGCTTGCTCCCTTTGGGGCCATGATTATGCCTACCGATGCTGACAGGATCGTAGATCTATTTGGGGACTATGGAGAGAGTTTAGAGAGCCCGCAGAGATATTAGTTGCTAGTGGTCGGTCTTTCCAAGCCATTGCAGACTATGCTCGTACTGTATAGGATTTGCATCATCATGACACCAGGGCCAGGGATAAGAGGCCACGACATAAGGGTGGCTACAGTGGTTCCAAAAATAGTGGTAGAGGTTTAGGCCAGTGGGGCTGGGGTTATCTGCCACAGTAGAACCAGGGTTAGTCCAGCCAACCGGTTCAGGCTTCACTTCAGACATACGTTAGTACTCAGTTTGAGTAGGGTCAGAGCAGCCATCAGTGCTACAATGATCAGTCTTTGAGAGGTACAACTTATGGGGCATCAGGTCGTGGTGGCCATATGGGTTTTAATGGTTCATCCCGACCTAGTAGGTCATTAGGTGCTTGTTTCACCTATGGTATTGTTGGTCATTTTGCTAGAAACTGCCCCTAGCAGGGCACAGTTCAGCCAGCCACTCTTCCGGCTCAGCCTATTCGCTCAGTTCAGCCACCGGCTCAATAAAGTGGTGGTCTTGATAGAGGTTGTGCTCTATGTGGCAGAGCAGGTGGTAGGGATGGTGGTCGGGCATGTGGAGGTCATCGTCAGTTCTATGTGGTCCCTAGGAGACCAGAGGTAGAAGCCTCGGATGCTGTGATTACAGCTACAATTTTTGTATTCCATTAGTCTGCTATGGCTTTATTTGATCCTGGATCCATTTGTTCATATGTATCTCCCTACTTTCTGCCTTTTCTGGGGTTGGCTAGTGAGCCATTATCTGTTCCTGTTTCTATTTTGACCCCAGTAGGAGATTCTTTAGTAGTGGATCAGATTGTGAGATCTTGCATGATTTTTGTTGGTGATTTGGAGACTTGGGGTGACTTGATGATCCTTGACATGTTAGATTCTGATATGATACTGGCCATGGATTGGTTATCCCCTCACCATGCAGTTTTTGATTGTCATGCCAAGATCATTACCATAGCCGTGCCCGGTGTATGCCCGATTGTGTGGAAGGGTTATGTTAGCCATGCACCGTCTGGGATCATCTCTTGTCTTTGAGCTAGGAAGTTGATCTCTCGCAGGTGTTTAGCTTATCTTGCATATGTCTGAGACGCTAGTGCTGACCCTTCTTCTCCTGAGTCTGTTCATGTGGTTAGAGACTTCTTATATATGTTTCCTACTGACCTTCCAGGCCTTCCACCTGAGAGAGACGTTGATTTTTCCATTGAGTAAGAGCTGGGCACTAGGCCCATTTTTATTCCTCCCTACCATACGGCTACTGCTGAATTGAGAGAGCTTAAGGACAAGCTCCAGGATTTCTTAGCTAAGGGGTTCATTAGACAGAGTGTGTCCCCTTGGGGTGCTCCTGTCCTCTTCGTGAAGAAAAAGGATTGGTCAATACGGATGTGTATTGACTATCGGCAGTTTAATAAGCTGGCAGTGAAGAATAGGTACCCGATGCCGAGGATTGATGACTTGTTTGATCATCTCAAGGGTTCCGCCATGTTTTCAAAGATTGATTTGAGGTCCAGCTACCATTAGTTGAGGATTAGGGCGGAGGACATCCCTAAGACAGCATTTAGGACATGTTATGGCCATTATGAGTTCCTGGTGATGTCTTTTAGGTTAACAAATGCCCCAACAGCTTTCATGGATCTGATGCATAGGGTGCTTAGCCCGTACTTGGATATGTTCGTAATAGTCTTCATTGATGACATTCTGATATACTCAAGGAGTAGGGATGAGCATGAGTAGCATTTGAGGACTGTACTTCAGACTTTGAGAGATCATCAGTTTTATGCCAAGTTCTCAAAGTGTGAGTTTTGGCTTGAGTCAGTTGCATTCCTAGGACACGTGGTGTCTAAGGATGGGATTAGGGTTGATCTGGGTAAGATTTATGTGCTTCATGATTGGCCTAGACCTACTACTCCTACCAAGGTTCTCAGCTTTGTTAGTTTAGTCGTGTACTACAGATGGTTGATTGAGGGATTTTCTTCCATTGTAGCCCCCTTGAATATGTTGACTAGGAAGGATGTTCCATTTTAGTGGTCGGACCAGTGCGAGGATAGCTTTCAGAAGCTTAAGGACTTATTGACTTCAGCTCTAGTTTTGACATTGTCGGTCAAGGTTCAGAATTTCTCTGTGTATTTTTATGCTTCATGGGTCGGTCTTGGTTGTGTGTTAATATAGTAGGGTCGAGTTATAGTATATGCGTCAAGATAGCTAAAGGTTCACGAACTCAACTACCCCACTCATGACTTAGAGTTGGCGGTGATAGTCTTTGCGCTCAAGATCTGGATGCACTACTTAAATGGAGTTCACTGTGAGATATTCACCGTTCGCCATAGTCATCAGTACATTACGAGTCAGCGGGAGCTGAACTTTAGGTAGAGGAGATAGGTTGAGCTACTGAAGGACTACGATTTCACTATTCTATACCATCTGGTCAAGGCAAACATCATAGCAGATACCTTGAGTTGGAAGGCAGTAAGTATGGGCATCCTAGCTTCATTTGTAGTTTTTGAGCGACCATTAGCCTTGGACATCTAGTCCTTGGCTAGTCGCCTAGTTAGGCTTGACTTGTCAGATCCTAGCAGAATTCTTGCTAGTGTTGAGGTTCGTTCTACTCTAGTTGATCAGATTTAGATCCGATAGTTTGAGGATCAGAGTTTGTGTGACCTTCATGATTATGTAGTTCAAAGTGAGGCCAGCCGGGCTACGCTGGGTTCTGATGGTATTCTGAGGTTTGATTGTTGACTTTGTGTTCTGAGGGTTGGTGATTTGATTTAATTGATACTGAGGAATATTATTCTAGATATTCTATTCATCCTGGCACGGCAAACATGTATAGAGATTTGAGGCAGCTTTAATGGTGGTGTGGTATGAAGCGAGACGTAGTAGAGTTTGTATCTCGCTGCTTGAACTGTCAGCAGGTGAAGTTTGAGCACATGAGACTTGGTGGCTTCATGCAGTGACTTCCCATTCCTGAGTGGAAGTGGGAAAGTATTACTATGGACTTTTTTGTTGGTTTGCCTCGTACTTCTCGTGGGTTTGATTCCATTTGGGTGATTGTGGATCAGCTGACTAAGTAGGCCCACTTCTTGCCAGTTCAGACTTCCTATGGTCCTGAGAGGTTAGCTCAGATTTACATTCGTGAGGTTGTTCAGTTGCACGCGGTCCCAGCTTCTATCATTTCAGATCGTGACACACAGTTCACATCTCAGTTCTGCAGAGCTATACAGAGGGACTTAGGTACAAAGGTTCATCTTAGTAGTGCTTTCCACCCTCAGATAGATGGCCAGTCCGAGAGGACTATTCAGGTCCTGGAGGACATGCTTCGGGCTTGTGTACTTGACTTTGGATATTCTTGGGATCAGTTTGTGCCCTTGGCCGAGTTTGCTTATAGTAATAACTTTCATTCGAGCATCGACATGGAACCTTTTTAGGCCTTGTATGGTAGTCATTGCAGATAGCCGATTGGTTGGTTTAATAGGTTAGAGTCCAGACCGCAGAGTACAAATTTGCTTAGAGATTTCGTGGACCAAGTTCATTTGATTCAGGACAAACTTAAAGCAGCCCAGAGTAGGCAAAAGAGCTATGCTAATCGTAGACTTCGTTCCTTGGAGTTTAGTGTTGGTGACTTGGTTTTCCTTTGAGTATCTTTCGTGAAGGGCGTGATGAGATTTGGTCGGTGGGGCAAGCTTAACCCCAGATTTATTGGGCCGTTTGAGATTCTACAGAGGGTTGGTAGTGTTGCCTATATGTTAGCTTTGCCTCTGATATTTTTATCTATCCACCTAATTTTTCTTGTCTCGATGATTCACCGGTACATGCCAGATGAGTCTCATGTGTAGCATTGGGATTAAGTTCAGATAGATGAGAGTTTGAGATTATTTGAGGAGCCGATAGCTATTCTGGCCAAAGTATCAGGAAATTGAGACCTAGGGAGATTCCGATTGTGAAAGTTCACTGGAGGCATCGTTCGGCCAAGGAGGCTACTTGGGAGACCAAGAATGAGTTGCGTGCTCAATATCTGCAGTTGTTCGAGCCTTCAGGTACTCCTTTCTTCTTGACTTTCGAGGACAAAAGTCTTTTTAGTAGTGGATGTTGTGATGACCCTTCCGGTCATCTTCGCGTTTATGCATTCATTATACTGTTAGAGCTTTTTGTAGAGGCCCCAAGTCATTTATGGCTTGCTGGGACCGGTAGTTTGGTGCCTTGGTCGTAATTTGGTTGTTTTGCCCTTTTTCCCTATTTTATAGCTTTAACTTAAATATCATTGACTTTAGTCAACATTCTTAGCTAACATGCTCAGAATTGAATTCTGACAATTCTGTTAGCTCAGGAACGTTGAGTTTGGTCTAGTTGGACCTTCAATTGAAGTTTGAGAACTTCTGGTGTGGGTTTTGTGTTGTTTTCTCTATTTTTACGCCATTTGGAGTTGAAAGTGTAACCTTGGGTGGCTTTTAATGATCGGAGTGTCGGATTTTAACTATGATGATTCCATCAGCTCCAGAATGATGAGTTTGGATCGGGTAGGTGGTTGGTTTGGGTCCCGAGTGACCCAGGCTCATTTTAAGCCTTTGGGTTCTTATTAGTTAGTGTTGACTTAAGTCAACATTTCTCTGAAACAACCTCGTATGGATGTTTTGTTGATTCCGTTGAGTTCGAAATGTCATTTCCACTCTATTAGCATTATTGGTTTTTGAATATTGGTTTTTGATTGTGCCCGGAATGCCCCATAAAGTTTTTCAAAAGTTGAAGAAAAATATTGCAGGCCAGGCCTTCAGCGCCCTCGGCGCTGGCCTAACGCGATCGAGCTCATGCGCGTTTCGGCTGACCAGCGCGATTGTGCTGACTGGGCATCGTTGGCGCTGGCCAATTCCCTGCAACTATATATTTCCGTGTTTTCATTTTTCCAGCTCTTTGGCTCAACTTTCCCAGCTCTAATCAATTAAACACTCTCCCAAAATTGCTCCAAAACTAGTTCAAACCTTGGGGAAATTGTTGTTCATCATAAATCTGTGCTTCTTCGTCTCTTGGTAAGTCATCTTCCCCAACTTACTTTCTTTTGTTTTTCTCTAAAATCCACCATTGTTGCTCATACCCAAAGCATTGAATTTGTTGTAGTGGCTGTCGCATAGCTCTTGCATGTTCGTGGGATTGAAGAGTTATCCGTCTTGGCTTAAAATTCCATCATTTTGGTAAGTAATCCTTGCCTAATTTCATAAAATTCTATCTTTAAACCTCAACTTGAGCAGGCTAGTTTGGCGCCCTTCTCTTGGCTAATTGTGCTCAATATTGGAGGATGCCTTCTTGGCATCATTGTGGTCATCGTGCTTCTTTTAGTTTTTGGTTTCAGATTGTGGGCCTCGCGGGCCCACTTTTGACCTGGGTTTTGACCCAGCTACAATTGTAGCGATATAGGTATCGTTAGACTCATTTTAACATATTATTTACATTTGTGATAGTTTGATTATCATTCGGGATCTCTCGGAGCGGTTTGGGCTTGGACGTGTTGTTCAGGCAGCTTATCATCGGACGACAGGTAAGTTACGGTCTAAACATCCTAGACCTAGCTGGCATCTTTGGGTTGGATTATTAGGTTGGTACCACAGTCTTTGACCGCTTATTCATGTCCGCCTACTTTCCTTCCTCCGATGCTGATATGTTTTATTTACCCTTGTGGTCCTGCGAGGCCTTATTGACTCTGGAACATAGAAGGTGGGTTATTGGGAATGTCCGTGAGTCCTGGACATAGAAATATCCTTCTAGACTGGTTATGCTTGCTGAGTAGCTGTGGACCTGTGCAGGGCCGATAGGTTGATTGTGAGCTGTTGGGCGGCTATTTTTGTTGATGATTCATTTACATGCATATAAAGAGGATTTATCAATGTTTTACTACGATTTTGGCTTTGGGCCTACTGGAATTGTTTTCTAAACTTTGCATGGCCCAGGGGGGCCATTTTTGATGAAAATGAATTGAAAATGGTTTGACCTAACTTGTCGATCTTCTTGGGGTAAAAGAAAGTTAAATTATGATTTCTATCACCAGTTTTACTATGAACGCTAGACTCGGCAGAGCCGGGGTGCTAGTGGAGTTTCTTACTAAATTGGGATGATTTTTACCCTCGGTCGGACAGAGCACCTGAGATGACTTTCTACTGCTTAGACACGGTTACGCCCGGGCACCCTTGGAGGTGTTTTTGAGACATTTTTCCCACTACTTTAGTCCTGGACAAGGTCTGGGCATGCATATTCGATACTGGGTCTCTATCCTAACCCAAACTTACTTCTGAATGACATGTTTTGATACTGAGTTTTAGTGTGGGGTTTGGGACCTTCATGGACCTTGCCGTACTGAGCCTAGCACTTTGGGCTGCGTGTGCCGGAGGGAGGGTATACGGTGGAGTAGAGGTATACGGGTAGTGTCCTTCCATATAACCTACCTGCTGGGCCCGATCAACACCGGATAAGGTACATACTGAGTTTGTATTCCACCCTGAGGTTATCATGCATCATATCATTCAGTGTTTGAGTTACCACCCTTGTTTGTTGTTTGTTGAGTGTACACTCCGGTTGTATGGGTGGCCGAAGGGTTTTATTTTCACTTGTTTGTGTTTCCTAGTTGTATAGGCGGTCGGGGGACTGTAGGTAGCCTCTTGTTACTTTATCGTGGTTTTATCCCCTATTTCGGTTATGCTTATAAGATTATATACTACTAAGTTGTTGCTTGTTGGATTTGAGATTGGTATGATTAGTTGGGTTATTGATTCCTGTTTCCGAGCATGCCTATCTTTACTCTCCTCTTCCTTTCCTTTTACTTGAGGTTGCTGGTATACCGTCCATTTCTAAAACCTATTATGCATATATTGTTATTGCAAGGATCCCAGGTGCGTTATTTCTTGCTTTCACCTGTGCCTATTGTGTATATATTCTTCTTGCTAGCCTCGTATGATTATTTTGTTGTCTTCCCTCTGGGCTAGATCCTGTGTACTTTTTGTTGATTTTTGTGACTACTTGCTTCTATTATGTCTGCTACTACGCTTTTATCTTATATGTGCCCAGTCGGCCTATGATACCTACTAATACCTTATGCTTCGCATTTGGTGCTCATACTACACCCTGCATCTTCTGTTGCAGATACTTGTGTAGGCTATCGCCATTAGCTCATGGAGACTCGTGCGACGAGCTACTTTTGTGATATTCTGGACCGAGGGTGAGCTCTTGACGACCGAAGCTTAACTTTTAGTTATCTTTTGATTATGTACTCTATTTTGCACTCGGAGACAACTTGTATATATTGTTTTGGACCCTTGTAATCCTTATGTAGATCCGGCTCTTATACGCTATGATACCAGGTTTTGGGTTTGGTTTAGCTTTTGCATTGTATATATTATTCCTGTTATCTATTTTTTTCATCTTGTTCCCTTGCTTCCTCTTATTAAATTATTCTTCCCTTTTGATTATTAGATAGTAGCCCATTACTGACCATTCCGGGCTATGGGGATTGGTTCACCTACTTGAGGTTGTAGGTACTATCATAACCGAGAAATTGGGTCGTGACATTTTTCCTATGAAGGAATGGTTGGTTTCGGGTTAAAAAGGATAGTTTTCCATTATTATTTCATATTTCAAAGGTTTTATTAAGGAGTTGCAATACCTTACCACCGATTTTGGATTTAAGAACTAAACACCTCTCTTTTTATTGATTTTAAGTTCTGTGGAGGATATTTTTATATATTGCATGTCCGATGCTGGGATTCCAAACTCACCTTTACTTATTGCATGTCTAATGCTGGGATTCCAGAATCATATATACTTAATGTTCGTCTGATGTTGGGATTTTGGACTCATGATGCATTCACCACACTTTGCATCATATCGTCTCTTGGTGCATCGCAATTGCTTAGGTGTACTTGGAGTGTCTTTGCCTTATTATCATTATTATCTTCACCATTTGTTGGGTTGCAGATCTTTTAGTAGATAACTAGGCTTAGGTGGATCTCTGTGTCTAGTTACCTTCTTGTAGCTTATAATATATATTATCTATCTTAGCTCGATCGGCCTATGATGTATACTAAGTACCCGTTATTTTGGTACTCATACTACACTCTACATCTTTTTCTGATGCAACACATAGTATGAGCCACCCTCACTGATCCTCTTATCGTTCATGGCCAGCTGCCATTTGGATTGTGGTGCGCTCCCGGCATTTTGGAGACTTTTACTGCTCTTTATCTACTTTTTACTCTATATTTTATATTTTGGGTAAATATAACCTATTGTATAGCTATTTCGTACCTTAGACGCTCTTGTACCTATGACACCAGGTTCGGGATTGATTCTTGTGTATATATTGTCTTCTTTGTTACTTTAGAGCTATTTTTTTGTATATTGATTGCAGTTGGTATGTATCTATACTGTTGGCGCTTATTTCCTTAGATTTTCTCTTTCGTTTTCCTTATATATATATAATATTATTATTTTCTGCATCTTTGAGTTGGCTTGCCTACCGGGGGGTTATGTAGATGCATAGCGGCCCAGATTCGGGTCGTGACAATAGTTTTCCTACCTGTTCTCTAGCCAATATTGAAACCCATTAAAATCCTATTTGATTCTATTCGAGTATGCTTAATTAGTGGAGAGATATATAATGGGCAAACCTATGGTTCTTTGTGTGTACATGTTAATTCATTTGTGAGTATGAGAGATGCTTTGATGCTAAGTCTTTAATTTATATTCGATTCTTTAAATTGAGTATGTGGACTATTTTTTCTTGTGAGGGCTTTTGTTTCATGACATATAGGTGATGTTTATTAGCTTTCTTAAATAGAGTAGGTTAGCGAGCTTAAATTTTATAAGTTAGAGTCCGTTTTTGAGGTTAGGAGGTTAGAGGTATATTATTTGTTTATATATCTTGCATAATGATCGAAAAGTGTACCTGATGTTTTGAGTTTTAGTATGGCCTAATTATTTGTATCAACCAAATTGGTGGTGTTCTTAGGCTTAATTTTTTGAGATGAGCTTTAATGCTTGCTCGAGGACGAGCAAGAGTCTAAGTGTGGGGTGGTAATGTGAGGCCAAATATACATATATTTGGTCATTATTTGCCTCACGTTTAGTATTTTTATTATCCTTTTGAGCACTAATTTTATTGATTATGCATAATATTATATTTTTCATGTGTAAGATTGAAAGGATGTGAAGATGAAGAGATCTGGAGCATAAATAAATTAAAAATGGAAAATTATATAAAAAAATCAAGCAGACAGCTTAATGGATTAAGAGGGTGTTTGGATTGACTTATATTGAAGTGTTTTTGGCTTTTAAGTACTTTTTTATTATTAGAGGTGTTTGGCAAAGACAAAAAGTGCTTAAAAGCACTTTACTTTAGGCTTAAAAAATACAAAAAAAAAAGCTAAAACTCAAAAGTTAGTTGCTACATACTTTTGGCTTTTAGCTTTTAGCTTATAAGTCACCTAAAAAAAGCCAATCCAAACACCCTTTAAATTTAACATTATATTCGTGTATATATATATGTGTGTGTGTGTGTGTGTGTGTGTGTGTGTGTGTGTGTGTAAAGAGTGCAAAGTGAATTGAAGAAGAAAATTGCCCTTACCTGCCCGGTGGCAACATTAGAAGACAAGAGAAGAGTTAACATGGAAAGACAATAATTGAATTTTTTTTTACCAGGTAACATTTTGAAAAAAAACAGTGAATAGAGAATTTTTTTCCCTGGAATTTTAACGCCGACGTTGCCTGCGTCTCCCAAACCAATTGAGTTTTGGTTTTTTAAATTATTTTTAATTCGGTTATTTTATTTAGGGTTTTTTCTGCATCTACAAATAGTGTATAAGAATAATTATTACCTAATTTTGAACCTAGGAAGAACTAGGAGCCTTTGTGGAGGCCGAAGAATTTTGGTTTAATATTTTCTTCTCCTTTATTATTTAATTTTACGTTTTTCTTTAAATGAATTATTGTGTTTGCTCCATGTGTATGTGAAATTAAATTTCTCATTCTAGGATTATTGTGTAACACCTCAGAAATTTTTTGATTAGAGTTTAGTACTTTAAACGAGAATAACTCTTAATCTATAAAGAGTTATGTGGTGCACATATTCTAAGTAGAAAATATTGTGCATATATATAATTGTGGTGTAAATAATTGGTATGCTCGGTGTTAGTGAGATAAAGAAAATTGAGTAATAACTTTTCAAAGTAGCAAGTGGGGACCACCTTAACTTTTTCTAAGGTACTAAGTGGAATGTTTAAGCAAAAAGGGGAAAAGGGGGCATATTTTATATTTTTGGGAAAACGTACAGTGCCTAAGGGAAATAAGAAGAGAAAAAAGACAGGAAAAATTTGATTTCTAAGGAACAAGGAGCAGCCAAATACTGCATTTTTCTTCTCCTCCTTCAAAGTATATCACCAGGTGCTTTGGGGTTATAATGTGATGGGTATTTTTCAGTGAAAGGCATCACAAATTCTAAAGATTTTAGATAATTACTAGTCTTCTTTCAAGAATTTTGAAAGATTCCTCAAGAACACAAAGTTGGAATTTGATCTCAAATAAGTAATTTTCCTATCCCACTTTTGAGTATGATTATGAATAAATATTTAGGGATATTTGATTTTAATTTTTGTTAGTTCTTAATGTGGGTCTTGATTATTAGGGTTTTTAAAGGAAGGAAAAAGATGAATAAGATGAAATTTTTGAAATTCCTACTAATTGGAAGATTTAATATTGTATTTGGTAAGTTAAAAAATAAAGAATTCACTTTAAGTATTGTTGAGGGATTTGATTAAACCTTGGGTATAAGTGAAAAATATTGGAATGAATTATTAAGTGAACCTACGGGTTATTGATGGATACATATATGCTTTGTGTATGTAGTTGATTGGATTGGTTGCGTAAAGGCTACACCTTGGTGTGTTGAGTACTTAGAACTCACGATTCAATCTTAATCTAGGGAAGCATTAAAGATATGTGAAGCTAAAACTTCCTTCGCCGTAAGGCACCACCCTACATCATATATTCCTTCTATAAAGGTTAAATAGCCTACATGAGAAAATGAAAACAAAGTTTCAGTTGCTTTATGTATCATTCCCTTATTTAACTATTAAAGTTTATACGTACACTTATTACTCCCTTCGCATCAACCTTCTTAACATTTCACATGACCGTAAGGGTCTTTACTTGAAAATCTTAGAATTCATCTGATGTGGTCTTATATATGTGTCACTCATTATTAATAAAATAAATGACCATAACATAATTACATTAACTTATGTGACAACTTATTTGATAAAGTCATTAGTTAAAGCAGGAACTAGTGTTTGGATAGTGATATTATATTCGGAAGGTTAGGTATTATATAGACATCTTACTTAAATAGTTTTACAATTTTTATCATAGATTGCATGCCGTAGGCCTTTTTAGGCGTTACTTGATAAAAGATAGCGATGGGAGGGTATTCATAGGTTCTACTTGACACACCCGCGCAAAGTTATTATGTGCACAGGATTGAGACCAGACCCTTATAGTTAGCCCGAACATTGTCGCGTACCCGCCCTTGTGTTATTATTTGTATTTGGAGTCAACTGAAATGTTATGCACTAGTTTCCCCTAACTCGGGCCAATACATGACATATATGGCCTGCGGTCATACCCTTATAGCGAGCCCTCAAAGGGCGTACCTCGTAGAAGACAACAATTATAGTTATGTGTATAAAATTATAACAATAAGTACTTGAGCAACATATGCTTTATACGTGACTTGGATCGCCTTCGGTAGGCCATCACGTGATCATTTTTATTAAATATAATATAAGTACATCACCTAGGCAAGCCATAGGGGCTATATTATAATGAACGCTTCTTTGAACATTATATGAAGAATAATAAGGTTGGTGCATAGGTTACAGTTTCATATCGTACATCTATTACTTGTATGCTCATAATTCTTTCATTTTGACACTTCATTCTTATGAGCTTCCATATCTGTATACTTGATATTCTGTCTACTTTACATACCAGTACATATTGTATATGTACTGACGTCCCTACGTTCGAGGCACTGTATTTTTTTATAAATACAGGGTCAGGTTCACAGGGGAGCAGGCACCCACATTAGGTTCTTTTGCTACCTTCAGCTGATACTTTGGTGAGCTTCATTTCCATCTGGAGCCAGTATGTGTATAGATCTCTAGATTGGCACGTCGGGGCCTGTCCTGACTAGTTATTAGTAGTATAGTATGTTGTACTCTTTATAGGCTTCCTAGACATTATCTAGTGTCGTATAGTACAATTTTTTTTCAAATGACTCTATGGTATATATATGCATCATATGTTATTTTCCGCTCGTTTATTGGTTGGTGACTTTACTTATGTCATAGATTACTCATAAAGCAGATGGTCATACGATTCTTGTCTGCCCCTCTGATTTAGGGCATGACAAACTTGGTATCAGAGCCTAGGTTCAATTGTCCCAGGGAATCTAGGAAGCCATGTCTAGTAGGACCTTATTTATCAATGTGTTGCGTGCCACATTTATTATTAAGGAACTACATGGGCATTTAGGAATTTGGCCTTCATTTATAATCTAGATCGTGTGATAGAGCTAAGTCATAAAAAGGTACTTGTGACTCATATCTTCTTATTTGTGATATAGATCATGTCTGCTACATATAAGGATAAAGTAGCCCAATGGGTCACTACAAGCACAACTTAGGAGGAAATCACTGCAGGGCAGTCTCCAGTATTAAGGAATCAAATTAGGGCTCAAGAGAGTTTACTAAGTCCGCCTCCAGGTTCTCAGGTGCCCAGGACAGAAGGACCTGCAGGGGTTCATGCACCTCCAGCGATTCCAGCAGTAGTTCCTGTACCGCCACCAGGTCCCTCAAAGTAAGATTTTAGAGGAGTGATATAGTTGCTCACACAGTTGGCATCCGCTCAGGCTCAAAGGCAGAATGCGGAGGTCCTTGTTGCTTCTCAAGGATAGGTAGCCAGATCTAGGATTCAAGATTTCCTTTGTATGAATACGCCTGTGTTCACATGCTCTAGAATTGTAGAGGACCCTCAACAATTCATTGATGAGACTAATAGAATTTGTAAGGTGATGTAGGTATCGGAGACAAATTCCGTTGAGTTGGCCACTTATCAATTAAAATATGTTGTTGTTGCTTGGTATGAGATGTGGGAAGCTTTGAGGGGTGAGAATGCTCCCCCAGCGATCTGGAAGGAAGTTTCAAGGGCCTTCATGGATCATTTCTTGCCATTTGAGCTCCGACAGGCAAAGGTGGATGAGTTTCTCTATTTAGAACAGCGTGATCTCAGTGTCAGAGAGTACATCTTACGATTTACGCAGTTGTCTAGATTTGCTCCAGAGTATGTTAGTACTCAGGCATCAAGGATTCATAAATTTATGCGTGGCCTTACAGGTCGCTTGAGGGACAACATTTTTGTTGCTGCCCTGAATAGGGATTTGAATATAGCGAGGATCATGGCATATGCTCAGCAGTTAGATGAGGATCAGCATAATCGTGAACTAGATGACGAGAGGGAATAGAGCAAGAGAGATAGGATGGCTGGCCAGCATCAGAGGAGCAGTGGAGCTTTCCTTAGTAAGGGGCTACTAAGGCAGACTGAGTCAGCGGCACACTCCACAGCTAATGCTCCAGCTGGATTTTCGATATATAGACATGAGCAGGGTCAGACTTCTAGGGCACCAGGCCCACGACCTCATAAGGATACTAGTCGAGTATTACCACCTCAACCTACACACATACAGTATGGCCAAGCATATGGAGGAGAGTGTTGGCATGGTTCAAATGCCTGTTATTGGTGTGGTATAGAAGGTCATATGGTACGAGATTATCCACGATTCAAAGATAAAGCCAGAGCTGATACATCACAGCCTACAGGGTCTGCATCAGCCTCATCATCATCAGGACCTTCTTCTTCTCGTGGTCCTCAAGCACCAACAAATAGGATCCGGTAGAGACAGAGGGATTGGTTCTAGTGCTGGCCCAAATTGTGTATAAGGACTAGTTGATCAACAAGATTCAGAGGCATCCCTACACGTGGTCACATGGACTCTATCCATCTTCTCATATGATGTATATTCCTTGATAGACCTAGGAGCTACCCTATCATATGTTACTCCATTTATTGCTAAAAAGTTTAGAATAGAGCCAGAGTTGTTACATGAACCATTTGTGGTATCGACTCCAGTAGGAGAGTCTATCATAGCTAGGAGGGTCTATTATAATTGTGTAGTGACCATATGTGGCTGTGATACATTGGCTGACCTAAGTGAACATGAAATGGTCAACTTTGACATCATCATGGGTATGGATTAGCTATCCTCTTCCTATGCTACAGTTGATTGCCGAGCTAACATTGCCTGATTTTATTTCCTGGCGAGCCTATCCTGGAGTGGAAGGGTAATACTATGATTCCTAGAGTGAGGTTTATTTCCTATCTTAAGGCATGAAAGCTCATTACAAAATGGTGTTTATATCACCTTGTCCAAGTAAGAAACCTAGAAACTGAGAAGCAGGTGCCAACTTTTCAATCAGTACCAGTGGTGAATGAGTATCTAGATGTGTTTCCTGATGAACTTCCTGGATTACCTCCCCTTAGGGAAATTGACCTTGGTATGGATGTAGATCCTGGTACTCAACCAATATCAATTCCACCTTATATAATGGCATCTGCAGATTTGAAAGAGTTAAAAGAGCAGTTGAAAGACTTTCTTGACGAAGGCTACATTCGACCTAGTATATCGCCTTGGGGTGCACCAGTGTTACTTGTACATAAGAAAGATGGCACATTGAGAATATGTATAAACAACAGTCATCTAAATAAAGCAATAATAAAGAATACGAATCCTCTTCCCCCAAAAGATGATTTATTTGATCAGCTGCAAGGAGCTAAATGCTTTTCAAAGATTGATTTGAGGTCCGGTTATCACCAGCTTAAGATACGTGAAGTAGACATTCCCAAGATAGCTTTCCAGATAATATATGGGTACTTCGAGTTCCTTGTCATGTCATTTGTACTAATGAATGGCCCAACAGCCTTTATGGATATGATGAATAGGCTTTTCAAACCCTTTCTTGATATGTACGTGATTGTATTTATAGATGACATCTTGGTATATTCACGTGATGAAGCAAAGCATGCAAATAATTTAAGATCAGTACTATACACCAGTTATATGCTAAGTTTTCTAAGTGCGAGTTCTGGTTAAGTTCAGTAGCCTTATTTAGCCATGTGGTATCTGGAGAAGGCATTAGAGTGGACTTTCAGAAGATAGAGTCTGTGAAGAATTGGCCTCGACCTACCACTCCTACTGAGGTACGTAGTTTCTTGGAATTAGCCGGATACTGCAGGAGATTTGTGGAATGCTTTTCCTCTATTTATGCCCCATTGACTAAACTAATGCAGAAAGCAGCTAAGTTCCAATGGTCAGATGCTTGTGAAAGAAGCTTCCTGGAGCTAAAAGATAGGTTGACCACAGCGCCAGTATTGGCCTTACCAGAGGGCACAGAAGGATAAGTTGTATATTGCAATGCTTCTGGTGTTGGCCTAGGTTGTGTCCTGATGCAGCATGGAAAAGGTATAGCATATGCCTCTCGGCAGTTGAAGAAGCATGAACAAAATTACCGCACTCGTGATTTGGAGCTTGCAGCAGTTGTGTTTGCGCTTAAGATATGGTGCCACTATTTGTACGGGGTGCATGTTGATGTCCTTACAGACCATAAGAGTTTTCAATATTTATTCAACCAGAAAGAGTTGAATCTATGGTAGAGGAGGTGGCTACAACTACTAAAGGACTATGATGTCGATATTCTTTATCACCCTAGTACGGGTAATATTGTGGCAGATGCTCTCAGTCGATTATCTATGGGTAGCCTAGAACATTTGTCATTTGTTCAACGTGAAGTGGCCAAAGATATGCATAGATTAGAAATCCTAGGAGTTCAACTCATGGAATCCAAAGATGGGGGCGTAGTAGTATTAAATACGGCAGAGTCATCTTTAGTGGCATTGGTGAAAGAGAAGCAGTATGACGATCTTTTATTGCTTCAATATAAAGATGGGATTTGACAGCACCGGGTTACAACATTTGAGTTATCGAGTGATGGTACTTTGATATGTCAAGGTAGACTATGTGTACCTGATGTAGACAGCCTGAGACAACAGATTATGGCTAAGGCACATTGTTCTTGTTATTCAATCCATCTTGGTTCTATAAAAATGTATCATGACCTTAAAGAGATCTAATGGTGGAATGATATAAAGAAAGATATAGAAGAATATGTAGAACAGTGCTCCAATTGCCAGCAAGTGAAAGCAGAACATCAGAGGCCGAACGTCCTAGCTCAGACCATAAGTATTTTGATATGGAAATGGGAGGCTATTAATATGGATTTCGTCACAGGTATGCCCTCTTCTTTTTGACTACATGACTCCATTTGGGTAATAGTTGACCGTCTGACAAAGTCAGCCTATTTCTTTCATGTTAAGTCCACCAACACAGCTGAAGATTATGCTAAGTTGTATATAAAGAAGATTGTTCATTTGCATGGGACCCCAGTGTTCATTATTTCAGGTATAGGTGCCCAATTTACAACTCATTTTCGGAGATCGTTCCAAATAGGCCTAGGCACACATGCCTGGTATGAGTTTACTTTATTGTACTGTTGCATCTTTACTAATGGTTCCTTGAGTGGACCGAGTTGTGCTTATGATTTGTGATTGTGCTTTGGGTCCTTGAGAGGCCAGGTTGGTACATTGATCTATGAGTTTGGTCTTGGTGTAGACCGGGTTGTATGTTTGACAATTAGGTGTTGTCTAGAGGGGATCCAGGGTGGTTCCGGGATATGTAATATGTTATAATTGTTGTTATTGTTGATTGTTAATCATGGTTTTGAAAGTGTTTTACATGTGGAGACAAGTTATGGAGAGACTTGTAGTCTAGAAATATTTGTTGACTTGTTTACATGTTTTCTGTACTCTTACTTGACTTATGTACTATCCATACACTATTTATTTGGAACTAGCTGATGATCCTACCAGTACATGGTGGTTGTGTACTGATATTGCACTTGCTTGTCTTTTTATGAGTATAGGAAATCTTTTGGCGGTTGACACACGACCTCACTTGTAGGCCTGATACTTCGAGATATCAAGGGTAAGCTATTCGACCAAGATGCCTTAATTTTTATCTATTAGCCCACTTGTTTCTGGCTTAGACTATTCCTTTATTTGGGGTTGCATCTCCGTACTCTAGTTTTGGTAAATATTTTTGGTAGGATGACTTTCAGATTCTAGGGAGGGATTTTCCGCAGGTGATATTTTTATAGAGTTGTTTATTTATAATGTTGCTTGTTGACTTTTTGCACTTGTTTTAGGCTGTTAGGCTATGCTAAGTTTGGAGTTCTACTGGTTCGCTCATCCGGGGGTTGGGTGGGTGCCACTCATGATATTCTAGGTCGTGAGATTATGTTGTTAGCGTGGCTGCAGTCGGAGGCTTCTCAAGGGAGATATGCTTAATTCAGATTAGTTGCGTACCTTACCTTAGTGTTGGGTTGCCTGTTTTGTATTAGAGACTAGATTATGGAATTAGGGGTAGTTTAGGTATCATCAGTATTGGTTGGAGTGGTAATTTGTGATAGAGTAGTTCTTCCATGCTAGATTTTTTTATTATCGTTATACGTCTGTATTTTTTATGATATGAGAATGTGGACCTGAGGCCTTAGACTTGGACTAATGGACAACACGCTAGTATGATTTTTTTCCTTGTTTGGTTTGTGCATATTTATTTACTAATATTCAATTATATTGGTGCTAGCGTGCATATATTTATGCTTACATACATATAAGAAGTGGTACGATCTGGAGTAGAAATAGGGGTTTTCGTTTTAAAAGTGTGGATCATACCATACTTACTATTGGCTTTCAGTTTAAAGAGAAACAACACCATTTTTCCCATGAATCTTGGATTTTGGAAGGGTTTCTACCATCTTACTACCATTTTGGACTTCTCAAAAAGGGGCTCGTATTGTTTACTATTGATTTCCTAAACTCGAGTGCAAACCATTTCAATTTTTCTATATTTAAAGGGAGAAAATACATTTATTATTTAAATCCCAGTTCAAGTCCGGGAATGCGTATTTGCTAGAAAAATCACAGTTCAAGTCTGAGAATTCATACTTATCATATCCAGTTCGAATCCGGGCATTCATACTTTTCATATCCGGTTTGAGTTTGAGCATTCATACTTATCATATATGATTCGAGTCTGGGCATTCACATTTATCATACCATCTCCAGTTTGAGTCACACATTTATATTTATTATTTAAATTCCAGTTTGAGTCTAGCCATGCATATGCACTAGTTAAATACCAGTTCAAGTCTCGGCACCCTCATTGCATTCATTCCTCGTGGCACTTTTCCGCATGCATTCTTCCCGTCAAGTTTGGTTGCTAGTTAGTATGGCATGACGCTTGTATCCTCTAGGCTTATAGGGGTCTGGTTGGATTTATTGGTTGCTGTTTGTTCCTTCTAGTCTTATAGAGGTCCGGTTAGGTTTATCTATTATTGTGTGTACCTTCCGGTCTTATGGGAGTTTGGTTAGGTTTTAGCTAGACTGCTTTAATTTGTTTTTCCTTATTTTGCTTTGCACTTTGCTTAGTTATTTACTATCTCCCTCGGTATTGTCTAGTTATAACCTGTATAGTTATTCTGACTCCCTCTTTATTTTGATTTAGTATATTCACATTTTACTATAATTTTATCTTATGTGAGCTCAGTCGGCGTATGATGCCTATTTGGTACCGTGTGTTTTAGGTACTCATGTTGCACTTCTGCATCTTTTTCCTGATACATATGCTAGTATGAGTTATCGCCACTGATGTTGTCCTCATGCATAGTTGTTGATCAAAGACACAAGGTGAGCTCTTGGCGATCTGAGTTGACCTATCTCCCTCCAGTTTTGGTCTAGTCTTTTGTTGTATTTTGGAGACTGTTCCATATTTACATTTGTATTTTGTAATCTATTTAGGACCCTGTATACTGTAGTAGCTTTTGTACCGACTGATACTAGGTTTTGGGTGGAGTCTTATATGTTTTATTATCTTCCCTTCTTATATATATGTGTGTGTGTGTGTGTTGTTCTTAAACTTGTTCTAGTTATTTAGTAGTGACTTCCAATTGCTATCCTCTTTCTCTTACTAGCCCATTTCTTTTTGTTTCGGCTAGGGGTTCAGCTTACCTACTGGTGGGTTGTAGTAGGTGCCACCATGAACTGAGTTTTTGGGTCATGAAAGATTGGTATTAGAGTTCTAGATACACCAGTGTCGTTGGTATAAGAGTAAGTGTCTAGTAGAGTCTCTTGGATCGGTACGATGATGTCTGTATCCTATCTGCGGGAGGCTATAGGGCATTCTTATGAAAGATTCCACCTTTTTCATTCCTTATTGTGCGTTCTTAACTCTTTCAACTTCTAAACTTCATTTATTTCATTCCTTCTCAGATGGTTAATATTAGTATGGCAGTGGGTGAGGATGAGGTTCTTGCAATAGTTGCTACAGTATTTTCACCTGTGCTAGGGATAGATATTGAGGGTATACCACTTCAGCCTGAGGATTTGGGGCAATTCCAGCCTCTGATAGGATTTAGGGCCACCACAGTCCTTCAGGACACCATGGATAGGTCTCAAAGTCTTTTGAAGGGTATGCCACAGTAAGGGGCAGTGCTTGATTCTTTAAGCGATGCTATGGTCAAGGATGGGCTTGTATACCTTTAGCAGGGGTCGATGTTTATTTTGCAGTATGAGGCAAGGTTTCACCAGATGACTAGGCGTGCTACCATGACTATGCCTACAGAGTTTGAGAGAGTGCAAATATTTGACAAAGGGTTGATTTTGATGCTTTGTTTTGTGATAGAGCACTTGGTGACAGTTGGGACTACCTTTCTATAGGTGGTTGATCATGCATAGGCCTATAAAGGTGTTGGTAAGAGGCATCACTATTGAGGATGTTCTAATGGTTCTCAGTCCCGAGGTATGGGATTCTCTAGTAGAGGACAATTTCACTACTCCCTATCTAGCAGGCCAATTCAGGTGGTACCTCAGGGATTAGATCAGACTCTATGAGGTTTGCATTCTGGGTATTTATGCCATGGTATGAAGTCGGGATCAGCGAGATCTTCCCATCAGACTTTATGTGGTAGAGGTTGCTATGGTCTTGTGAGTTTGGGCATCTTGCTAGGGATTTCCCCAGGTTCAGGCAGTTTCACACTCTTTAGGCTCCAGTTCCACTGGCTAGTAGTGGTGCACATGGTAGTGAGGGGTGGTACCTAGGTTATTTGAGGTAGCTCTCAGCTAGGCAGTTCAGGAGGTCATTATTGGTAAACAGGTACTTTGCATCAGGGAAGGGCCTATCAGAGTTGTTATAATTATGGGATAGTTAGTTATTTTTCTAGAGAATGTCCTGGACATGGGATAATCGAGCCTTTAGTACTGGTGGCTCAGCCGGGTAGTACAGGTAGTTATGCGGGTACCCAGTATGGAGGTGGATGCAGTCGATCAAATGCCTTTTTAGATTGGCTAGAGATTGAGGCTCAGCTAGCTATTCTATTGCTTTATATGGGGTTTGCATATTCGTGTGTATTTATATTCTACCTTGCTTTTCATTTGGGTGTACTATTTGAGTTTTGTAGTGCTTATGCACGTAACTACCCCGTAGGAAAGTTACTTTAGTAGTGGATCAAATGTATCAGCCTTGGGAGGTGTCATTGTGGGAGTATGATGTATAGTAGGCCTTGTTATCCTAAATTTGGTGGTTCCCACTATAGTTCTAAGCTTAGTTTGGGTATATCTTTGTCTAGCAGTCTAGGGTGGTTTTGCCAAAATTATCATTTAGCTTATGACTAAACCCTTTTAGTTAGTGTAGTAAGTGGCGATAACTATGTGCCTAGGGGAGTTATATCATTTTTGAGGGTGCAATAATTGGATTATCTTGCCTATGTCCATGATAATAGTACCAATATTCTTCACTTGGGTCAGTTTTTGAGGTTAGCGAGTATTTAGGTATTTCTGTTTGGGGTTGGAGAAGGAAGATAAGGGCTCCATGCATATGTGGATTAACTACCACAAGTTATTGTGGATTTGACGAGTTGTCTATTCAGAGCTTATTCAGTTTTAGTTGCTATAGTGTTCTTCGATGACTTATGAGGCTACTCGAGGAATGGGGGAGAAACTTGGTCAACATTTAGAGTTGGTCTTTAGATCTTGTGGGTTAGCAGGTTATTTCAACCAAGTTGTGGAGGATTTCCTTCAGTTACAGCACCATTGACTAGGTTGAGTCATAAGATTGTTCCCTTCTAGAGGTTCGACAAATATGAGGCAAGTTTTCTAAAGTACAAACGCTTGTGGATTGCAGCATTGGTTCAGACTCTTCCAGTTGAGGGATAAAGGTTTATCGTATATTGATATTCTTGTGAGTTGGTGGTTTACGTGTTGGTACAACAGGATAGATGCTTCAATCCAGATGGCAGAAAATTTAGGGGTTATGGAATTTCTAGTAGCTAAGTTGCGACCTTTGGATTTGGAAAACCATTCCTTAGCCAATGGGTTGGTTTAATTTAATATTTTGAAGTATGGCAGTTTCTTGCAGAGTGGCGAGGCTAGTAAGGCGACCTTAGATCCGATTGGTGTTTTGAGAGTTGAGGGCAGTAGCGGTGTTCATGGAATTTGGATTTGATCTGATTGCTATGGACTTTGTGGTAGGCTTGCCACATTCCTTGCAGAGATTTGATATTGTTTGGCTCTTCGTGGATAAGTTGATCTAGTTCATTCTCTTTTGGCCGGTTTAGACTTGGTATAGTTCAAAGAGGGTAGTTCTGGTCTATATTTTGGAAATTGTTCGTTTACATGGGATACTTGTTACTATAATTTATGATCATGGTGTTTCATTTGAATCATGTTTCTGGTGGTCGTTTTAAGAAAATTGGGTATTCGAGTGGAGCCTAGCATAACTTTTCACTTGTAGGACAATGGTTTGTCAGAGCTGACCATTCAGGTTCTTGAGGATATGCTACAGGCGTGTGTTACTGAGTTAGGAGGATAGTGATGACCAGTTCTTTGTTTTGGTAGGATTCACATTTGATGATAGCTACCATGCGGGTGTTCAGATGACTCTATTAAAGTACAGTGTGGCAAAGAAGTTCAGGTTTTTGGTGTTTTGGCTTGCTGCTTCTGAGGATTTGCTTAGGTACTGACTTCTTGTGTGGTTCTTTGAATAGAGTGTGGGTGATTCAGGAAAGGCTTCACACAAGTCAGTCTAGGAAAACGGGTTATACGAATTGAATAGTTTATGAGTTAAAGTGTTGAGGAGGTGGCTTTTTGATTTAGCCTGGTTACTAGCTTTGTTGGATTATCGCCTTGGTTTTTCCGATAACTGTGTTGTGTCGGTATGTTCCAGTTGAATTTTTTGTGGTTCATAGGGATTCTTCAATTAATTAATTATTTAGCTTTTGACTTGGAGTATGTTGTTGTTCTGGTCAGGCAAATAAGAATCCAAGGTCTAAGGAGTTTTCCTTTGGTAAAGTTCTGTGAGGCATCATCCGGTCGAGAAGGCTCCTTGGGAAGCTGAGCTCGACATACGGACCTAATATCCTCCTATTTTTGAGTCTTTCGATGCCTTCTATTTCTTATCTTTCAAGGACAAAAGTTCTTTAAGTAGCTGATATTGTAATGACCCTCTAGGTCATTTTCTCTAATTTCATACATTTCTAGTGTTTTGAGCTTTTCCACAGTGGGTACAGGTCATTTATGACTTGCCAAGATAGTTGGTTCGCTTCCCGCGTAGTTCATTTATGTTTTAGAAGAGTTTCCCTGATTTGGAACCCTTAAAGTTGAAAGAGTTGACTTTGGTCGATATTCGGAGAAAACACGCTTGGATGAGAATTTCATCAGTGTCGTTAGCTATAGAGCGTGCACTTTGGGCTAGCGGGACCTTTGGTTCCATTTTTTTTTCAAATTTTGCATGCGGGCCTCACGGGTGATTTTTCACCCGATTTTCAGCTCAAATTGTAAAATTACAGTATGGGTGTCATTAATCCCATTTGAATGCATAGATTATTATGTTGTTAGTGTGGCAGCATTCGGAGGCTTCTCAGGGGAGATATGCTCCGGTCTTGGGGGTTTGTGCGCATGTGTTAGACCTCCAGCTAGGTTATGGCTTACCTATTTTTAGATTTAGCTCGTTTAAGGTATTTGTATGGTAATTTGCTAATTATTGGCTGGATATTGTGGTTTGATTATTTATTTAGGTGTTTATGATGTTTTTAACCGAGTTTAGGTGCTTTAGCATAGAATTGGGGTTGGGACCCTTAGTGTAGGAAGCCCTTGTTCCCGTAGGACTAGGCATAGCATGTTTAGTACCCTTGGGGTTAGAGTCAAATTGCCTTAGCTTAGTCTAAGTTGCTTGTGGCTTGGGTGATTAATTGGAAAACCTTAGTATAGGATTAGAGGAGGATTTTTTGATAGAGTATATGCTTACCATTTGTCTTATGCTTATATTTACTACTCCTTCCTCGTACTTATTCCGTTATCGTATATTGTGTAATTGTGGGGTTGAGGCCGGGGATGCTAGAGTGGCTGGATTCTAGGTCAGTATAATTCGTCCTTAGCTTAATTCATATTAATTTCGTACCTTACCTTAGTGTTAGATTACCTGTTGTCTATTTAAGACTAGATTATGGAATTAGGGGTAGTTTAGATATCCTTAGTATTGGTTGGAGTTGTAATTTGCGATAGAGTAGTTCTCCCCCGCCAGCTTTTGTTATTATCGTGTTAAGTCTGTATTTCTTATGATATGAGACTGTGGGTCCTAGGCCTTTGACTTGGACTGATGGACCCCAGGTTAGTACGATATTTTTTCCTGGTTTGGTGTGTGCATATTTATTTACCAATATTAAGTTAATTGGTGCTGGCGTGCATACATTTATGCTTACATACGCATGAGAAGTGGTACGATCTGGAGTAGAAATAAGGGTTTTCATTTTCAAAGTGAGGATCATACCATACTTACTATTGGTTTTCAGTTTAAAGATAAACAACACTATTTTTCCCACGGATCTTGGATTTTGGAAGGGTTTCTACCATCTTACTACCATTTTGGACTTCTCAAAAAGGTGCTCGTATTATTTTACTATCGATTTCCTGAACTCGAGTGAAACCCATTTCAATTTTTCTATTTTTAAAGAGAGAAAATACATTTATTATTTAAATCCTAGTTCAAGTCCGGGCATGCGTATTTGCTAGAAAAATCCCAGTTCAAGTCTGGGCAATCATACTTATCATATCCAGTTTGAGTTCGGGCATTCATACTTTTCATATCCGGTTTGATTTTGAGTATTCATACTTATCATATATGATTCGAGTCTGGGCATTCACATTTATCATATCATCTCCAGTTTGAGTCAGTTATTTATATTTATTATTTAAATTCCAGTTCGAGTCCAGCAATGCATAAGCACTAGTTAAATCATGGTTAAAGTCTCGGCAGCCTCATTGCATTCATTCCTCATGGCACTTTTCTGCATGCATTCTTCCCATCAAGTTTGGTTGCTAATTAACATTTCATGACGCTTGTATCCTCTGGGCTTATAGCAGTCTGGTTGGATTTATTGGTTGTTGTTTGTACCTTCCAGGCTTATGGAGTTTCGGTTAGGTTTATCTATTATTGTGTGTACCTTTCGGTCTTATGGAAGTTTGGTTAGGTTTTATCTAGACTATTTTAATTTGTTTTTTCCTTATTTTGTTTTATGCTTTGCTTAGTTAATTACTTTCTCCCCCGGTATTGTCTAGTTATAACCTGCATAGTAATTCTGACTCCCTCTTTATTTTGTTTTAGAAATTTGCATTTTACTATACTTTTATCTTATGTGAGCTCAGTCGGCCTATGATGTCTATTTGGTACCGTGTGTTTTAGGTACTCATGTTGCTCTTCTGCATCTTTTTCCTGATACATATGCTAGTATGAGTTAACGCCATTGATGTCGTCCTCGTGCATAGTTGCTGATCATAGACACAAGGTGAGCTCTTGGCGATCGGAGTTGACGTATCTCCATCCAAGTTTGGTCTAGTCTTCTGTTGTATTTTGGAGACTGTTCCACATTTACATTTGTATTTTGTATCTATTTAGGACCCTGTATATTGTAGTAGCTTTTGTATCGACTGGTACAAGGTTTTGGGTGGAGTATTATATGTTTTATTCTCTTCCCTTCTTATATATATATGTTTGTGTGTGTATATATGTGTGCGTGTTGTTCTGCCGCTTGTTATAGTTATTCAGTAGTGACTTCTAATTGCTATCCTCTTTCTCTTACTAGCCCATTACTTTTTGTTTCAGCTAGGGGTTCAGCTTACCTACTGGATGGTTGTAGTAGGTGCCATCATGAACTGAGTTTTTGGGTCATGAAAGATTTGTATCAGAATTCTAGATACACCAGTTTCATTGGTATTAGAGCAAGTGTCTAGTACAGTTTCTTAGATCGGTACGATGATGTCTGTATCCTATCTGCGGGAGGCTATAGGGAATTCTTAGGAAAGATTCCATATTTTTGTTTCCTTATTATGCGTTCTTAACTCTTTCAACTTCTATACTTTATTCATTCCATTCCTTCTCGGATAGTTAAGATTAGTATGGCAGTGGGTGAGGATGAGGCTCTTGCAATAGTTTCTACAGTATTTCCACTTGTGTTAGGGATAGATATTAAGGGTATACCACTTCAGCTTGAGGATTTGGGGCCATCCCAACCTCCGATGGGATTTAGGGCCACCACAGTCCTTCAGTACACCATGGATAGGTCTCCGAGTCTTCTGAAGGGTGTGTCACAGTAAGGGGCAGTGCTTGATTCTTTAAGCGATGATATGGTCAAGGATGGGCTTGCATATCTTTAGCAGGGGTCTATGTATATTTTGGAGTATGAGGCAAGGTTTCACAAGATGACTAGGCGTGCTACCATGACTATGCCTATAGAGTTTGAGAGAGTGCAAATATTTGTCAAAGGGTTGATTTTGCTACTTTATTTTGTGATAGAGCACTTGGTGACAGTTGGGACTACCTTCTTATAGGTGGTTGATCATGCATGGTCTATAGAGGGGTTATGTCACGAGGCCTATAAAGGTGTTGGTAAGAGGCATCACTATTGAGGCTATTTTGATGGTTCTCAGTCCCAACGTATGGGATTCTCTAGTAGAGGCTGATTTCACTACTCTCTATCTAGCAGGCCAATTCAGGTGGTACCTCAGGAATCAGGTCAGACTCTATGAGGTTTGCATTCTGTGTATTTAAGCCATGGTAGGCAGTCGGGATCAGAGAGATCTTTCCATCAGACTTCATGTGGTAGAGGTTACTATGGTGTAGTGAGTTAGGGCATCTTGCTAGGGATTTCCCCTGGTTCAGACAATTTCACACTCTTTAGGCTCCAGTTCCACTTGCTAGTAGTGGTGCACAGGGCAGTGAGGGGTGGTCCCCAGGTTATTCGAGGTATCTCTCAGCCAGGCAGTTCAGGTAGTCATTGTTGGTAAACAGGTACTTTGCATCAGGGCAGGGCGTATCAGAGTTGTTATAATTATGGGATAGTTGGTTATTTTTTTAGAGAATGTCCCGGGCATGGGATAATCAAGCCTTTAGTACTGGGGGCTCGGACGGGTAGGACAGGTAGTTTTGCGGGTACTCAGTATGGAGGTGGATGCAGTCGGTCATATGCCTCTTTGGATTGGGTAGAGGTTGAGGCTCCAGGTGTCGCCATTACAAGTATGATCTCCACTAACCTCAGTGTAATGACCCTTCCGGTTATTTCCACGTATACGTTTTCCTTGAACCGTTAGAGCTTGTTGTAGCGGACCCAAGCCACTTATGGCTCGTCAAGACCGGTATTTCAGTGTCGGGCCCATTTGTTTGGTCGCATTATAAGTTTTGAAGTCAAGCAAATCGACAAAAGTTATCGTAAGTTCTTTAATAAATTTCCTGAACTTTGGGTAAAATGTCTCGGAGCGTTTCTCTCAATATATAAAGAGTTAGAAGTCCCCCGAAATACCAAATCGAAGGTCTACGAGTCTAGTTTCCAATGCACAAAACCTCGCGTCCAACTGATCTCGGAGTAAAAAGTTATGACTGTTTTACCGCGGAATGTCTGGCAGAAAACGAGTTGCGAACCGGGTCGCGAACCGGGTCGGGTTAAACTCGATTTAAGCCTCAATGTCACGTTTTAAAATACCATTTCAGTTCCGAAACAGTGATAAAACATAAGGGAGGATCCCGAGAGAATTCTTGAGTATCAAAATCGTGCGTTGGTGAATTACGAACCTAAGCTTAAGAATTTTATTAGCATCGCGCGTGTAATTGAAAATATTTTATTTAAAAGTTGAATTTGGTAAAAATTATATTATTATTATCTTTTCAAAATATTTTAAAGGTTTATGAAAAATATTTGTGTTACGATATAAGTGTATATGTATTTATTTTATAAGGTTTTTATACATTGTAATATTTTTACGGAGATAGTAAATTTAGTTATGTTGAAATTTATCATTATAATATAGTAGGTTTTATTCGAAATAATTTTCTATGAATTATGATATATTTAAAAAGTTGTATTTATTGTACCACGAATTTATGCAATACCCGAGTATATATCTAACGGGGAGAATTGGTTGCCACCTCCACTTCCACGTGGAAGTGGAGGCCTTGTACAACCAAGTTAGGCAGCATGTAGTGGCAACATAGGAATCTTCCTATAATATTCACATTTGTGACATATCAACCTAACTTCTGTACTTCATATGCTCTCATATTTGAATTGTTCACATACAAGCTTGCTTAGGCGGACAGGGATTTTTGGTGGAGAAAGCATTTTATTCTTGTTTGTTCTTATATTTGATCACGGAAAATAGAAAATCAATTATCTACGTCAAGTTATTCAAGTCCGAGTTCGAGTGTGATTTCATTTCGGAGCTTTTCGGAGAGGTTCAATCTTGTCATCGGACGACAGGTAGGTTACGATTTATTTTCCCGAGACTCTGCATATATAGGATAAAATTATATTAATGGGCATCCTTGGGTTGGTTATTAGGTTGGTACCACAGACCTCGACCGTTTTATTCATGTCCGCCTACTTATATTCCTCCGTTGCTTGTAGTATTTGCCAATATATTTTATTTACCCTTGTGGTCCTGTGAGGCCTTGTTGACTCTGAAACATGGAAGGTGGGATTTTGGGAATGTCCGCGAGTCCCGGGAATAGAATTATCCTTCTAGGCTGGTTATGCTTGCTGAGTAGCTGTGGGCCTGTGCGGGGTCGATAGGTTTATTGTGAGCTGCTGGGCAGCTATTGTGTGTGATCATACCATTTCCATGCATATAAAGAGGTTTTATCCATGTTTTACTATGGTTTTGGCTTCGGGCCTACTGGCACTATTTTCTAAACCTTGCATGGCCCGGGGGGCCGTTTTTTATGGAAATAATTTGGAATTGGTTTGATTTAACTTGTGGATATTTTTGGGCAAGAAAGTAAAATTATGTTTAAAATCATCAGTTTTACGATTATCGCTAGACTCGGCAGGGCCGGGGTGCTAGTTGAGTTTTCTTGTTACTTGAGATGATTTTTAGCCTCGGTCGGACCGAGCACCTGAGATGACTTTTTACTATTTAGACCCGGTTACTCCCGGGCACCCTTGGAGGGGTTTTTTTTGAGATATTTTCCTACTACTTTTAGTCCTGGACAGGGTCTGGGCGTGCATATTCGAGACTGGGTCTCTATCTTGATATCGAGACTGGGTCTCTATCTTGATACCGGACTTGCTTCTGGACGACATGTTCTGATACTGAGTTTTAGTATGGGGTCTGGGACCTCCATGGACCTTGCCATTCGGGCCAGGGGCTACGGGCTGCGTGTGCCGGAGGAGGGGTATACGGTGGAGTAGAGGTACATACGCTGCTGGGTCGCCGGATCGGCGCGTTTGAGGAAAGGTACATAAAAAGATAACCATTTCACTTGAAGGATCTTCCATAGCACTCAATATATTGCATTGTTTGAGGCCTACCACCCTTGTTTGTTGTTTTGCTGTGTGTATACGCTCCGGTATTATGGGATGCCGGAGGGTTTGTTTTCACTTGTTTGTGTTCCTCGGTTGTATGGGCGGCCGGGGGACTGTAGGTAAACTTTTGCTATTTACTTACGGAATTGTTCTCTATTATGGATAAGTATGAGATTGGTTACTGCTAGACTGTTAGTTTCTTGATTTGAGATTGATATGATTAGTTGAGTTTGATTCATGTCTCTGAGCATGCCTATTATTACTCTTTCTCTCTTCTTCTTACACTTGAGGTTACCGGTATACCGTCCATTTCGTAAACTTATTTTGTATACACTGTTGTTGAAAGGACCCCAGGTGCGTTGTTTCTTACTTTCACCTGTGCCTATGGTGTGTATATTCTACTTACTAGCCTCACATGTGCTTCTGTTGATTTCCCTCTGGGCTAGTTCCTGTGTACCTTTCGTTGATTTCTGTGACTACTTGCTTCTATTCTGTCTATTACTACGCTTTTATCTTATATGTGCCCAGTCGGCCTATGATACCTACTGGGTACCTTATGCTTCGCATTTGGTGCTCACCGCTACCCCCTGCATCTTTGGGTGCAGATCCTAGCGTGGGCCATCGCCGTTAGATCATCGTGATTCGTGCTTGGAGATCTATTGGAGACTACTTCAGACTGAGGGTGAGCTCTTGGCGATCGGAGCTTAGCTTTAGTTTATCTTTTTCTTCATGTACTCTATTACCATTCAGAGACATCTGTATATGTTGTTTTGGATTATTTGCACTCCGTGTATGTAGTTTGGGCTCTATACTATGATACCAGGTCTTGGGGTTTGGTTTAGTTTCCGCATATGTATATATTTATAATCCTTTAATCTATTCTCTTCGTCTTGTTCTCTTATCTGTTAGATAGTAGCCCATTACTAACTGTTCTGGGCTACGGGGATTGGTTCATCTACCGGGGGTTGTAGGTGCCATCATGACCGAGAAATTGGGTCGTGACAACTTGGTATCAGAGCCTTAGGTTCACCGGTGTCATCGGTATAGGAGCCAATGTCTAGTAGAGTCCTGCGGATCGGGGCAGAGACGTCCGTACTCAATCTTTGGGAGGCTACAGTGGCATTTTAGGAAATTTGACTCTTTCATTGCTTCTGTGTCGTGCGTAGAACCCTTGAAGTTTCTGGAAATCTCATTTGTTCTACTTCATTCTTTCGCAGATGGTTCATACGAGATCATCGGCATCACGCGGGGATGAGCCTCCCGCTCTAGCGCCAGCTCCACTACCAGCTCCAGTGCGCACTTCTGTGCCAGCTCCAGCCGCAGCTCAGTCTCCAGATATTCGGGGATTACTATTACAGCTTTTGGATGTGATTGGAGAGCGGCATTCTGAGGTAGCGCGGACATTCGCTCAGGGGGCAGCCCTGGGTGCACAGAGCTCAGGAGCGCATCCTGCTACTATGGCTCCTCGTGCAGAGGTCATTACTGTTCCATCTGTTGCACAGCCTCTTGCTCCTCGCCCAGTTATAACAGAGTTAGAGCAGAAGGCGTTGGGTAGGTTTTTGAGGTTAGCACCTCCGAGGTTTGCTGGTACTTCTGGACAGGATCCACATGACTTTATTACTACCTGTGAGAAGATGTTGCATCATTTGGGTTTGTTGGAGACTCACGGGGTTGGTTATACTACCTATCAGTTGGAGGGCCCAGCAAAGTTATGGTGGAGGGCGCTGGTTGCTTGTAGACCACCATCGTCACCTCCTTTGACCTGGTCTGAATTTTATGAGGCCTTTATGGCCAAGTTCCTACCTCAAAGTGATCATGAGCGTCGCAGGGAGCAGTTTACTCACCTTACGTAGGGGTCTACGACTATCTCAGAGTATGAGACCCGTTTCCATCAGCTAGCACCGTTCGAAGCTATGATCATTCCTACCGAGGCAGATAGGATTCGCAGATTTGTATGGGGTTTAAGGCCAGAGATCAGGCAGCCAGCTGAGATATTGATTGCCAGTGGTCGGTCATTCCAGGCTATTGTAGACTATGCCCGCACTGTGGAGGACTTACAGCGACATGATCAGGGGTCCAGAGATAAGAGGCCTCGACATTAGGGTGTCTATAGTGGTTCCAGATATGGTGGTAGAGGTCCTGGCTAGTGGAGCCGGAGTTATCAGCCACAGCAGTACCAGGGTCAGTCTAGCCGACCGGTTCAGGCTTCCATTCAGACATTCGGTAGTACCCAGTTCGAGCAGGGTCAGAGCAGCCATCAGGGCTATGGAAGCCAGTCTTCGAGGGGTACAGTTTCTGGGGCATCAAGTCGTGGTGGTCATACGGGATTTGCTGGTTCATCTCGACTGAGTAGGCCGTCAGGGGAATGTTTTACTTGTGGTGCGATTGGTCTTTTTCTAGAGATTGCCCTCAGCAGGGTACAGTTCAGATGGCCGAGCCTTTACGAGTAGTTCATCCCCCAGCTCGAGGGGTGGTCGTCAGAGTAGAGGTGGTACTCCACGTGGCAGAGCAGGTGGTAGGGATGGAGGTCAGGCAGGTGGAGGTCGTCGTCAATATTACGCGGTCCCTAGGAGACCAGAGGCAGAGGCCTCAGATGCTGTGATTACAGGTACAATTTATGTATGCCATCAGTCTGCTATGGCTTTATTTGATCTTGGATCCACTTGTTTATATGTATCTGCCTACTTTATGCCTTGTTTGGGGTTGGCTAGTGAGCCATTATCTGTTCCTGTTTCTGTTTTGACCCCAGTAGGAGATTCTTTAGTAGTGGATCAGATTGTGAGATCTTGTATGCTATCTATTGGTGATTCAGAGACTTGGGGTGACTTGATGATTCTTGATATGCTAGATTTTGATGTGATACTGGGCATGGACTGGTTATCCCCTCACCGTGTGGTTTTGGATTGTTATGCCAAGACCATCACCATAGCTGTGCCCGGTGTATCCCCGGTTGTGTGGCAGGGTTTGGTTAGCCATGCACCATCTGGGATCATCTCTTGTCTTCGAGCTAGGAAGTTGATTTCCCGTGGGTGTTTAGCTTATCTAGCATATGTCCGAGATGTTAGTGCTGACCCTACTTCCCCTGAGTCCGTTCCTGTGGTTAGAGACTTCCTCGATGTGTTTCCTACCGACCTGCCAGGCCTTCCATCGGAGAGAGATATTGATTTCACTATTGAGCTAGAGCCGGGCACTAGGCCCATTTCTATCTCTCCTTACTGTATAGCTCCTGCCGAGTTGAGGGAGCTTAAGGAGCAGCTCCAGGATTTTTTAGCTAAGGGGTTTATTAGACCTAGTGTGTCACCGTGGGGTGCTCCTGTTCTCTTCGTGAAGAAGAAGGATGGGTCGATGCGCATGGGTATTGATTATCGGCAGCTGAATAGGGTGACAGTGAAGAATAGGTATCCGATGCCGAGGATTGATGATTTGTTTGACCAGCTTCAGGGTTCAGTCGTGTTTTCGAAGATTGATTTGAGGTCTGGCTACCATCAGTTGAGGATTAGGGCGGAGGACATCCCTAAGACAGCATTCAGGACATGTTATGGCCATTATGAGTTCCTGGTGATGTCTTTGGGTTGACTAATGCCCCCGCAGCCTTTATGAACTTGATGCACAGGGTTCTTGGCCCATATTTGGACTCATTTGTGATAGTTTTTATAGACGACATCTTGGTATACTCGCGTAGTAGAGATGAGCATGAGCAGCACTTGAGGGTTATACTCCAGGCTTTGAGAGATCATCGGCTTTATGCCAAGTTCTCAAAGTGTGAGTTTTGGCTTGAGTCAGTTGCATTCCTAGGGCACGTGGTGTCTAAGGATAGGATTAGGGTTGACCCGGGAAAGATTTCTGCAGTTCGTGATTGGCCTAGACTTACTACTGCTACTGAGGTCCGCAACTTTATTGGGTTAGCAGGATACTACAGGCGGTTCGTGGAGGGATTTTCTTCCATAGCAGCACCCTTGACTATGCTGAATAGGAAGGATGTCCCATTTCAGTGGTCGGATCAGTGTGAGGATAGCTTCCAGAGACTTAAGGCCTTATTGACTTCAGCTCCAGTTTTGACTTTGCCGGTTGAGGGTCAGAGCTTCTCCGTGTATTGTGATGCTTCTGGGGTTGGTCTTGGTTGTGTGTTGATGCAGCAGGGTCAAGTAATAGCATATGCATCGAGGCAGCTGAAGGTTCACGAGCGCAACTACCCCACTCATGACTTAGAGTTGGAGGCATTACCTATATGGAGTTCACTGTGAGATCTTCACCGATCACCGTAGTCTTCAGTATATAACGAGTCAGCGAGAGTTGAACTCGAGACAGAAGAGGTCGGTCGAGTTACTGAAGGACTATGACTTCACTATTCTGTATCATCCGGGCAAGGCAAACGTGGAAGCAGATGCCATGAGTCGTAAGACAGTGAGTATGGGTAGCCTATCTTCTCTTTCAGTTTCAGAGCGACCGTTGGCATAGGACATCCAGTCCTTGGCTAACCGTTTGGTTAGGCTTGACTTGTCGGATCCTAGCAGAGTTCTCGCCAGTGTTGAGGTTCGTTCTACTTTGGTTGATCAGATTCAGAGCCGTCAGTTTAAGGATCAGCAGTTGAGTGACCTTCGTGACCGGGTTGTTCAGGGTGAGACCAGTCGGTCTACTCTAGATTCAGATGGGGTTCTGAGGTTTGATAGTCGCCTTTGTGTTCCGAGGATTAGTGATTTGATTCAGTTGATACTTCATGAGGCACATTGTACTAGATACTCCATTCACCCTGGCACAACAAAGATGTATAGAGACTTGAGTCAACTTTACTGGTTGAGTGGTATGAAGCGGGATATAGCAGAGTTCGTATCTCGGTGCTTGAACTTCCAGCAGGTTAAGTTCGAGCACATGAGACCTGGTGGTTTGATGCAGCGACTTCCCATTCCTGAGAGGAAGTGGGAAGGGATTACTATGGACTTCGTTGTTGGTTTGCCTCGTACTTCTCATGGGTTTGATTCCATACGGGTGATTGTTGATAGGCTGACTAAGTCAGCACATTTCTTGCCGGTTCAGACTTCTTATGGTGCAGAGAGGTTAGCTCAGATCTACCTTCGTGAGATTGTTCGGTTGCATGGGGTCCCAGCTCCTATCATTTTAGACCGCGGCACTCAGTTCACATCTCAGTTCTGGAGGGCTAGTCAGCGAGATTTGGGTACATAGGTTCATCTTAGTACCGCTTTCCACCCTCATACAGATGGCCAGTCCGAGAGGACCATTCAGATTTTGGAGGACATGCTTTGAGCCTGTGTTCTTGACTTTGGAGGTTCTTGGGATCAGTTTGTTCCCTTGGCAGAGTTTGCTTATAATAACAGCTTCCATTCGAGTATCGATATGGCACCTTTTGAGGCTTTGTATGGCACGCGTTGCAGATCACCGGTAGGTTGGTTTGATGGTTTTAGTGCTGGGCCACAGAGCACAGATTTGCTTCGAGATTCCTTAGACCGAGTCCGAGTGATTCAGGACCGACTTCGGGCAGCTCAGAGCAGGCAGAAGAGTTATGCTGATCGTAGGCTTCGTGCCTTGGAGTTTAGTGTCGGTGACTTTGTGTTTCTCCCTGTATCGCCCATGAAGGGCGTGATGAGATTTGGTAGGCGGGGAAAGCTTAGCCCCAGGTACATTGGGCCGTTTGAGATTCTGCAGAGGGTTGGTAGCATTGCCTATCAGTTAGCCTTACCTCCGATGTTTTCAGCTATACATCCTGTATTTCATGTTTCGATGTTGCGTCGGTATGTCCCAGATGAGTCTCATGTGTTGCAGTGGGATTCAGTTCAGTTGGATGAGGGTTTAGCCTTTGTTGAGGAGCCGACAGCTATTTTGGCCAGGGATGTCAGGAGATTGAGGTCTCGAGAGATCCCGGTTGTTAAGGTTCATTGGAGGCACCGTCCAGTCGAGGAGGCTACCTGGGAGACTGAGAGAGATATGCGGGATCAGTATCCGCAGCTATTTTGGCCTTCAGGTACCCCCTTGACCTTGACTTTCAAGGACAAAAGTCCTTTTTAGTAGTGGATAATGTAATGACCCTTCCGGTTATTTCCACATATACGTTTTCCTTGAACCGTTAGAGCTTGTTGTAGCGGACCCAAGCCACTTAAGGCTCGTCAGGACCGGTATTTCGGTGTCGGGCCCATTTTTTTGGTCGCATTATAAGTTTTGAAGTCAAGCAAATCGACAAAAGTTATCGTAAGTTCTTTAATAAATTTCCTGAACTTTGAGTAAAATGTCTCGGAGCGTTTCTCTCAATATATAAAGAGTTAGAAGTCCCCCGAAATACCAAATCGAATATCTACGAGTCTAGTTTCCAACGCACAAAACCTCGCGTCCAACTGATCTCGGAGTAAAAAGTTATGACTATTTTACCGCGGACTGTCTGGCAGAAAATGGGTTGCGAACCGGGTCGCGAACCGGGTCGGGTTAAACTCGATTTAAGCCTCAATGTCACGTTTTAAAACGCCATTTCAGTTCTGAAATAGTGATAAAACATAAGGGAGGATCCCGAGAGAATTCTTGAGTATCAAAATCGTGCGTTGGTGAATTACGAACCTAAGCTTAAGAATTTTATTAGCATCGCGCGTGTAATTGAAAATATTTTATTTAAAAGTTGAATTTGGTAAAAATTATATTATTATTATCTTTTCAAAATATTTTAAAGGTTTATGAAAAATATTTGTGTTACGATATAAGTGTATATGTATTTATTTTATAAGGTTTTTATACATTGTAATATTTTTACGGAGATAGTAAATTTAGTTATGTTGAAATTTATCATTATAATATAGTAGGTTTTATTTGAAATAATTTTTTATGAATTATGGTATATTTAAAAAGTTGTATTTATTATACCACGAATTTATGCAATACCCGTATATACCTAACGGGGAGAATTGGTTGCCACCTCCACTTCCACGTGGAAGTGGAGGCCTTGTACAACCAAGTTAGGAAGCATGTAGTGGCAACATAGGAATCTTCCTATAATAATCACATTTGTGACATATCAACCTAACTTCTGTACTTCATATGCTCTCATATTTGAATTGTTCACATACAAGCTTGCTTAGGCGGACAGGGATTTTTGGTGGAGAAAGCATTTTATTCTTGTTTGTTCTTATATTTGATCACGGAAAATAGAAAATCAATTATCTACGTCAAGTTATTCAAGTCCGAGTTCGAGTGTGATTTCATTTCGGAGCTTTTCGGAGAGGTTCAAGCTTGTCATCGGACGACAGGTAGGTTACGGTTTATTTTCCCTAGACTCCGCATATATAGAATAAAATTGTATTAATGGGCATCCTTGGGTTTGTTATTAGGTTGGTACCACAGACCTCGACCGCTGTATTCATGTCCGCCTACTTTTGTTCCTCCGTTGCTTGTAGTATTTGCCAATATATTTTATTTACCCTTGTGGTCCTGTGAGGCCTTGTTGACTCTGGAACATAGAAGGTGGGATTTTGGGAATGTCCGCGAGTCCCGGAAATAGAATTATCCTTCTAGGCTGGTTTTGCTTGCTGAGTAGCTGTGGGCCTGTGCAGGGTCGATAGGTTGATTGTGAGCTGCTGGGCAGCTATTGTGTGTGATCATACCATTTCCATGCATATAAAGAGGTTTTATCCATGTTTTACTGTGGTTTTGGCTTCGGGCCTACTGGCACTGTTTTCTAAACCTTGCATGGCCCGGGGGCCGTTTTTGATGGAAATGATTTGGAAATGGTTGATTTCACTTGTGGAGATTTTTGGGCAAGAAAGTAAAATTATGTTTAAAATCATCAGTTTTATGATTATCGCTAGACTCGGCAGGGCCGGGGTGCTAGTTGAGTTTTCTTGTTACTTGAGATGATTTTTAGCCTCGGTCGGACCGAGCACCTGAGATGACTTTTTACTGTTTAGACCCGGCTACGCCCGGGCACCCTTGGAGGGGTTTTTGAGATATTTTCCTACTATTTTTAGTCCTGGACAGGGTCTGGGCATGCATATTCGAGACTGGTCTCTATCTTGATATCGAGACTGGGTCTCTATCTTGATACATGTTCTGATACTGAGTTTTAGTATGGGGTCTGGGACCTCCATGGACCTTGCCATCCGGGCCAGGGGCTACGGGCTGCGTGTGCCGGAGGAGGGGTATACGATGGAGTAGAGGTATACGGGCAGTATCCTTCCATGGAACCTACCTGCTGGGCCGGATCGGCGCCGGAGGAGGTACATACAGAGATACCATTTCACTTGAGATCTTCATGAATCATATCATTCATTGTTTGAGGCTTTACCATTGTTTGTTGTTTGCTGATTGTACGCTCCGGTAGTATGGGATGCCGGAGGGTTTGTTTTCACTTGTTTGTGTTCCTCGGTTGTATGGGCGGCCGGGGGACTGTAGGTAGACTTTTGCTATTTACTTATGGAATTGTTCTCTATTATGGATAAGTATGAAGATTGGTACTGCTAGACTGTAGTTTCTGGGATTTTGAGATTGATATGATTAGTTGGGTTTGATTCATGTCTCTGAGCATCCTATTATTACTCTTTCTCTCTTCTTCTTTACACTGAGGTTACCGGTATACCGTCCATTTCGTAAACTTATTTTATATACACTGTTGTTGCAAGGACCCCAGGTGCGTTTGTTTCTTACTTTCACATGCCTATGGTGTGTATATTTTGCTTACTAGCCTCACATGTGGTTCTGTTGATTTCCCTCTGGGCTAGTTCCTGTGTACCTTTCGTTGATTTCTGTGACTACTTGCTTCTATTCTGTTCTGTTACTACGCTTTTATCTTATATGTGCCCAGTCGGCCTATGATACCTACTGGGTACCTTATGCTTCGCATTTGGTGCTCACCCCTACCCCCTGCATCTTTGGGTGCAGATCCTAGCGTGGGCCATCGCCGTTAGATCGCTGTGATTCGTGCTTGGAGATCTGTTGGGGACTACTTCAGACAGAGGGTGATCTTTTGTCGATCGGAGCTTAGCTTTAGTTTATCTTTTTCTTCATGTACTCTATTACCATTCAGAGACATCTGTATATGTTGTTTTGGATTATTTGCACTCCGTGTATGTAGTTTGGGCTCTATACTATGATACCAGGTCTTGGGGTTTGGTTTAGTTTCCACATATGTATATATTTATAATCCTTTTATTTGTTCTCTTCGTCTTGTTCTCTTATCTGTTAGATAGTAGCCCATTACTAACTGTTCTGGGCTACGGGGATTGGTTCACCTACCGGGGGTTGTAGGTGCTATCATGACCGAGAAATTGGGTCGTGACACTCAGCCAGCTATTCTACTGCTTTATATGGGGTTTGCATGTTCGTGTGTAATTATATTCTACCTTGCTTTTCATTTGGGTGCACTATTTGAGTCTTGTAGTGCTTATGCATGTAACTACCCATTAGGATAGTTATTTTAGTAGTGGACAAAATGTATCAGCCTTGGGAGGTGTCATTCTAGGAGTATGATGCATAGTAGGCCTTGTTATCCTAAATTTGGTGGTTCCCACCATAGTTCTAAGCTTAGTTCTAGCGGTATGGGGTGGTTTTCCCAAAATCATCATTTGGCTTATGCCTAAAACCTTTCAGTTAGTGTAGTAGGTGGCGATAGCTATGTGCCTAGGGGAGTTATATCATTTTTTAGGGTGCAATAATTAGATTATCTTGCCTATGTTCATGATAATAGTACTAACATTCTTCACTTGGGTCAGTTTCTGAGGTTACCGAGTATTTTGGTATTTCTGTTTAGGGTAAGAGAAGGAGGATAAGGGCTCCATGCATATGTGGGTTGACTACCATAAGTGATTGTGGATTTGACGAGTTGTGTGTTCAGAGCTTATTCAGTTTTAGTTGCTATAGTGTTCATCGATGACTTATGAGGCTACTCGAGGAATGAGGAAGGAACTTGGTCAGCATTTTGAGTTAGTCTTTAGATCTTGTGGGTTAGCAGGTTATTTCAGCCAAGTTGTGGAGGATTTCCTTCAGTTACAGCACCACTGACTAGGTTGAGTCATAAGATTGTTCCCTTTTAGAAATTCGACGAATATGAGGCAAGTTCTCTAAAGTTTGAACGCTTGTGGATTTCAGCATTGGTTCAGACTCTTCCAGCTAAGGGACAAAGGTTTATTGTATATTAAGATGCTTCTGAGTTGGTGGTTTGCATGTCGGTACAGTAAGATAGATGCTTCAATCCAGATGGCAGAAAATATAGGGGTTATGGAATTTCTAGTAGCTAAGTTGCGACCTTTGTCTTTGGAAAACCATTACTTAGCTAATGGGTTGGTTTAATTTAATATTTTAAAGTATGGCAGTTTCTTGCGGAGTGGCGAGGCTAAGAAGGCGACCTTAGATCCGATTGGTGTTTTGAGAGTTGAGGGCAGTAGCGGTGTTCATGGAATTTGGAGTTGATCTGATGGCTATGGACTTTGTGGTAGGCTTGCCACACTCCTTGCAGAGATTTGATATTGTTTGGCTCCTTGTGGATAAGTTGATCTAGTTCATTCTCTTTCGGACGGTTTAGACATGGTATAGTTCAAAGAGGTTAGTTCTGGTCTATATTTTGGAAATTTTCCATTTACATGGGATGCTTGTTACTATAATTTATGATCATGGTGTTTCATTTGCAATCATGTTTCTGGTGGTCGTTTGAAGAAAATTGGGTATTCGAGTGGAGCCTAGCACAACTTTTCATCTACAGGACAATGCCCGTAGAATATCCTTGAGAAAATTGGGATTCGAGTGGAGCCTAGCACAACTCTATTGCGCTGGGCCAGCGCCGTGGCGCTAGCCTGCGGGCATGCCTATAAAATCCCTTCTTCAAAAAAATTTCAGCCATTTTCTCTTAGATTCCTCAACTCTAAACTTATTTTCTCTCAACCCAAATTGCTCCCATATCAGTTCTTGGCTTTGGAGGTCCATAATTGGTGATTAGTCTTGCTCCTTCGTCGTTTGGGTAAGCTCCTCCTTCCTCAACTTTACTTCTTCTCCATTAAAAACCTCCATTGTTGAGTTTTCTAAGAGCTTGAATTCTCTTGGTTTATAGCTGCTCTTCGGCTTTGATAGTTCGTAATTGCGGGAATTTCAATCCGCTAGCTTGTGTCTTACGTCGTGGTAAGTAGTTCTTGCTTAATTTCCGGGTTTCATTCTTGAATTTTCCTCTTTTATTCGTGTCTTGAGCGGGCTGTTTTGTGCCCTTCTCCTCGCCCAAATTAACTCAAATTTGGAGCATGTGCTCGCGGGAGTAGTGTATTCATCGTGTGACTTTCCATTTCTTATTTCAGGTTATGGGCCTCAGGGGCCCGCTTTTGACCCAGATTTTGACCCAACTATTGTTAAAGCAATATGGGTATCGTTGGCCTTATTTTGACGTGTAGTTCATGTTCGTGATAGTTTGATTTCCGTTCGGAGGTTTTCAGAGTGGTTCGAGCTTGCATGATGTTGTTTTACCAGCTATCCATCTAACGACGGGTAGGTTATGGTTTTCCCCATCAAGACTCTGCGTATATAGGCTAGAACTGCATTAATTAGCATCTTTGGGTTGATTTTCTATGTTGGTACCCTAAGACCTTGTCCGCCTCTTCTATCCTTTATTTCATACGTTGTTTGTAGTATTTGTAGTAATGTGTAATTTTACCCTTGTGGCCTCATGTGGCCTTGTATTTGCCTCTGGACCATAGACGGTGGGATATTGGGAATGTTTGAGAGTCCCGGACATCGTGACCTTACTTTAGGTTGGTTATCTGTGCTGTAGAATCAATTGTTGTCATGACCCGATTTCTCAGGTCATGATGGCACCTACAACCCCTAGTAGGCGAACCACTTCCCGTAGCCCAAAATAGTTAGTAATGAAATACTACCTAACCAATACACATGATGAGCTTAAATAAGCGGAAGCAAAAGAGATAAAGGCAAGCGAAAGAAAATTACCCGATAAGATATGTATATACAAGAAAACTACACCAACCCAAGACTTGGTATCAATAGTACAGGAGGTTCAAAATAGAATAACAAAATAGCTTACATAACTGTCTCTGAATACATAAGGAGTAACAGTACAAAAGATGAGATGCGGTCAAGCCCCGGTCGTCAGACGCTCACCCTAGTCTCGAATATCCAGAAGCTGCACGTGTCTCCACGCAATTAACAGCGAAAGCTCCCACTAATATCTGCACCAAAAAGATGAAGAAGTGTAGTATGAGTACCAATTGCAAAGAAATGGGTACCCAGTAGGAATCATCGGCCGACTGAGCGCATATAAGATATAAAAATAGCAAGTAGCAGATAGCACAGGAAACTAGCACGGAGAATAGTCAACCAAGAGTTATAAGCATACATGCTAGCATAGAAGATATACATAACATAGAAACACAGGTGAAAGAAAGAAGAATGCACCTGGGGTCCTTACAACAACTATTTATATAAAGAGAGAGATTTTGAAGGATGGCGGTATACCGGTAACCTCAAGTAAAAAGGGAAAGAAGAAAGCAAGCCAACATAATCAACTAGAAGCCATACACTAATGGAAACATGCTGAAAACATCAATTTCTATATGAGAATAGACGTAAAACAAACTCTCAAGTATAACCCTAGGATGGAATAACTAAGCCACAAATGCCGAGATCCATAATCAAAAACCAAGATAGGGAGTTGAATCTGATAACCCACAACTGCTCAGAAAGCCACATAACCAGTGCCTTAAGAATATAGGACCCACTAGCCCCTCAATAATCAAATCCAAAAAGATGGAGCCTCAACAGGCTAAAAACCACTAATCCAACCGGAACTGAAGGTCGAACAAACTCTATAAGATGAAGGGAGTAATATAATCTACCTACAGTCCTAATGACTTCCCATATAACCGAGGAATGCAATCAAGTGAAACTAAACCCTTCAGTCGCCCATACAATCGGAGCGTACATTGAGCACACAACAAAGAAGGGTGGAATCGGAATAAAAATATGCATGATGATGTGATATGCTGGAACCATGTGTATGTTACCCCCTCTGGTGCCCCAAAGGCCCAATAGAGGTAGGATCCATGGAAGAAACTTTCCTGAGTACCTCTACTCTACCGTACACCCCTCCTTCAGTCACTGTCGGCCCGTTGCACTTGGTCCGAAATGGTAGGGTCCATGGAGGTTTACTCATAGACCACATACTAAAATCACTTTCCTTAATATAAATCTCAATAACCAAAACCTCGTAGTACGTGCTCAGATCTAATCCGAGTATATATCAGTAGTAGAAATCTCAAACCCTGCCAAAAGGGTGCCTAAAGCGTATCTAGGTCTAAAATTGTATCCAAATCTCAATAACCCTTATAAAGAGTGCTCGGAGCGTATCTGGGTCAAAATCATTAATCAAATCTCAAAATCCCTAAATAAGGTGCCCGACAAGTATCCGGGTCTAAATGCATAGAAACTCATGTCTAGCCCTATGACCCAATCGAGCCTAGTATCAGTATGAAAATCAGTGATAAAATCATCGCAATATCCCCTCTATTCCAAGAGGTTTCATAAAAGTCAGTATCGAAACCCTTTCATAATTATTTTACCAATAACGGGCACTCGGGGCCATGCAAAATTTAGAAAAACCATTTATGGTAGGCCCGTAGCCAAATTCATAGTAAAATATACAGAAAATCTTTTGCATGAATGATATGCTCGCAAACAATATAATTTAGTCCAAAAGGCTCACAAATATTCCTATCGGCCCTGCAAAGGCACGATCAGTTCTACAACATAGATAGCCAGCCTAAAGTAATATCTAGATGTTCGGGACTCACAGACATTTCCAAATATTCCATCATCTATGGTCCAAAGGCATATACAAGACCACACGGGTCCACATGGGTAATATAAAAATACTAAACGAATACTACAATCAACGTATTAAATAAGCGGAAAGAAAAGGAGGAAAAAGAAAAAAAGGGCCTTCGTCAAGGAGAACCCATGTCTCCTTATCTCTTTGTATTAGTCATGGAATACCTGAATAGATTACTTAAGAGGCTGCAAAGTATATTTGATTTCAACTTTCACCCAAAGTGTGAGAGAATGAGGCTAATTCATGTGTGTTTTACGGATGACCATCTTATGTGTTGCAGGGATGATAAACGATCAATATAATTGATTCTACAGTGCTTTGAACACTTCTCATAGGTCATTTCTTCTGGGCACTATGCCATTCAAATATTTGGGGATCCCACTTTCCTCTAGAAAGCTGACTTTAAGTCAGTGTATGCCACTAGTTGAGAAAATTATTGCTCGAATTAAGTGTTGGATGTCTAGATTTCTCTCGTATTGGGGCAGATTGAAACTGATCAAAATTGTTCTGTTTGAAATGCATACTTATTAGGCATAAGTGTTTTTTCGCCCCAAGAAAGTATTGACAATGTTTATTAGTATTTGCATAAGCTTCATATGGACTGGCTCTAATGAGCAGTCCAAAAAGGCCTCTATGGCATGGCTTACACTATGTCAACCTCGAGTGATTGGAGGGATAAGTATATTGGACTTCTTCATTTGGAATAGATCTACAATATGTAAACTGTTATGGATAGATTCATTGAAGAAGGACACTCTTTGGGTGCAATGGTTGTATCACTATTACATTAAGTGGAATAGTCTGGAGAGCATGGACACTCCAAAACAGGCGAGCTGAATTGTGAGGAAGATTTTTAATGCTAGGTCATGGATTATTCAGGCAGGAAACTTAGACCTAAACTTATAATTGCAAAGTTGTTGTAAGGTGGGTAAGTTGAACATCAAGTTAGCATATGGGAATATGCTAGATCAGTATCCTAAAGTGACATGGAAGGCATTGACATTATTGAAAGGGTTAATCCTAAGGCATCAATTCATCCTGTGGGTAGCATTACAACAAACACTATCAACTGTGGATAGGCTCAGTAAATGGGGTATCCAGGTATCAACAAGGTATGTCTTGTATGATTCACTAAGTATTGAAACTCATGATCATCTTTTCTTCAATTGTACTTACTAGAATTATGTTTGGAGCACACTACTTCAATGGTTGGGGATTCATAAAACTATTGGGTGTTAGACCTATGAAGTAGAGTGGATATCAACAATAGTAAGCCACAAGCGACCAAGAACAACAAGTATGGGGTTCCTGTTTGCTGCGTTAGTCTACAACTTGTGGAGGGAGACGAATAACAAATGATTGAAATCACAGAAGCAGATGGCCAAAGCTTTAGTTCGGGAAAGTGTTATGCTAGTACACTTAAAGGGCACAAAAATTTATAAATGGGCTGAATGCCTAAAGAGTTTAGATTGGTTTCCTTGCTAGATGGTGACTCTGAGTCTGTTCAGAGAACCTTAGTGTTTCTTTTTATTGAACTATAGAGGATAGAAGTAGGTAAGCTAGCTGAGTCTAAAGCTGGCTTTATAGAAAGGTTTACTGGTTGAATAAAAGTTTTTCATTTGACCAAAAAAAACCCAATTAAAAGAATATCACTCTAAGTACTTTAGGCACTTGGGTCTATATTAAATGACCTTTATCATATATTTCAAGTTGACTTTTCTAGTAACTGCTCAAGTCATTAGATGAGGGTTGATAGCACCAAATCTCCGTATTCAACCTTTTTTCCTAATCAAAACTTCTTTTGTCAAACAAGTTTAGAATACGGGCAGGTTTTAATGTTTGTTACCATTAAAAATCGTGAGAAGCAAAAGCGTTAACCATGCATATAGGGAAAAACTGTCTGACAATACTAACTTGAAAGTCCTATCATAGTTACTCCCATGTTGAGTCCCACAACCATAGCTATGGAGAGTAGATACTCATAATAGTAAGAAACATATTAATATAAGAATAAAACTCAAGTAAAATAGAACTTACAAAGTTGTTCAAAAGAAACAGATGATTTGGATTATCAAAATCAATGTAATGCAAGAGTTTCCAGAATACATTTTTTATTTTCTCTTTATCGCTCTCTTAAGAATTAATGACAAGATACTCAATATAAAACACTAAAAAGTATTTTAAAAGCAATGAAATTCATGCACAAGGTTAGGACAAAATTGCCTCCGTCGACTCTTATGTGGCCACATGTCCACCATATTTGGTGGTATGCAGCCCGCATTCTCCCAGTGCATTTGGACTGTCATTCTTTGAGAGATCTGTTTTAAGGTGCATTGGGTATACAACCACATTTGATGCTATGCATGATGCATATGGCAAATAAAATGTAGAGGATGGGCTGAAGGTTTGTGATCTGCGCTCCGCGGCTACAGTTTGTCATATGTGGGTCGCATGTACTCTTCTCCTTGGAGAATTTTGCAATTCTAGTCCCAATTCTGTGAGCTTGACTTGTATCTTCATTTTGGCCTCGTTTTGGCTCAATTTCCTTCATTCTCCTTTTAACTCAGGTGTACCTACAAAACATGAGAAAATGTCATTAGATTTACAATTTTTCTTATAACCCAAAGAAAAACTCCAAGCCTAAGAAAGAGATAGGTTGGTAAAATACCAACTTATTAAACTCCCAAACATAAACTATTGCACGTCCTCGAGAAATTCAAAACATCAATATCACCTAAGTCAACATTTCTAACAAACAAAGCACTGACTTTGCTTAATACCAATAATGAACGAAAGATGCAAGAATCGACGCACATCAACAGTTTATCCAACTATAGTCTCCAGACATGACACGATAACTTCTAAGCTTTCCTAACTCTCATGCGTTACTGTATCTTGCCTATAACCTCTAATAGAAATAAATATTCAACCTCCTAACTCAGAATTGATATGCCATCACTAGAAAAAGAGAATCCTATACTCACAAAGAAAATACTGATGAACTGGGGATATAAGATGGGCGAATTCAACACTCTCTCCAAGAAAGATGTTAACATGCACACACATAGTATCATATGCTTGTCGTTAATGTAATTCTCCACTAATGTAGATAAATAAGGTTTAAAATCAACTAGACTTGAGGGTACTGGTACATGCTTTTGGTTTAGGTAAGGGCGCAATTTTGGGAAAAGTGACTCAGAACCTCCTAAACACCACATTTTGCACTTTCACAACCTTGCTCCCTGATTTTTCTAGTAACCACCTAGTCTTCCATGTATTCACATATCTTCTTCTTCCTTATTTTCTCTCAACAAACACATATGTAGAATTATTCATAACTACACAAAAATTATTTTTTTAAGAAAGAACTTGAACACTTTCACCTTTAACGACTAGCTATCCTATTTTCTCAATCACCCCCCTCCAAACATAGGCTTTTAGTCTATGTTTGAACCTTCGGATCATTTAGGGAGGTTGGGTGTCATAAGGTAGAGCAGTTTTTAGAGTGAAATGTTCAGGATTATAACATGGTTGTCAAAGAAAAGGTTAAAGGCTCAAAGGGTTGACTAGGAAAGTAAGTAGGGGTAGGTCATTTGTTAGGGAAAAGAATGGTCCAAGAAAAGCCTAATATAATTTTCTAAACCAAGTGTGATCTATGATTTCACCTTAAAGAACATTCTGGGTAAGTTCTACACTACAATGCATGCAAAGAACCCACAAAATCTCACCACTCATGGCACATACAAAAACTTAGTAGAATAAGACTCTCAATTCCAATTAGAAGAAATGAACTCAACCAACATTAGTTAGTCTAAAAGGACTCCTTAGTACACATATAGCCAAGCAAGGAGTTCAAAGGTCATGATCAGGAACTAGTTCTTGTTCAATCATTCATGCACGAGGTTCAAATTGTTGGTACTAAGCAAGTCAAATTCCAACATGACACACTAAAATTATCCTAAAGACAAACTTTTTCCCTTAAGAAAGTCTCCTAGTTATCCATCATCGGGAAAAGACACCCGGTTCGACAATGAAAACAAACAAACATTACTCCTTGGGAAAGAAGCATGGTATAAAAAAAACCTCAAAAATTTATTAGACTCCAAACACTATTCACAAAGGATAATCCTTATCACAAGATAACCTTCTTCATACTTTAATTTAAAATCAGGACCAACAAGGGCAAAAATCATTTTTTTCACAAAACAAGCCCAACAAGGGCACAAGTATCTCAAATAAGCCCAATACGGGAAAGAGTACATCAAAATAGAATAGCCAAGCACATAACCTACCACACACCTTGCCATCCCACACCCATTAAAATATTCATGCATTGTCCCTACCGCGTATAAAAAAAAATAAAGTACAGAGGGTACGACCTCCCTAAAGAACTCTGATCAGTCTGAGTCATAGGAACCCAGGAGTAGTCTCATGATCACTAGTAGCCTCAGTGGTGGTGGTGGTGGTAATAATGGCCTCATTAGACTCGGCCTCAGTAGCTGGGACTGTGGCATTAATAAGGAGGTCTAAATCCTTCGATATTCATGCACTAGGATCGGCACCCATAATCCTTACTGCTTGTTCATCCATAGATAATTGGGTGACAAGTTGTAACTGCTGATCCTCACTCATGACCTCTGTTAGATCCACATACTCAGCATCTTAAAGACCAACCTACTTAGTCTTAGACCTCTCTTCCTATTATAATTTCTCAACACATGCTTCTGCACTAGTACGAACTCTAGCCTATAGGTCAATAGATAAAGGCTCCTTGGTGGCCCCTCACCCAATAGTATTAGAGCATAAAATGCTTAAATTAGGCTGTAATTACTGGATGTCATCATTCACTTTTTCCAGATCTGCGTAGATCTCCTAACTCATACACCCCCTTCTTTTTTGAGGACAGAGACCCTTTGATTCAATTGCTAAAGTGAGGTATGGATATGAGTAAGTTCCCTCTCTATAGGTTTTGAATGAACTGTGGAATGTTGTCAATCAATCGACTAAACTTTGCATTATTTTGTATAGTCATATTGGCTATTTGGACCATTTATTCCCTAGTGAGGGACTAAGAAGGCTGTACGGTGGCTAGAGGAGTAGCAGAAGAGGAAAGCACCTCAGAAGTGGAAGGTGCAGGTGCAAAAGTGGGAACCACTGATTATGGAGTGTCATCTAACTCAAACAAGGTCCCATAGGTATGCTGTGCAATTTTCTTGATCTTTCTCTTCTTTGCCACTAGATTTATGTCATCCTTGATTTTGGTGATATAGATCACCGTAATAGCCTGCACCTAATCATCAACCCAAGTAACTGCCAGTATATTAGCATGGGTGCACAAATAAGATATCAAACACATGAAGGGAAAAAATATGATCTTCTACTTTGCTATCGCAGAATTAAACTGTGATAATTTCTCTCATGTTAATATGGATACCAGTCATAATGCAAGCAATAAGAACCAAATTCTCGATGGCTATTTCATTTTCATTCTTTACTAGAGTGAGCTGAGAGGTAATGAATTGAAGCCAATGCTTTGCTTGGATGGTGAGTTCTCGTTTGTAGATTTTTCCTTTTATGGTGGAATAAGACAGAGTTTCTCCAGAAATCACAAAGGCCAACCACCCATATAGATTCTCTTTGTCAGCCATCTTTCTCACATACTCATCACCTGGTGGTAGGTATGTATCAAAGTATGCTAAATTAATCACTTTGAAGTGCAATCAACCTACACACCACAAATGAGCACGCTCTCCAGATAGGGGTGGTTCTTCATGAGCCCTAAAAACTTTTTTTGCTTTATTATGGGACCATACGATGCATAGAACTCATGCACCATTTACAGGCAATATGACCCTTGGAGGTCAAAAAAGATCTTCCAAAATCAGTGCTCTACTTGTTCAATGGTGTTAGGGAAATTGAAAATGGAATACCTTCTCCTCATTAAAGCTTCTCAGTTGTTTACCATCATAGAAGAGTTCCCGCATCCCAGCTACAGCCTCAAAGTAAATGACTTCCTCACCCTATTTCTTTCCTCATCTTTGCCTTTTGGAGTGCCTCTTCTAGCTTAGATTTCTGATTTATATTTTTCCAAAACTCTTGCCTTATCTTTTGGTGCAGACTACTTTACAGCACAGGGAAAAGAGGTAAACTTTGAAGTCATCCTGGAAAAAAAGAGTCATCAAGAGTTTTTGATATATGGAAATAAACAACAAGAAGGAAAATGAAGGAAAGAAACAGGAAAGAAAAGAGAATGCAACAGGAGGTGCAGAACATTTTATATGGAAGGAGGGCATATGTGCTCCGCATATGATGATATGTGGATGCACATCACCATGTGCATAGTGCATATAGGCATGGGAATATTGGGACTTTTTGTTAGGTATATGCGGACGCATATCACAATATGTTCTTTGCATATTTCCCTCTCCTCCTCATCCTCACTGTCTTTTGTTTGCGATGAATATGCGACCATATATCACAATATGCCTTCCGTATACCAAGAATAAGTTACCATCCTAATCCTAAACACACTCAGCTAAATTCAACTAATGTGCAGATCAACTATCAATGGATTTAAACATGAGCAAGTGCACACCTTGATTTTTTTTTTAGCCTACTCAAACTCACCTAGGTCTACAATATCCCACACACTACATATCTCACTTTTTATGCATTCAAACGGGTATATCAGCACGAACATACAAAGGTTACTAAGACTTCACCATGGGGGAAACTTATTGTCCCAGTCCAATACACATACCTCTAGTTAAAACACAGCCCTGGGAATGGTAAATGCACACCCAACCCTAAACTAAAATGCATGCCCACCCATTGTTCATGAAATAACACATATCAGGCAAGGCAAGGATACATACGTAACAAGTCCAGGGTTACACAAACTTTACCCCGTCAAAAACACAAACTGCATTACTCTATAGGCAACACTGGGTTACTATGACTTCACCCATGGGTTAGCCAAGCCTCTACTTCTCACTATCTCTATTAAGCATACAACAAGGGTGGGCACATCAATCCAAGACCCTAAGAGGTTTATGAAGTGATTAAAGTGCGCTCCCAATCGACCCACTTATTACACAGACATTCATAAAGAACAACAAAAGAACAATAACTCTAGAATTTGTTACCTTTGTGTTGACTTGATTTGATCAATTGAGGATAATCACAAAAAATAATTTAGGCATCCATAGTGGTGCATGTGTGAAGAGGTGGGAAACATTCCCAATGTTCACCAGAGATGAAGATGAGTAATAGTATGCTATGGTCTGTTAGTGGATGAGTAGGGGAGTATGGAAGGCGGTAATGGAAAAAATTAAGGAAGGAGGTGAAAGGGAAAGATGAAAGAGGGAAAAAAAGTAAAAAGAAAAGAGGTAAAAAAGATGGTTTGATGTTTAGGGTTTTAAAAACTCTATTTATTTATTTAGAGATATTTACGCGCTCTTACAGAGCATATGTAGGCCGCATATGCAACACATCTGCCCAATTTCTGAGTGCTTTGTGAACAACTCAATAGATCAGGAATGTGTTGCATATGTGGCCGCATATGGCTGAATGCAGCTCTCATATGCGATGCATATCGCCTAAGTTTTCCTTCTGATTTCTAGGCTTACTAAGAAGCTTTGTGGTGGCTTATGCAGCCGCATTTGGGAAAATACGATCCGCATATGCAATGCATAAACAAATGTAAAACCTTATTAACTCCAAGGTACACTGTTTTGTTTTGCTTTGGCAAATGCGGTTGCATATGATCAAATGTAGGACACATAAGCCTAAATTTTTGCCTAGCGACCTGGTTCTTCCTCTACTCCTTTTTCTATGTCTTGCCTGGAACTTTCATGTACTCTTTAAATCCCTACACACTACAAAAACAACAAAAATGAAAAAAATGAAAGTTAAAACTTGGGTTTCCTCCCAAGAGGCGCAAACTTGGATTTCCTCACAAGAAGTGCTTGATTTAATATCACAGTATGACACATTACCTCATGAGTCATGGTTCATCAAGGTAGATCACCTTTATCCATTTCACTTAATCCTGGATTCAAAAAATAGAGTTTTATGCATTTGCTATTCACTTTGAACCATTTTCCATCTTGGTACTCAAGTTCAATAGCCCCATGAGGGAACACTTGAGTAACTTTGAATGGTACAGTCCACTTCGACTTCAGCTTCCTCGAAAATAAGTGGAGCCTCAAATTGAACAACAATACCCAATCACTGGGACTGATCTCCCTTTTCAATTTTTTTTTTTATAATGGCTTTTCTTTTCTCAAAATGCTTTAATATATTTTTTCTTTAGCCGAGGGTCTATCAGAAATAGTTTCTCTACCTTCAAAGCTTGGGATATAATCTGTGTGCACAATACTCTCTCCAGACTACTTGTTGAATTACACTGTGTTAGTTTAGTGTATTTTGATGGTTGACAAAGAGATGGAACAAGTACATGAACCTGGTACAGGACACATGTTCCATCAACCAGAGTCCAACTTATACAAGGATTTAGAGAAATTAAAAAAGTCTCTAATAGAGAAGGTCATGAAGCATATCCAAGACAAGAGTCCAACTTGCAGTAGGACTGCCTGAAATAAAGGAAGTCCCAAGTAGAAAAGATCACGAAGTCTCTACAAAGTATGTTGGTGATAGGAGTCCACAACGTGCAGACTCAAGTAGCCAAGAAAGATTGGAGTCCTTGTGAAGCTAGAATTTTGATGGACTGAGAAGAATAATCAAACTATAAATACACAAAGTCTTCCACAATGAGACTCACACACTCATACTGAGAAGAAAAGACTGAACACAATCCGATTAGCAAGAGAAATATTTGAGAGAGTTCTAACTGACGATCGAAGTGAAACTGATGCAAAAGACCAACTTGAAGAACATGTGTCAGTCATATGTTTTAGAGTCTTCTAGTGTAGTTACTATGTACTAAGAAGTTCAATTGAGTTATAACTTATTGCTTTTCTAGATCTGTATTTAGGGAATAATATTAAAGTGTGTGTTAACTTCAAGTTGGAAATAACTTGAAGCATGTTCGATGACCTAGTTGATTGTTGAAGTTTAGGGATTAGAGTTAGTTCTTATGTTACAATTATTTTGTAATCTGAATATAACTGCAGTCTAGTGATTATAGGGGCAAGGAATTAGAGTTAGTTCCTAGGTTGCAAGAGTTGTAATTTGAGTTTCATTGATGCCCATTGATTTAGTAAAGTCTGGGAGGAATCCTACAGAGTTGTAGGTCGTGATTTTTTACCATTGTGAGCCTGGTGGTTTTCATGTAAAAATATTATGTCTTTATTTTTATTGCTTTAATTCTCGTTAAGTTATCACAGTGGAACGGATAATTTAACCTAGTACATAGAAAAGTTAGTAGGGCATACAATATCAATTGGTATCAGAGCAGGTTATCTTGCTAAGAGTCTAACAACTTGAAAAGATCAGGATGAACTTTGCACCTCCTCTCAGACACAGTGAAGAACAACATTTATCAACATGCCTCCCCTATGCAATAAGCAGTATTACTAATAGTGGAAAGCAAGGATAGAAAGCTTCTTTCAAGCTGAAGATTACGAACTCTAGAACAAGATCATTGTTGGCTTAAAGTATCAAACTAAAAAGGATGCTGGAAACAATGATGTTCCTAAGGAAAAGAGTGAGTATGAAGAGGCTAACTTCAAGATACTTTGAAAGACTGCCAAAGCTAAGTGCATCCTAGTAAGTGGTCTTAGACCAAATTAGTACAATCAAATCTCTGATTACACCACTATAAAACAAATCTGGTATACTCTCATGAATGAAAATGAAGGAACAACTCAAGTGAGAAAATTTAGATTTTCCATGTTGTGTACTGAATATGAGACCTTCAGTATGAAGCCTGGAGAATCTCTTCAAGACATGATTACCAGGTTCACAACTTTTCTGAATGAGCTGATATCTTTGGGAAAGACACTCTTTACTGAAAAACTAGTGGATAAGGTTCTCAGAACTCTTACTAAGACATTGAATGGAAAGGTCACTGTCATTAGAGAATCCAAGGATCTGACAATTATGACTCTCGATGATCTGGTTGGAAATTTAAAAAGATATGAGATAACCATGGATGGTTTCAAAAAGGAGAACAATGTAAGGAAAAAACTCTGGCTTTCAAGACAACTGAAAGTGAAGGATCAGACCTGGATGATAAAGAGATGGCCTTGATCACCCAAAATTTCAAGAAATACCTTAAGAAAGGTAACAACTATGGAAAAAATGGGATCCCTATAAAGGCAAGAAATTCAGACAAAGGAGAATTAGGAGGATGGTATAAATGTGATAATACTGATAATAAAATCAAAGACTTTCCTATGTGGGAGATTGAATAGAAAAGGGAAAGAACTGAAAAAGAACAAAAGAGAAAGGAACAGGTTTAAGAGAAGAAGAAAAAAGGGTCATCAAAAGCCATGATGACTTCTTGGGTATCAAGCTCTAATAGATCAAACAATGAAGCTGCAGATGAAATTGCCTTGATGGCCTTTGAAGATTCAGATTCAGACACTAATGAAAAGGAGGTAAATATTCTTAACTTGAAAGATAAACTAGAACGTTATTCAAAAAAAAGATAACCTCTCTAATGATCACCTTGATAGATGACTTTTATGATCTCACTGAAAAAGGGATCAACTACTGAGTTCCTTTAGTAAGCTGAAGTATGAATACACTAATATTGAGAATATCAAAATCAGACTAGAAAAGAAAAATCAGTCATTGAAGACACAAGTACAACAAGATGATTCATCCATCTTGCCTCTCAAATTTGAAATTTTAAATTAATTTTCACTGGAAAAAGAAAGACAATAATCAATGATGAACAGGTTAAATATGAGCATGAGTTAAGAATAATCAAATATGAACTTGATGTGAGTCCATGTTATTTTTCTATCGTTGCCTCACATTTCATCTCTTTATCATATTGTTTTGAGCTTAAATGTGTGAATTATATTTATCATATTGTTTTGAGCTTAAATGTGTGAATTATACTCAAGTTTGATGTTTTGTTTGTGTAGGAATGTTTTGAAGATTTTGGAGCTCAAGATAGAGGAAAAAGGATAAAAAAGGAGCAAAAACAACCAAGGGAAGATCAACGTAGCAAAAACATCACAAATGTAGTGGAATATGGCAAGCAAGGCAGTAGCTGTGCCACTGCCTTATTTTGGCTCAGTGGCATAAGAAACACTTGTTTGCTAAAGTACAAATGCAGACCAGCCTATGTCGCTTCCCTGTTTTCTCTCTATGGAATCGATTTTACTCTGCTTCTGAAGATTTCTTACAAAAGAGCCTGTGCCACTGCCCTCCTTCCCCTAGTGGCACAAAATTATTATGTTCGCTGAAGTTCTCCTTGATGTTGTGCCACTGGCTCGCGTTCCTTTTGTGGTGCAAAGTGGTATTTTTCCCTGGATTGGATTATTAAAATACATAGGCCCCCTTCAATCGATAAATAGACCTCATACACATTTTTAAGGAATTATTAAGATTATGTGAAGAGAAACGCTACGAAAAACTCAAGAATAAGGTTCTAACACTTTTTTTGTTTTTATTTCCATTATTATTGTGTAAACTCATGAATTCTCTTCTACAGAAAATCATGAGTAGCTAAACTCATTGTTGGACATGAAAGTTGATGTTTGATAATCGTATTATTTGACTCGAATTTCCATTTATTGAGTAATTTATCTTCTCTTGATATTAATTATTTGATTCTTTGGCCAATTATCGAATACGATCTATAGTGCATAGATTTGGCTAGGAATAGGGAATCTATATATGCAATAAGAGAAGGTAGGTCTTGGTTGTGAACTCTATAGGAAAGGGGGGATGATTCACTAAGGTGGATAGGAATATACCTATTATCCTTGCCCTATATGGAAGAAAAATCACATATACTTCACTATCGACCGATGATTATAGGAATATAGGCATTAGGAATAGTTGAGAAAATTTTGAGTTGTTGGAAAAATACTCAATATGGTTAAAATCAACTCGCAACTAGTAAATAAAGAAATTAATTAAATGTACAGTTTGATAACTCAACTATATTGTCAAAGTACCACGACCCTGGATCATCTCTTGTAACACCCCCGAAATTCTAAACTAAGATCCAAATCGTTATTTATATGTGGTTAGACCCACAACCAATGAATTCCCTATGTATCTAAGTATTAAGATCAATTCTTAAGTTTTGGAGGTTTATTAGATATGAATTAAAGTGATAAAGAACCTCTAGCTCAAAGTTAAGTTGAAAGACTTCCTATCGATTAAGTTTTCATGTAAGTTCTAACTAGGGTCAATTTCAGATGATCATTTCGCCTAGAATATAAAGAGTTAGGTGGCTTAGTACTCACTAAATTAAATTTATTTGAATTATATTTTCAGCGCCACTGACCGCTCGTTAATGCGAGTCCGGAGTAAAAATTTATGGGTATTTTAGTGAAGCATTGTCAGCTATCAAAATCCGACGAGCGTGGGAAATTCTGACGGGCGTCCCTGACGCCCATGGTGACCATGATGGCCTATGGTGGAAGGGTGTGGGAACTAACCAGTGAGCCTATTTGACCCCTGTGAAGCCCATGGTTGGTTCTGATGGCCCGTGGGAGCCACGACGGCCTGTGGGAAGCGCCATCCGGTAACTTTTCTACACTTTTTTTCAGCATTTAAGTTGGGGGTAGTTTGGTCCTTTCCTTACCTCAGGCCATTTACCATGTCTTTTAAACACCCAAAGGGGTTTATTACTTAGAAAAATATCGATCAATCTCCAGAATCATTCTCTCAAAACTTTAAGGCAAGACACCTAGGGTTTCAAGCAAGCAAGAGCATAGAAGCTCAAGCAAGAAAGTCTCTCAAGAGTTTTACTTTAGATTTCTTCTCCAAGTTTTCATCCCCCAGTTCCAGCCTTATAAACTCTTCAGTAATCAGGTATGTGTGTATTCAATGAGGATCTTCATTCACCCTCATACCCAAAGATCAATTTTCAGTTATGATTTCTAAATTATGATTCTAGGGTTCATATCCAACTATGCATGTTTTTTTATAGAATTAAATTACTTATGATACTATATGTTTTCCGTATATATTTAAGTGATGTTGCATGGAGTTTTACAGATATTTTCTTAAAATCCTTGGAATTTAGATGAAATAGACATAGCCTGAATTTACAGTATCTTCTGCATGAATTAACTTTCTTTTCAAGACTTAGCATAAAATTGTAGTGTTTTCACGTGAAGTAGCTTTTCTTCAAAATTTAGCCTAGTCTACTAGCTATCAGTTTTAAAGCATGAAATAAGTCAGTAATCAGCCTGCAACTTTTCAGAAGAATAGAATGCTTTTAATCTTAGCATTATGTTGCATTCTCAGATGTTATCAGTATTTCAGTTGCATTCATAGCTCTATATTCAGTTGGAAGTAGACTTAGCACTGAGTGGACAAAGGGATGAAGGATCACCCATCCATTTAGGCTGAGACCTTTAGTAGAAGTCCCGAAGTCCCAGAACTACGGTGCCACCGTAGGTTCTAAAGGGGTCACCTATCAGATTATGCATGACACCCTTGTCCTTTGTGTACATCAGTTTAGTGGATCCACGTCAGATTTGTTTCAGCATTTATACCTTGACAAGGTATATTGGGTCCTTTTCGATGGGGATTATACGTCAAACTCCATGTTTATCTCACATGGTTATATGTCAGTTAATAGTATCTCCCACAGTCCAAAAGTTCATATTCGTTATTGCATGACCTTGTATTCAGTTATCTAGTTCAGTTCAGTATTATACAGTTGCATGTTTATATATTTGGTCATTGCATTATCTTATACCTTTCAGCTTGCATTCAGTACAATTTATCAGTATTTTCAGCATGTTCAGTAGAAGAAACTCCCTAAGGATTTAATTTAAACATGACTTTTAGCATGACTCATGATTGTCAGCTCAGTTGCACTATTTCATGATTTTCAGACATCATTCATCCTTTCAGTCTAGGATCCCCTAGTAACAATTTTACTTATCTTAAAATATCATGATCTCACAGTTATAGTTCAGAAATATGATTTATACCCTCTTCAGCAAAAGTGATTATATTCTACAGTTTGACTTATGCATTCTCAGACATCTATGCTTTGTCCGGTTTTCAGCTATGCATTTAGTATATACATATTTTCTCATGATTTTGAGTTAGTGCATTATCTCACATGCTCATTATAATCTATAGTACTGACGATATACATTTCATGTGCTACATCATTTTATGATGTAGGTTTTAGTGCTAGCTCCCAGGATCACAGTCAGACAGATCGCAACTTTCAGTAAGCAGTTGAGGATGAGTTCTCCTTATTCGGGAACTCCAGTTAGTAGTAGTCATAGTAGTTAATTATCAGTTTGATATATTGATTAGAGATAGTTGGGGGTCATGTCCCGGCTAACTATAGTCAGTGTTAATAGAGGCTTCATAGATAGACAGATAGTCAGTCAGTCAGTTGTATCAGTTTTCAAATGCTATTCTATCTCAGTTTATGATAGTTCATTTTTTTAGAATATTTTTAAAGAGCTTAGCACATTTTATCTTCCGCATTATCTTTAAGTCTATGTTTTAGTAGTATGCTAGGCCATGGGTTAGCTTGAGGTCATTTGTGACTCTAAGAACCGTGTCATATCCAGGGTGTAGGCTCGGGACATGACAAACTTGGTTTCAAATCACAAAGTTCAAGTGTCCTAGGGTGTCTGTGAAACCGTGTCTAGTAGAGTCTTGCTTATGGGTGTGTTGTGCACCACACTTATAATCAGAAGGCTACAAGGAATTTAGGAAATGTTTCCCTTCTTTCATACTCCAAATCGTGTAGTGTAACTGTTCTTTTAGAAACATATGCAGATTCGTGCGTTAATCCAATTCCTCCAATCATGCCCCATCTTCGAGGTGGTGGAAACAGTAAAATTCAGATCCCTATCAGTAAGATGCTCTCAGATAGAGCAATCAGAAAGTTGAGAGACTGCACCAAGGCTTGAGAGGAGCCCACTATTGCATAAAGTCTACCAATCTAAAAGCATGTATCATTTTCCATTCGCGCAGATTGAGCCTGTAATAGAATGTTCTCTCAGACCCTCTTCCAGAAACATGATTATGAGTAGCACCTTAGACAAAAAGTATGGTTCCCTAAGTGTTTGGGTAGTACAGTCACACAAGAGTTAGTGTAAATTAAGGTGTTATGAGCCATAAGTAACAGAATGACCCAGATGCAGGTGTATGAATTTAGAAGTATAGTAACCATAAGATGTGGGTGGTGATGCTAGTCTTATAGAATTGACCTAGTAGGCTTGACCTAATATGTGCAGAGATTTAAGTTGATTAACTTTCCATGAAGTGTGGTGGTGCAGGTATGATGTATACATGACCCCTAGATAAACCAGAAAATCTTGATTAAGTCATGAGGTAAAGAAGAACCTTAAGCATTAGAAAGATAGATGTGCACCCAGAGAAGTATGTTGTTGCATGATATTCAGAGATCTTATGGTACTATGTGTGACTAGTTTAGAAATTCTTGGGTTGTTGATTTTGGAGAAGGCCTTGTGTATATTATATGGTGTTCTTAAGAAATGAATTCAGGGGAGTATAGATATACGATGTTGAGACCCTTAGTATGGTTTTAATTCAGTTGTTTTGGGTGGATATTGTAACACCCCAGATCTCAGACCAACATTTAAAATTGAGAAACTTAGAAAAACTTAGAAATTCACCTGCGGTGTCATCCCCCATGGGCTGACCCACGGGCGTCAGAGGTCCGACGTCCTATCAGGATCACCATGAAGAGAGCCTAGTGGCTCTGTTCAGCCAGCTTCAGCTTAATGGAAGTCCCCATGGGCATCGGAAGTCCGACGGGCCATGGGAAAAGCTATGGGAAACTGCCAGTGCCTATCCCAGACCTCATCTGTCCTAATGGGCAGTCACCGTGGCCCTCATGGATGCGACAAGCCATGTGAACTATTGTGGGGACTGTCCAGCATACTAGACCAGCCTTGTCCTTTTTGACGCCTAGGTCTGATGGGCCATCGCAGGTAGCCCATCTGGTGGAGGAAAAATCTGCAATTTTCTTTTAAGTCAGGGGCATTCTAGTATCTTTCCTACTCTTTTAACTCTTACATCCCAAACTTAGAGGTGTGACTTTTGAACTAAGGGGGAGATGATGAAATGAAGAACCAAGTCGAGTCTTGTGACTCAACTAGTATAGAATTATAGAAAGATCTATGATGGGATATCAATCAATTCTTATTCTAGCGGATTTCCTAGCACTTCAGTCAAGATGACACTATACTCAGTCGTATTTGTGCCATATTCATGACTAAGTTCATGCACTCTATGCAGATTCATTTCCATGCTCAGCTACTAAAGCAAACAGAAATTGCTTCAGACAACAATCCCAGTCTTACTTTATGATTTTATGAATTTTAGCTTTATGTAAAGAGACTGATTACATATAATCCGAACTCTCACAGTATGTTTAGTTCTATGCCATCGTCCTCAAGTTATGCCTTAAAGGCTAATGGCACCAGGCTATATCATGTAGATGCTCAAATCAGATCTTTTGAATGACTCGTGCTTATGATTTCCTTGCTCAAAGCTTTATGTACCTACACCCAAACTAGTGATGGGTGGTTATAATGTGTATGGTCAGAATAATCCTCTATTCAGGCCTTATGTTCTTAGTATGTAAAGTACTCATGCACTTTGCACTCATGTCCTTAAGTATCATCTTAAGTGACTAAGTCTCGCTATGTATGAGTAAAGATTCAGCAGCCCCTTATCCTTTTTAATGATGCTTAGTTCAGATTCAGTGTTCACAACCTAGAGTAGGCCTCTAGTTGCAGGTCAGGTATCTGACTAGCATTACCATGGTAGGTGTAGCACTTTGTGCCTCCAAGTTAGGTTTGAACATAGTGAAACTAAGCAGTTAGGCTCAGACCTCAGTAGTTATATGTTCTAGGTTTACACTTATGGTTCGTGCTCATCTGCCTCTTCATGATTTTGTGAGAGTCCTCATAGCAAACCCATTCAGACCTGCTAGTATCCATTTCCTGAGACCAATAGGCTTTCCATTCAGCTTAATCCACACTAGTAAGTTCAGTTTAGAAGAGAATAATTTTCTCGTACAGTTGCTCCTCTCAATTTTATGTTCCTTTTAGTTACTGTGATTTCTAAGAATGCGTTCATTCCTTGTAAGTTTTAGCTAAGTTCGTACTCTCAATACAAACCCATTATCATTTTGGATATTTAGGTTCTTGTCCTATCGGTGTTCTTATGCTCTCTATACGTATACATGCCTCACGAATCCAGCTCATCTCATGTTTCAGTCAGAAATCAGTTACCATGTCAGTACACTAGCTTTTAGAACTTAGTCGGTGGGATTGTAGCACTTTCCCCATAACTTCATCCTAATTAGTCTTCATTTGAGGACGAATGATCCCAAGACGGAGATAATGTAATACCCTAGAAATTCTAAACTAAGATCTAAACCGTTCTTTATATGTGGTTAGACCCACAATTGATGAATTTACTATGTATCTAAGTACTAAGATCAATTCTTAAGTTTTGGAGGTGTATTAGATATGAATTAAAGTCATACATAACCTCTAGCTCAAAGTTAAAGTGAAAGTCTTTCTACCGATTAAGTTTTCATTTAAGTTCTAACTAGGGTCAACTTCAGATGACCATTTCTCCTAGAATATAAAGTGTTAGGTGGCCTAAGATACATCAAATTAAAGGTATTTGAATTATCTTTCCAACGCCACCGACCTCTCGTTAATCCTAGTATGGAGTAAAAAGTTTTGGGCATTTTAGTGAAGCACTGTCAGCTGTCAAAATCCAATGGGCTGGCCGACAGGCGTGGAAAATTCTGACGGGCGTCCTCGACACCCGTGGTGACCATGACGGCCTGTATTAGCAGGGCGGGGGAACCAACCAGTGAGCCTATTTGACCCCCTTGAAACCCACGGTTGGGTCCGATGGCTCGTGGGATACACGACGGCCCGTGGGAAGCGCCGCCATCCGGTGACTTTTCTACATTTTTTTCAGCATTTAAGTTGGGGGTAGTTTGGTCATTTCCTTACCTCATACATTTTACCATGTCTTTTAAATATCCAAAGGGGTTTATTCCTCAGAAAAACATTGATCAATCTCCAAAATCATTCTCTCAAAACTCTAAGGCAAGACACCTAGGGTTTCAAGCAAGCAAGAGTATAGAAGCTCAAGCAAGAAAGTCTCTAAAGAGTTTTACTTCATATTTCTTTTCCAAGTTTTCATACCCCAGTTCCAGCCCTAGAAAGTCTTTAGTAATTAGGTATGTGGGTGTTCAATGAGGATCTTCTTTCACCCTCATGCACAAAGATCAGTTTTCAGTTATGATTTCTATAAATTATGATTCTAGGGTTCATACCCAACTATGCATGTTTTTTACAGAATTTAATTACTTATGATACTACATGTTTTCCGTATATGTTTAAGTGATATTGCATGAAGTTTTACATATATTTCCTTAAAATCCCCGGAATTCAGATGAAACAGACATAGCCTGGATTTACTGTATCTTCTGCATGAATTAACTTTCTATTCAAGAACTTAGCATGAAATTGTTGTGTTTTTACATGAAGTAGCTTTTCCTTAGAATTCATCCTAGTCTACTAGCTATCAGTTCTAAAGCATGAAATCAATCAGTTATCAGCCTATAATTTTTCAGAAGAATAGAATGTTGTCAGTCTTAGCATTATGTTGCATTCTCAAATGTTATCAGTATTTGAGCTATCCAGTATTTCAGTTGCATTCATAGCTCTATATTCAGTTGGGAGTAGACTTAGCACCGAGTGGACAAAGGGATGAAGGCTCACCCATCAGTTTAGGCTGAGACCTTTAGTTGCTGTCCCGAAGTCCCAGAACTACGACTCCACCGTAGGTTCTAAAGGGGTCACCCATCAAATTAGGCATGACACCCTTGTCCTTTATGGACATCAATTAAGTGGATCCACGTCAGATTTGTTTTAGCCTTTATACCCTAGAAAGGTATATTAGGCCCTTTTTGATGGGGATTTTACGTCGAACTCCATGTTTTGCCCACATGGTTATATGTCGGTTAATAGTATCTCCCACAGTCCCACAGTCCATATTCATCATTGCATGACCTTGTATTCAGTTATCCAGTTCAGTTTAGTATTATACAGTTGCATGTTTATATACTTGGTCATTGCATCCGCTTATACCTTTCAGCTTGCATTCGGTATAGTATATCAGTATTTTTAGCATGTTCAGTAGAAGAAAATCCCTAAGAATTTACTTTAAACATGACTTTTAGCATGATTCATGGTTTTTAGCTCAGTTGCACTATTTCATGATTTTCAGACATCATTCATCCTTCCAGTCTATGGATCCCCTAGTAACAATTTTACTTATCTTAAAATATCATGATCTCACAGTTATAGTTTAAAAATATGATTTATACCTCCTTCAGCAAAAGATATGATATTCTATAGTTTGACTTATGCATTCTCGGACATTTATGCTTAGTACTGTTTAGAGCTATGCTTTCAGTATATACATGTTTTTTCATAATTTTGAGTTAGTCAATTATCTCATATGCTCAGTACATTCCATATTACTGACCGCATACATTCCTTGTGCTGCATTATTTTATGATATAGGTTTCAGTGCTAGCTCCCTGGATCACAGTCAGACAGATCGCATCTGCCAGTCAGCAGTTGAGGATGAGTTCTCCTTATTCGGGAACTCTAGTTAGTAGTAGTCATAACAGTTTATTCTCAGTTTGATATATTGATTAGAGATAGTTGAGGGTCATGTCCTTACTAACTATAGTAAGTGTTAATAGAGGCTTCATAAACAGAGACAGACAGTCAGTCAGTCAGTTGTATCAGTTTTCAAATGCTATTGTATCTCATTTTATGATAATTCATTTCGTTATAATAATTTTAAAGAGCTCAGCACATTTCATCTTTCGCATTATCTTTCAGTCTATATCTCAGCAGTATGCCAGGCCATGGGTTAGCTTGGGGTCATTTGTGAATCTAAGAACAGTGTTGCGTCCAGGGTGTAAGCTCGGGGCATGACATCTCTCATCTGAATTTTGTTAAACCAAATCTTATCTTGTTTCATACCTCATTAGTAAGTTAAATTCAATCAAAAGTAGCATAGTAAATCTTAAAATTCTATCAATTAGTTGTTACCCGTTAAATAGTTGCAATACAAATTCAAATTAGAAAATCAATTCATCAGATCCATGTAGGATTAATAACTGGACTAACCTCCTATATTACTTACACGATTGCATATACATGCGTATGCATTATCTGCAATAGAACTCTATGTAGAAAGAGAAAAATCTTGAAGGACTAGTCTAGAACTATCAAGGTCTAAGTATGAGCTTGAGAGAGAAAATCGATGGACCAAGTCCTCAATGATTCTAACTCATCTTAGTGGCAAAATATATAGTGTTACAACTGGTTTAGGATTCAAAAAGGAGACATCTAAAGGTGAATTTGAACTATGCTCATATTGTGGAAATATCGATTATCTTAACTTAAAATACAATAAGGCAGAAAAACAAAAACTTGAATCTGGCCATGAAAAAGAGAAAAAATTCTAAAATGCTACATGGAACACAAAAAAGGAACATGTCTGTAAAAGGATAAAATCCTCCTACGTGTTACCAAAATGGACCAAAAGAAATTTAATTCATCCTTTTGATCAAGGAAAAGGACCCAGGCTTATCTGGGTTCCTAAAACTAACCTTTGATCATTTTGCAGGTAAAAGTGGGAGGAAGAAAGAAGAACTGGTACATGGATTGTGCTTACTTAAGGCACATGACTGCAGATAAACAGAAGCTCCTCTCACTTACCGAAGGAAAGGGTGGAAAGATAACCTTTGGAGGAGGTAATATGGGTCTGATCAAAGGAGTTGGTAAGATTGGAAAAATTGAAGAACACGCAATTGAAAATTTATATCATGTTGAAGGACTGAACCACAACCTACTCAGCATATCACAACTCTATGATAAAGGGAAGAAGATAACTTCTTACTCTACTGGTATGAAAGTCATAAACCTGGAAACTTGCCAAACTGTTATCACATGTCAGAGGTAAAAACATGTGTACACTGCTGATATCTCAAGTGTTCCAGATGAAGATCTTGTATGTCTAAGTATGATGGACAGTGACCCCTTGCTATGGCACAATATTGGGCATGCAAGCCTTGGTCAACTGAACAAACTTGTTTCCAAGAATTTAGTGATAGGTTTACTTAACATTAAATTCAAGGATGATAAGGAGTGTGCATCATGTGCAAAGGAAAAACAAGTAAAATCCTCATTCAAAATGAAATAAGTGATGTATCACGACCCAACTACTGGGCCATGCGGGCACCTACTCTAAGCACCTAGATAAAAGAACCCTCCCCACTTGATCCAACAAGTAAATTACGGAAAACTAAGTAAAATCATAAATAACTCCTTTAATACATGAAACTGTTTACAATTTAATGTGGAAAAACCTCTTCTTAAATTCAAACACCCTCCCTAGAATCTAGTCTAAGCCGGTACAAGAGCTACTACATGAGTGAAATTGAAATGTAAGAAGACACAACTCCCACCATGGAAGCAAAAGTAGAAGCTGCTGAAGAATCACTATCATCCTGTACCTATGAAACATCACCGACCCTGCAACCAAACTATACTCAAAGGGTATAGTAAGAGTAGAATTAGTACAAACACACGTACTGGTAGGCATCATCGGTCGACCCAAATCCATTCCATACCATCATATAAGAAATCAAGGTAAATGCATAATTAATTACAATACTCGACCCTTCAATATCAACCTTACCAAAACCCAACATCAACCCAAACCTGCCTACTCCTTCCGCTGCCAACTCCACCACCATGAGACTCTGTACACTAACTCCTAGGACTCCCCAAGTCACACTAACACTTAGACTTCCTAATTTACCTTAACCTGTAGACTTCCCAAGTCACCTTACCCTTAGACTTCCCAAGTCACCTTACCCTTAGACTTCCCAAGTCACCATAACACTAGACCAACTTTTAAATCCTGACCCGGACTACTCCTTCGTGACTCAAGTCAACCCTTATGACTAAATACCGACAAATAACCCAACTAACTGCCCAACAAGACCAACTACATTTATGGTGATACTTACAAGTGTTTGAACCTCTCAAGGCTCCCCAGGGCAGTCCCCACTCATGATACTAATATCGAGCAATACACTCCAGACTCTCCGTCTACCTTTTTACTCCAACCACATAGAATGGGTTCAACACTTATTTAATAATGACGGTTAACCAACAATATGACTAGACTATAAGTCTCCTCCTTAGCTTATCAACAACATGTAACCAATTCACGACCACTAACAAGCCAATGACAATAAACACATATTATTTTCACCTAACCCAGACCCACCAAGGATCCCTAGGACACCACCTATGTTTTCAATATGTAATCCTGGGCTACACCAAGACCAACCTCACATGTAAATATAGTCACCCGACCTCTCATAGTCCATATGCATAAATCACCATTCAAGAATACAACCCGGTTAACTCATGGAGCCATCGAAAGAATACAATCAATGCAAGTAATTAATCTTGTATAAGGCATCGTACCTGAGCCAACTATTATGAATCCTGTGCCAGGCGTGGTACCTGAGCCAACCAATAAGTATCCTGTACCAGGCATGGTACTCGAGCCAACCAATATGTAACCTATACCAGGCGTGGTACCCGAGCCAACCGAATGTCACACAAACTCCAATCAATCAAGAAACAATAAACAAAGACATACTTGTAAACCAATAAACAACAAAACAAGTTCATTTCACAAGACTGATAACCGGATAATAGACATTCATAATCTCATTCCCTAAGCAAGCAAACTAACACAATACTAAGCGATAGTACATGAACACATATTGGATATGGGGAAATCATTAACCTTCACCTACCCCAACCTCTGGTACGTAGACCCAACCCTGAATCCTATCCGAAGGCTAAATCCCTGTTCACCCTCTTCAGACACATAACATGTAGTTACATCAATTTTGGACTCCTCCTAAGGAAGATACAACATGGGGAATACATCCCCTAACCTTGGTACTTCAACCATTCTTATTGTGCTACTTCCCTTATTTCAATCATTTCTTAAGACTCCCTTTTTACCAGCCATTTGACTACCCAAAGCATTTTCGGTTCCCCAAACCTTCCCGACACTCTAGCCTCTGGATTCTAGCATTACACATCACATAATAATTATGAGCAACCTGAGTTATGGAAACACATTATCCCAACCTTATCATTTTTCAATCCCATTCAATCTAGACACAACAATCCTCCAGACGTTGTGCCCGATGGCCTAAGCATGGTTTCTCCTTTTCGTCTATACAATAATGAAATAAAAATAGGTTAATATCTACTCAAGGTGAAGAAACCTAGCCTATCTGGATGCCAAGAAGCTGCACAATGCATTTTATGGCTCCATAAAGGCATTCCCTGAAGATTGACGAGTCCGAATACATGGTTTTGCATCCTTTTATCCGAGATCCCTCCTCTCCATGGCTCACAAGCCTTGAAGCAGCCTATAAGAGTTTTTAGAGTAACCCTTGTATCTCCTCCAACTGAGGAGGATAAGTTCTTTTTATTCATTTGTATTACTGAGCTACTGCCTCGCGTCATTCTATTATAGCGGATGGCTGCCCTCTACCGTGGTAGCACTATAGCGGTAAAATGTTTTCTATAGCAGAGTGACATCATCGCGGATCAAATTTAAAAATCCAATTTTTTTTCACCATGTCACCCCATTTAAAATCAAAACATACTCTAATCATTCTCGAAATTCATGACATTGTGATTTCTAAAGTAACAACGGATCTGGTCATTACTATAGATATCAATATACCCATCGTTCATCCCTGACTCATAGGACTCCTTGAGTCACACTAACCCTTAGACTTCCTAAGCCACCTTAACTTGTAGACTTCCCAATTCACCTTACCCTTAGACTTCCGAAGTCACCTTAACACTAGATCAACCCTTAAGTCCCAACCCGGACTACTCCTCCATGACTCAAGTCAACCCTTATGACTAAATACCCAGAAATAACCTAATTAACCAACCAACCAGACCAACTACATTTATGGCGCTACTTACAAGTGTCCGGACCTCTCAAGGGTCCCTAGGGTAGTCCCCACTCATGATATTAATATCCTGCAATACACTCCAGACTCTCCGTCTACCTTTTTTAATCCAACCACATGGAATAGGTTCAACACTTATTTAATAATGACAGTTAACCAACAATATGACTAGACTATAATTGTCCTCCTTAGCTTATCAACCACATGTAACCAATTCACAACCACTAAAAAGCCAATGACAGTAAACATATATCCTTTTCACCTAACCCAGACCCACCACGGATCCCTAGGACACAACCTATATTTTTAACATGTAATCCTGGGCTACACCAAGACCAACCTCACATGTAAATATAATCACCCGACCTCTGATGGATCATATGCAGAAATCACCATTCAAGAATGCAACCCGATCGACTCATGGAACCATCAAAAGAATAAAATCAATGTCAAGTAACCAATCCCGTACCAGGCGTGGTACCCGAGCCAACCATTATGAATCCCGTATCAAGCATGGTACCCAAGCCAACTGATAAGTATCTTGTACCAGGCATAGTACCTAAGCCAACCAATATGTAAACTGTACTAGGCGTGGTACCCGAGCTAATCAAATGTCACACAAACTCCAATCAATCAAAAAATAATGAACAAAGACGTACTTGTAAACCAATAAGCAACAAAACAAGTTCATTTCACAAGACTGATAACCGGATAACAAACATTCATAATCTCATTCCCTAAGCATGCAAACTCATATAATACTAAGCGATAGTACATGAACATATATTATATATGGAGAAATCAATAACCATCACCTACCCTAATTCTGGGTATGTAGACCCAACCCTGAATCCGATCTGAAGGCTAAATCCCCGTTCACCCCCTTCAGACACATAACACATAGTTACATCAATTCCAGACTTCTCCTAAGGCAGATACAACATGGGGAAGACATCCCCTAACCTTGGTAATTCAACCATTCTTATTGTTCTACTTTCCTTATATCAATCATTTCTGAGGACTCTCTTTTTACCAGCCGTTTGACTACCCTAAGCATTTGCAGTTTCCCAAACCTTCCCAACAATCTAGACCCTGGATTCTAGCATCACACATCACATAACAATTATCAGAAACTTGAGTTATAGCAACTCATTGTCCCAGCCTTATAATTTTCCAATCCTAATCAATCCAAACACAATAATCCTCCAGACTCTGTGCCTGATGGCCTAAGCATGGTTTCTCCTTTTCGTTTATACAATAATACGAAATCAAAACATGTTAATATCTACTCAAGGCAAAGAAACCTAGCCTACCTGGATGCCAAGAAGCTGCAGAATGCATTTTCTGGCTCTATGAAGGCTTTCCCTGATGATTGACAATCCCGAATCCATAGTTTTGCATCCTTTTAGCTGGGATCCCTCCTCCCCATAGCTCCCAAGCCTTGGAGAATCCTAAGAGGATTTTTGGAGTAACCCTCGTATCTCTTCCAACTGAGGAGGAGAAGTTCCTTTTATTAATTCGCATTACTAAGCTACTGCCTCCCGTCATTCTGCTATAGCAGATGGCTGCCCGCTACAATGGCAACACTATAGTAGAGAAATGTCTGCTATAGCAGAGTGACATCATCCCAAATCAAATTCAAAAATCCAATTTTTTTTTGCCACATCACCCCTTTTTAAATCAAAATATACTCTAATTGTTCTTGAAATTCATGACATTGTGATTTCTAAAGTAATGGTGGATCTGGTCATTACATGATCAATATGACCATGTCCTTAGAACTGGTCCATATAGATCTATATGGTCTCATGAGGGTGAGAAGTTGGGGTGGAAAAAGATATATCCTTTTGCACATTGATGACTACACCACGTTTACTTGGATAGTTTTTCTTGCTTCGAAAGAAGATTCTTTTGAAGCATTTAATACTTTAGTGAGAAAATTGGAAAAGAAACTAGATAATCCACTGGCATCAATCCGATCTGACCATGAATGGAGTTTGAAAATGCTAACTTTGTACAATGTTATTTCTCTCATGGTTTTGACCACAACTTCTCTGCTCCTAGAACCCCTTAGTAAAATGGAGTTGTTGAAAGGAAAAATAGAACTCTACAGGATATGCTAGAACTATGATGATAGCCAGTAACCTTGATAGCCAGGTTTAGGCAGAAGCCATTAGTAATGCATGTTACATAATTAATAGGTACATGTGTAAACCTATGTTGGAGAAAACTCTATATGAATTACTCAAAGGAAGAAAACATAACATCACCCGTCTTAGTGCTTGTGACTGTAAATGTTTCATTCATAATAATGGAAAGGAATCATTAGAAAAATTTGATGCCAGAAGTGATAAGAGAGTATTCTTGGGTTACTCACAACATATGAAAGCTTATAGGGTGTTTATCAAAAGAACTATGTATGTTGAAGAGGGTATGCATGTTATATTTGATGAAAACATTATTATGTCTAACAATAGATTGTAAGATGAAGAAGAACCATGAAGTATCTCTAAATACATCAGAGAGCAATATGTAAAAGAAACCTGTCCTGAAAGCAGCACTGATGCAAAAAAAGAATGTGAGGAACCTGAAATTCTGACTAGGGAAACAACTAATACACCTCTCTAGAAGAATGACTCACTTGATGAAACAAAATATAATGTATCTAAAGGTACCCAAGCTTTAGTTCTAAGAGGATACAAATATCAATGATTTCATCCAAATCATAATATTCTTACTGATCTAAAGTCTAGAATAACCACCAGATCTGAATAAAGAATCTATGTGCTTTTAATTCATTATATTGTTGAACCTAAGAAAATTAGTGAAGTTTTGCAGGATGCAAATTGGATCATCACTATGCAGGAGGTGATTAATAGTTTAAAAGGATCAAAGTGTGACATCTGGTACCAAAACCTAAAGGGAGAAGGCACTAAATGGGTATTCAAAAATAAGCTTGATGAGTATGGAACAGTTACAAGGAACAAGGCATGTTGGTCTAAGGATACAATCAAGAAGAAGGCATTAACTATGATGAAACTTTTTCTCCAGTTTCAAGATTAGAAGCAATAAGACTTCTCATTGTCATTGTTGCATTCACAGAGTTCACACTTTATCAAATGGATGTGAAAATTGCCTACCTGAATGGGCTCCTAAAGGAAGAAGTCTACGTCAAACAACCCCCAGGGTTTGAAGATGCTGACCACCATGGTCATCTATTCAGGCTTGAAAAACCCTTTATGGACTTGAGCAAGCTCCAAAAACGTGGTATGAAAGAGTATCAAAATTTTTGCTGGATCATGGGCACACAAGTGGCAAAATTGACGATACTCTATTCATAAAGGCCAAAGAGTTTGATGTGCTAATTGTGCAAGTCTATATGGATGATATCATCTTTGGGGAAGCCAGCAAAGCACTAACAAAAGTTGTTTGCTAAGCTAATGAGAAGTGAGTTCGAGATGAGTATGATGAGTGAGATAAACTTCTTCCTAGGGCTCCAAATCAAATAGACCTCTTCAGGAACAATGATTCATCAACAAAAGTATGTGAAAAACTTCTCAAGAGGTTTAAAATGTAGGAATCAAAGGTAATAGACACTCCGATTGCAACAACAACAAAGTTAGACCTTGATGAGACATGTCTACTAGTTAAGAAAAAACTGTACAAGGCATGATAGGCTCCCTTCTGTATCTTAATGCTAGAAAACCTAACATAGTATGTAGTGTGGGACTGTGTGCTAGATTTTAGTCCAATCCAAAGGAGACCCATTTTTGCTTCTAAGCACATACAAGTACACATGGTCGTACAAGTAATACAAGATGTGAGTCCAGATATTGTATCCAAGGTATTTGACGAACTGATTTCTTGTTTGAATTCTTATACGAGCTATTCAGTAGGTAACCAATAATGAAGAGCAATTTTTATGTTTTGAATGTAAGTAAAAACAATTGTAGACAAGTCGTAGATTAGTTGTGTTGTAATTCATTTTTGAGAAAAGATCCAGGGTTATGGTATTTTGATAATCTAGTTGAGTTTTCAAATAATACATTTAATTGATTTCCTGATTTACTAGTTATGGGTTAATTTTAACCATGTTGAGTATTTTTCCAAACACCTATAGATCTACTCGACTATTCCTAATGACTATATTCCTATGATCGTCGGTCGATAGTGAAGTTCTTGTGATTTCTCTTTCGTATTAGCTGAGCAAAGCTAATGGGTATATTCCTATCCACGCTAGTGAATTATTCCTCCTTCCTTATAGAGTTTACAACCGAGCCCTACCTTCCCTTATTGTGTATGTAAACAACCTATTCCTAGTCCAATCTACACACTATAGACAGTGTTTGCTAAGCGATAAAGTTAACAAATAATTAAGAGCAAGAGAAGATAAATAAATCAATAATGAAAATACGAATAAATAATATGATAATTAAACATCAATTTTCATGCCTTTAACTACAAGCCTAGATACTAAAGGTTTAGCTACTCATGAATCTCTTTGGAAGAAGAGATTTCATGAGTTTACAAAATAAAATAAAGAAACTAGACCTTTTCTTGAGCTTTGCCCTAGCCTTTAGCTTCCCCAAATATGATGTGTCTCATAAACAAATATGGAGGGGAGTATTTATAGAATTTAGGAACCCTTGAGACTTCAAAAACTAATCCAAATTGGGTTAGGATTGACCAATGCTTGCACCACTGCCAAAAAGTAGAGCAGTGGCACGGAGAATAAATGATTTTCAGAAACCTCTAAATTCTTGCACCACTGCCCCAAAGCAGGTGAGTGGTGCAAGTCTGTCATGACCCAGACCACCGTGAGTGGCACTCACCTAACCCCCTCCCCCCGGGTGAGCGAACCATCACTTCCCCGACTTAACCATCCTAACAACTCAAAACCAAAGTGCGGAAATTAAACTAGCAAAATAATAATAACAAAACCACTTCATTAATATAAACCTGCAGAAATTACCCCCTAGAATCTGAAAGTCGCAGTACCAAACAATCTACCAATGTCTAGAATACGGGGATGCAACCCCCTAAAACAAATAGTTTAAGCCCGAAACAAGTGGGCTACAACTCTAATGATTGATTCAAGGCAGCTCGATCGAAGCAGCTCACCCTTGAAGTCTGGAAACGCCGGTACTACAGATGAGGTCGCGTCTCAACCGCTGGAAGATTGCCTGTACTCACAAAAATAAAAGCAAGTGAAGTATCAGTAACTACTGTGTACTGGTAGGATCATCAGCCAGTTTTAAATAAAAATAGTGTATAATCAGTACAACAAATCAAATATAAGTGCGAAAGACATGCAACAAGTCAACAGGCACCCCTAGACTACAAGTCTCTACCTAACTTGCTCCCGCATGAAATCCACCCTTTCTAACTATAAGAAACAATAATATAACCAATTAACCATCCCTTTTAGTCTAACCTAGACCCACCCTGGGATCCCCTCTAAACAATACCTAAGTGTTAAACAGACAACCCGGCCTAATCCAAGGCAACTCAATATATATAACAGGATTCCCGGTCACTCAAGCACCACAAACAAATATCACATTTCAATAAAATAGCCTGGTCCACTCACGAAACCAATAAAAGTCAATTCAATACAACAATATCAATGAAATGATACAGTAAAATAAACTCGTACCAGGCGTGGTACCCGAGCAATCTGTTAGTATCCCGTACCAGGCGTGGTACCTAAGCAAACCATTTGTTATACCCATACCAGGCGTGGTAACAAAGCCAACCATTTGTTATACTCGTACCAGGCGTGGTACCCAAGCCAACCGAATGTCAATTAATCCACAGTCAAATTATGAACAAACAACTTGTAAAACCAACAAGCAACACACCGTTCAATCCACATACTGTAAAACAGGACTCTTAAACATTTTAAACAATTCCTCTAAGCAATGTAATTCATACAAACACTTAGATAAAAGTACAAAAATATACAACATTCACAGGAATCGTAAGCCATCACCTACCTCGAAATGATCCAAGCTCTACTCAACCCGATATTTCCCGTGTTACGGATTCCTTTCTCGTTCTTGGTCTAAAACAAATCAAGTACTTGAATTAACAAACAAGGCCTGCGTATTACCCGGATTACACTAAATCCAAAATCCCAGACCAACCATGATCATTCTACCCTTTTTTGCAAGTTTTCCGCCATTAATTCCCCTAGTTCTATTCTTTTCACAGATAAAAATGGAGAATTTAACAACATGCGATTAATAAACCTGTTTTTAACAATACCCAAGAACTTTCATGCCTAGAATCCCCCTTCATCCCCAGATTCTATCATTCCTAGGTTATTCCAACCTTTTCCCAAGTTCCCTCCTAGCAATTTTACCGCGTAGGAAAAGTAGTACGAAGTTTGGGGAGTAAAAACCTTACCTTAGGGAAGAAAAATAATAGAAAACGGAGGAAAATCGCCAGGAATCGCCTTGCCCTTCTCCCAAAATGAAATTGTGAAAACTGAACATTTTGGGGAATGTTTCTGCATTAATTCTTGTCGAGCCCACTATAGCAGTCCCCGCTCCGCTATAGCTATTTCGACCGGTGTTGACTGCTTTGACTTCCACTATAGTGGTTTTTTCCACCGCTATAGCAGAGGTTGCTATGACGGAGCCTTTTGCACTCATCACAGACAAAATGTCTAAAAATCTCCAAAATTTGCCCATTTTACAACACACTTGCTTCCCCTGATGATTCAAAATAATCCCTTCACATCAATCGCGATTTCGGGAGTTCTACTACCCGAATTCGATTTCGAAAAATCCCTTGAACTCCTTTATGTTTTGGCTACCTGGAACACTAGCTCAAAATAAGACACCTAACCCAATACTTACCCGGATTTCCCTAGACTCCACCTCGCTCCAAAACTGGCCGAGGCTAGCCTAGCCCAAAATTTTAAACTCCCAAACCCAGAGTTTTGTAACTCTAATACTTGGCACGATTGTACTACATGTAATGACAGACCCGGTCATTACAACAGATACCAATTTACCTATCATTCGTCCCTGAATGATCAAACCCAAAATTACAGAATTAATGGAACGAAGGTGTAGTACCTGAATCCTCAAACAAATGAGGGTACTTGTCCCGCATGTACTTCTCGGTTTCCCAATTGGCTTCCTCAACTGGACGATGCTTCCACTGAACCTTTACCATATCAATGACCTTTGTCCTCAACCTCCGTATATCCCGAGCAAGAATCAAGACTGGTTCCTCTTTATAACGAAGATCCTTATCGAAAAGAACCTCATCCCACTTGATGATGTAGTCCCCATCCCTATGGTATCGCTTAAGCATGGATACATAGAATACCGAATGGACACCCGACAAACCGCGCGGCAGTGCTAACTTGTAAGCCACTGGCCCCATAATCTCAAGAACCTCAAATGGACTAATGAACCGAGGGCTAAGCTTACCCTTCTTACCAAACCGCAGAACTCCCTTCATTGGTGACACTTTCAACAATACCTGTTCACCAACCTGAGATTCCGTGTCCCGGACATTGCGATCCGCATACTACTTCTGCCTGCTTTGGGAAGCCAGCAATTTGGCCTGAATTCCCCTTACCTTTTCTTGCACTTCCTTTACCAATTCCACTCCCAAAGGCTTTACTTTGCCTTCCTCTAACCACCCAACCGGTGATCTGTAGCTCTTCCCATACAACGACTCGAATTGTGCCATGTCAATACTAGAGTGGTAGCTATTTTTGTACGAGAATTTGTACAATGGTAGGAACTGGTCCCAATGGCCCCCGAAGTCCATCACACATGTTCTCAGCATATCCTCCAATATCTGGATCATCCTCTCTTACTGACCATCAGTCTGAGGATGGAAGAATATGCTTAAAGTGAGTTATGTACCCAAATCTTCATGTAGCTTACCCCAAAATTTAGAGGTGAACTGCGTACCCTTGCCTGAAATGATGGACAGTGGCACCCCATGCAATCTCATAATCTCATTCACATAGATCTTAGCTTATTGCTGAGAATTATAATCTACCCTGACCGGAATGAAGTAAGCGGACTTGGTCAGCCTGTCAACAATGACCCAAATTGAGTCATACTTCCCCAATGTCCTGGGAAGACCCACCACAAAGTCCATGGTTATCCTTTCCCACTTCCACTATGAAATTGGCATTATCTGAAGTAGTCCTACAGGTCTTTGATATTCATAATTTACCTGCTGGCAGTTCTGACATTTGGACACAAATTTGACTATGTCCCTTTTCATCCCCGGCCACCAGTAATGCTGCCTCAAGTTCCCGTACATTTTAGTCACACCCGGATGAATTGAGTACCGCGAACCATGAGCTTCTGCAAAGATTTTCTGAATTATATCATCAACTCGAGGAACACAAATCCTTTCTTTGAAATGTAGCACTCCACCGGAGTCTAACGCGACGTCCCTAGATTCCCTAGATATTACCTTACCTCGAAGCTTACTTAGTTTCGGATCCTAAAACTGTTTGGCCTTTATTTCCTCTATGAAGGTGGCTTTGACCTCAATGCTGGCCAACAACCCACCCTGTTCTAAAACACCCAACTGCATGAACTTGGCCTCCAAGGCTCGAATTCCCCTTGCTAGTGGTCATTTGGACAGCCCCAAACAAGACAAACTACCCATGCTAACTGTCTTCCGGCTTAATGCGTCTGCCACCACATTAGCCTTACCCGGATGATATTGAATAGTCACATTATAGTCCTTCAATAACTTTATCCACCTTCTCTGCCTCAAATTCAAATCCTTCTGAGTGAACACATGCATCAGGCTGCGATGATCGGAGAACACCTCATACTTGACACCATAGAGATAGTGTCTCCAAATCTTGAGTGCAAAGACCACTACTGCCAACTCTAAGATGTGAGTCGGGTAGTTCCTCTCATGCACCTTCAACTGCCTAGATGCATAGACTATCACATTCTTGTCCTGCATCAACACAACACCCAAACCAGAATATGAATCATCATAGTAAACAATAAAGTCTTTACCTTCAACCGACAAGGACAATATAGGAGCCGTGGTCAGAAGTGTCTTGAGCTTTTTGAAGCTCTCCTCGCACTTGTCGGACAACACAAATGGTACATCTTTTTGTGTCAGCCTGGTCAGGTGAGTAGCAATAGATGAAAAATCCTAAACAAACCTCCGGTAGTACCCTGCGAGCCCAACAAAACTCCTCACCTCTGTCACAGAGCTAGGCCGGGCCAACTCTTGACTGCCTCAATCTTCTTGGGATCCACCATCACCCTTGTTCTGACACGACATGCCCCAAGAACGCAACTGAAGTCAACCAAAACTCACACTTAGTGAACTTTGCATAAAGCTTCTGGTGTCTCAATATGTCCAACACAATACGAAGATGATTAGCATGCTCCTCCCTACTCTTGGAGTAGATCAAAATATCATCGATAAACACAATCACGAAGGAATCTAAATATGACTTAAATACCACATTCATCAGACTTATGAATGTTGTCGGATCATTAGTCAAACCAAACGACATTACTAGGGACTCGTAATGCCCATACCGAGTCCAAAAAGCAGTCTTAGGAATGTCTTCAGGCCTAATCCTCAACTGATGGTACCCTGACCTCAAGTCGATTTTTGAAAACATCGTTGCACCCTGAAACTGGTCAAACAAATCATCAATGCGGGGTAGAGGGTAATTATTCTGGATGGTCACCTTGTTCAACTGCCTATAATCTATGCATATCCGCATACTACCATCCTTTTTCTTTACAAACAAAATAGGAGCACTCCAAGGCAACGCACTAGGACGGATAAATCCCTTATCTAAGAGTTCCTGCCGCTGAGTCTTAAGTTCCATTAACAATGCCAGAGCCATACGATATGGAGGAATGGAAATGGGATGAGTGCCTAGCTCCAGATCAATACAGAAGTCTATATCCCTGTCCAGACGCATACCAGGAAAATCCACTGGAAACACTTCTAGAAACTCAGAAACCACTGGAACTGACTCAATAGATGGGGACTCCACACTATCATCCCAGAGATGAGCCAAGAAGGCTAGACACCCTCTCCCCACTAGCTTCCTCGCTCGAACGGCTTAGGCCTGTACACACCTTCCCACTCTAGTCTATCCTTACCCGGAATATCTAGAGCCACAGTCTTGGTGTTAAAGTTCAACACAACATGATAAGGGGACATCCAAGTCATGCGCAAGTTAATATCAAAATCAGTCATATCCAGGATTACCAAGTCTACCCAAGTATGCAACCCCATAAACACAACAAGACAGTCATGATAAACATAAGTCATAATCACAGACTCTCCAACCGGGGTAAAAACATGGATATGGGAATCAAGGATATCATAAATCAATTCCAGACCCAACACAAAACTCAGAGGTACATAAGAATATGTAGAACCTGGGTCAAATAATACCGAAGCCATTTCATCACAGACAAGAATGGTACCTGTCATCACTATATCTAATGCTTCCACCTCAGTTCTCCCTCAAAATGCATAGCAATGAGCTCGATCATTAATTCGAGTGACTTCTCGGGCTGGCTGCGCTGCACCCCTGCCCGCACCACTGTTCCCTCTGTCGCCCCTACCTCCTTGAAAGTTACCTCGCCCACCCTGTGGATGACCTCTAACATTACCTCCTCTACCTGTCGGGACCACCGCTCTAGACTGCTGCTGACCCTAATTACCTGTCAGCCTGAGTGGGCACTCTCTCTTAAAGTGGCCCAGATCACCACAATGAAAGCAACCACGATCAAGTGTAGGCCTGCTAGCTGATGTATAAGACGCTCCCTAGCCTCTAGGAGCTGAAGACTGATTATGATCTCTCTAACGACCACCTGTAGCAGCTAGCAGAGCTGACTGAATAGGACAGGCTGGGTATGCCTGCTGATTCTGGCCCCTGGAGTATGAACTACTAAAATTTCCCTCATGCCAGGGCTTCTTGGCTAAAGCTTTAGCCTGCCCCGCTTTCTTGACCCCTTCCAACTTCTTCACATAATCTACCACTTCATTGAATCCCCTCTCTGATGAAGTCATATGCATTGACAGTACTTGTAGCTCAGTATTCAAACCTTTCACAAACAACCGGACTTGTTCCTCCTCGGAACCTAACATCTATGTGGCAAAATGAGACAAGGCGTGGAACTTAGCCTAGTAAGCAGAGACTTACATGCTACCCTGCTCCAAGTTCAAGAACTCATCCTTCTTCCGGTCCCTCAAAGTACGGGATACATAATTCTCTAAAAACAAAGCGTGGAACTGTTCCCAAGTCAGTGGGGGTAGAATAGAAGACCGACACTCCACATGAGACCTCCACCACTGCTTAGCATCACCCTGCAGCTAAAATGTGACAAACTCAACCCTATGCTGACGTACAATACCCAACTTGTGCAACCTCTCATAGCAATCCAAGATGAACTCATAGGCATCCTCATTGTCGGTACCCTAAAATGTCGGAGGTTTAAGCTTGAGGAACTTGGTCAGTATCTCATGCTCATTCCCTGTCATCACTGGGCCTAGCATTGGCTCGAAGAAGTCATTCGTGCCTGAAGTGGCATCCATCCTAAGTGTTGTAGTAACCGCTGGCTGAGTATTCAAAGACTGATTTGCAAATGTTGCGGGTATGGCTCCAGCACCCACCAACCCACTCAAAATATTCCAAGCCTGTTGAAAAGCTTATAGTGTCATATCAGGAAGGCCTACACCCCCAACCGGTGCTTCCTCTACCTGTGCCTCACAATCTTCAGCCATAACTTCTACATCTTCAGCATCATGTTCCTGAGATGGGGGAGAGGTTGCTTCACGCTCTCCAGCAGCCGCTTGAGCTCCCCCCCTGGCGGGTGAAGCTCTACCTCATCCTCTGCCTCTACCACGGACAGTCAGGCCCGTTGCTGGGATCACTGCTCTAGCTCCGTTGTTCCTTGTATTAACCATCTGCGGATACAAGAGTGGAAGAGGTTAGATACCAATTTGTATCACCAAATACCAATTGGAATTGAATTATAGCACGAAGGAAAGAAGGAAGAGATAGTTTTTCCTAAAGCCTCATAGCCTCTCGAAGAAAAGTATGAACGCCTCCGCACCGTTCCGCAAGACTCTACTAGACCTGTTTGGTACGACCAGATCAATGAACCTAGGGCTCTGATACCATCTTTGTCACGACCCAGAACTCCGTGAGTGGCACTCACCCAACCCCCCCGGGTGAGCGAACCATCACTTCCCTTAACTTAACCGTCCTAACAGCTCAAAACCAACGTGCTGAAATTAAACTAGCAAAACAATAATAACAAAACCACTTCATTAATATAAACTTGTGGAAATTACCCCCTAAAATCTGAAAGTCACAGTACCAAACAATCTACCAATGTCTAGAATACGGGGATGCAACCCTAAAACAAGGAAATAGTTTAAGCCCAAAACAAGTGGGCTACAACTCTAATGATAGATTCAAGGAAGCTCGATCGAAGCAGCTCACCCTTGAAGTCTGGAAACCCCAATACTACACATGAGGTCGCGTCTCAACCACTGGAAGATTGCCTGTACTCACAAAAAGAAAAGAAAGTGTAGTATTAGTGTACCACCACTGTGTACTAGTAGGATCATTAGCCAGTTCCAAACAAAAATAGTGTATAATCAGTGCAACAAATCAAGTATAAGTACAGAAGACATGCAACAAGTCAACACGCACCCCTAGACTACAAGTCTCTACCTAGATTGTTCCCACATGAAATCCACCCTTTCTAACAGTAAGGAACAATCATATAACCAATAAACAATCCCTTTTCGTCTAACCCGGACCCACCCTGGGATCCCTTCTAAACAACACCTAAGTGTTAAACAGACAAGCCGGCCTAATCCAAGGCCTATTCAATAGATATAACAGGATTCCCAGTCACTCAAGGACCACCAACAAATATCATATTTCTATAAAACATCCCGGTCCACTCACATAACAAATAATAGTCAATGCAATACAATAATATCAATGCAATGATGCAGTAAAATAAACCCGTACCAGGCGTGGTACCTGAGCCAACCGTTAGTATCCCGTACCAGGCGTGGTACCCGAGCCAACCATTTGTTATACCCGTACCAGGTGTGGTACCCAAGCCAACTGAATGTCAATTAATCCATAGTCAAATAATGAACAAACAACTTGTTAAACCAACAAGCAACACACCATTCAATCCACAGACTGTAAAACAGGACCCTTAGACATTCTAAACAATTTCTCTAAGCATTGTAATTCATACAAACACTTAGATAAGAGTACAAAAATATACAACATTCACAGGAATCGTAAGCCATCACCTACCTCGAAATGATCCAAGCTCTACTCAACCCGAGCTTTCCCGTGTTCCGAATTCCTTTCTCGTTCTTGGTCCAAAACAACATACAAGTACTTGAATTAACAAACAAGGCATGCGTATTACCCGGATTACACCAAATCCCAAAAATTTAACAACATGCGATCAATAAACCTTGTTTTTAACAATACCCAAGAACTTTCATGCCTAGAATCCCCCTTCTTCCCTAGATTCTACCATCCCTAGTTTATTACAACCTTTCCCTAAGTTCCCTCCTAGCAATTCTACCACGTAGGAAAAGTAGTATGAAGTTTGGGGAGTAGAAACCTTAACTTAGGGAAGAAAAACAACGGAAAATGGAGGAAAATCTCCTGGAATCGCCTTGCCCTTCTCCCAAAATGAAATTGTGAAAACAGAACATTTTGGGGAATGTTTCTGCATTAATTCTCCTCTATATAGTTGTCCCTGCTCCACTATAGCGGAAGCATTCCGCTATAGCTGTTCTTACTGGCATTAATCACATTGACTTTCGCTCATCATGGATAGAATGTCCAAAAATCTCCAAAGTTTGCCCATTTTACAATACACTTGCTTCTCCTGAAGATCCGAAACAACCCCTTCACGTCAATTGCAATTCTGGGAGTTCTACTTACCCAAAATTTAATTCCAAAAAATCTCCCGGACTTCTTTATGTCTTGGCTACATGGAAAACTAGCTCAAAAGATGACACCTAACCCAATCCTTAGTCGGATTTCCCTAGAATCCACCTCGCTCCAAAATCGGCCGAGGCTAGCCTAGCCTAGAATTCAAACTCCCAAACTCGGAGTTTTTTAACTCTAAAATTTGGCACGATTGGACTACCTGTAATGACAGACCCGGTCATTACAAAGTCTCTCTGTAGAAAAACTTCAGAACATAAGTTAAATTTGTGCCATTGCCTTGCTTTGCAGCAGTGGTGCAAGGCTTCACTAGTTAGGTCATTTTCTGCTCCTTTTGCAATGCGTTGCGACATTGATTCTTTGATGCTCTTTTTCTTCTTATTTATGCTACAAATACCTCAAGACACCCCTATGTAAATAAAACATAAAACATAAGTGTAATTCACTTTATTAAAGCTCAAGATGATACTAAAAGAGAGCAAATAAGAGGCAAATGATCGTATAAAAGCATAACTTTTAGCCTCTCATCAACACCCCATACTTAAAACCTTGCTCGTCTTCGAGTAATATATACACTCATGACTTAGACTCTAATACAAACTACACTAATTGAATAAATGTACTCAAGCTAAGAATACAACGACTATCGATGACAAGCTCTTAGTACAATATGCTTCATTCATTTAAAGCTCATAAGCAACTACTTCAAGACTTCCTAGCCTCAAGAACTAACTCTATGATATTAGAAAACATTCATAAGCCATCCAATCAAGAGATCAATCATTTCACCTATCTTTTGTTAATCATGTGCCCTCACCACAAAAGAGTTACCCATATTCACTCGCAAGAGTACAAATTATCACATAAAAAGGTATAAGAATAAAATTCTGCTCACTTTCACAAAAAAGATCCCATGCAACACATAATGAACCATAAGCTTTCCCTTAGCTTACTACTCTACTAATCTAAGAATATAAAACACAAGATCAAGTAGGACTTTCAAGGTTGTAATGTAGGCAAAGGGATGAGTAGAAATTATTTTAGCCAAAAATGATTATCTTCCCTAATCAGTTTAATACTTAAGCACCTTCCTCAATAAACTAATCTCTTTCTTCTACTCTTCTTGCTCATAGATTTATTTGTTTTTCCATCTCTTTAAGCAAGTTCACCACCATTAGTAGGGAGCGATATAATTATAATTTTTTTTCTTTTTCTGCTCCATCTAATAGCATATGAATTTTTAAGCACTTGCACCCTTAGACTTTTTCTTCAACTATTTCCCTTTTTTCTTTCTTACTTCCTCCAACTCTTATTTTTCAATTAAAGCGCTTAGGACTTTTGGATCAAATTCAAGGTCAATTGAAACAAAAGGATTAAGCTTTAGATGTGGCCACCAAAAGAATCATCTAAAGGCTCAACGAGGCTATCTAGGGACATCAATTATGGGTAGGTAAAGTGAAGGATAAAACTATGGCTAATTGAAGAAATGCCTATATCATCTCCTAAACTTAACATTCTTCATTTTATTTTGCAAACACACCGGCCAAATTCTAGACTTTAGTATGAAAGCATGGAATATCCCAATTCTAACACACATGAAACATGTTCAACTCAAGACGGATTCATACGGACTCTAAATTGAGCAAACAACTAGGAGTTCAAATTTAAGCTAAAAATCATACAAGAGTCAAGTAAAGGAGCCTAGGTGTCTCAAAAGAAGTCATTCAATTTTTCATATCATGCTTTGCAGTTCGAAACCAACTTGCAAAATTTAGTCAGTTATAGCACCTAACTAGAGCATCTAGCATTCAACTGGTCATATAGACTCTCTAACTCCTAAATATTAATTCATCCCTTAAGACGGTCATCAACCATCCATCGTCGGGATAGGTTATTCTACCTAAAAAGTAAAAACTACTCCTAAAAATAAAAAAGATACTACTCAGTTTAAAGGGCTCCCCCCTCGAAAAAAACTAAAAAGAAAAATCAAAAACTAAGGGGTGGACAAAGTATGCCTCTAAATAACTAAAAGCTAAAAACTAACCTAACTAAAGAATAAAAGAATATTTTTGTGCTTTTACACCTTTTTTCAATTTTTCATCTAACTTCATAAAATAAAAAAAACTCATGTGGCATACATCACCCTTAACATATATTGGAAGATATTCCACCCTACACTTAAAGTCATGCTTTATCCCAAAAGCAATAAATAAGATAATGACTAAATTAGAGATACTCCTTGAGGCCCTCTAGGGCCTAGCTAACATTATGTTTTCTTCACACTAAATCAAAGGGTGAACGACCCCATACTTAAGCTTCAGCCATGCTCCTTAGCTTTCAAATTTCAGTACTCAGACTTTTTCAAACTTGCACAAAACCAAAAATAAAAACAAAAAGTGAAACTATAAAAATAAAAATAAAAGGCTAAACTATTACAAAATTGGGTTGCCTCCCAATCAGCGCCTGATTTAACGTTGTGACATGGTCCAAGTCACAATTCAACCAAGTTCTCTCAATCTCTTCCTCCCTCTATGAAATAAATTTTGCCTCTTTTTCACTCTTGGCGGATAACCGTCCTTATTCACTTTTCTCTTATTCTTAACATCCATTTTTGGGTCACTATCGGGCCATCTAAACATATGCTCATGCTTCCTTAACAACTTGAGAAATTCTTTTGCTACACTTTGGATAATTCAGTGGTAATATGCAAGGTTTAAACTTTTTCAGGCCTCTTTTCTTCCACCCTACACATATTTTTGACCACCTATGGGATCATGCACAAATCTCTATTGTGTAAAGTAATACGTTCAAATTACATCTATAAATAAGTGTAAATGGTCATTGTCAAATATAGTAACCCAACTTTAGGTTGGGGTCAAATCTCACAAGGAATATGATAAAAAATGTAATACTTAAGGTATTTTAATTTACTTCACTCTACGTCAGATCCTATCCCTTAATAGGTTTTGAGAAAGTTTATCTATATCTATATTTTGCGGAATGCAAATGCTTAATATAAATAATATTTAGTGAAAACTAGGATTGTTTCACCTCTTAATAGGTTGATTCTAATGGTTACTAACATCAATATAAGTTCTCGTGAGTTACTAAAGGTGGGAAATGATCTTACAGATATCACTCAATATCTTTCGACAAGTGAATGATCTTTCTCTCAATTATTTTCTCAAATATATTAAAGTGTGATTAAATGGTGATCATATTTCGCTAAGTAAATCTCCTGTATTCCTACGTGGATTCATTAAACAAGGTTTAAAACCTTAAATTCTCATTGACTAATCCTTTCCAACCCTAATTAGCCTTTCTAGGCATAAATCAAGGTTTGCAGCGTTGACTAATATTTGCAATCATCAATTTATATTAAAATGAGAATTTAGACAAACACTCATAACCTATTCGATCCTATATCGATGTTTTCATCCCTAAGAACTTCTCATTACTTGGATTCACAATCCTGGATATGAGTTTAGCTACTCATACTTAAAGCAAGAAAAATAATACAAATAAAGAGAACATACTCACCTATTAATTGAATTGAAGACAAAAGTATGTTCTTGAATTTGAATCACAAGTAGAGCTCGAAGGAATGTAAAAATTGAAGAAAATACTATCTTGCGTTCTAACTCAAGTATCTTACAAAAAGACCTAAGGATGCTATATATAGCTGAGTAAAAATTAGATCCTAAATAGGCTGGGAAATAATTTCTGCATCACTCTTCATGGAAGCCTTCACGGTTTGTACTAAAGTTCCACGATTTGTACTTTTCAACCGTGATAACGATCACAAGTTTCATCATATTAGTTTAAGTAGTATGAATGTTTCTACGACTCATAGAAAACTTCTATGATCCATACTTTGAACCGTGGTAACTCTCAACTTTGGAAAAACTTCTGTTTAGCAGCAACTGATCACTCTATGATTCGTGCTCCCCTTTTATGATTTTTACAATAAACTATAGAGCCATTCCCCAGCTTCAACACTTCTGCTTAAGCTTTATGGATCTCTTCACGGCTCGTACACCGAGTGAATAGGTCATACTAAATCTGTATGGCTCCTGCTCTATTTTCATAGCTTGTAATGAGTGTTTTTTTGCACTTTTTCATCTTTTTATTACTTAGTCTATTTACCTAAAACTCAACAAAAAATACACCATAACGCCAAAAATATGCTTAAGAACTACAAGGAATCCTCGTTAAAAAGTATCAAATGTGCCATAAAACCCTGACGCATCAACACCCCCAACATAGAAACTTTGCTTGTCCTCAAGCAACTAAAACAAAACTACGCTAAACACTCATGCTTTTCACAACCATTCACACAATGCTTAGCTATCAAAACTCTAGGATGTCTACATCAGTTCTATTGAGTAACTAACAAGCATGTTTTTCAATCAATCTTTCCCCACCCCTTTCCAATCCAAGGTGCACATAAGACTTCAAACTAACATCGAAGGATCCACGAAGGACATCATGCTACCAAGGAACGACTATGCACGCAAGCAATGACACTAGACTTATATTGCAATTATCCAATATCCACTATGTGCCCTCACTTAGATCAATGAAAGGCCTACACTCTATCATTCATGATCACATAGGAACTAAAGACAAAGGAGAATAGACCACACTCACAGTCACAATGAATCTCACCTACAACATCAGATGAATCATTAGCTTGCCCTTAGTGTACTACTCTACTAACATAGGGACATCCACGCTGGGATCAAGTAGGACTTTATAGGTTGTAATATACGCTAAAGGTTTGGTAGAGATCATTTGGGTGAAACAATGACTATCCTCCTCAAGCACTTTAATACATTACATTTTCAATCTTTTTACTCAATTTTTCCATCAACTACTTTTTTTCTCCCACTCTTCATACCCATTGATTTCTTTATTCCCCCTCACTCTTTAAGAAAGTTCAGAATTGACAAGGAGCAATCAAATTTATTTAATTATATATATGTATGTATATATTTGCTCCCATCTCTTGGTATACTGATTTTTCTCACATGCTTACTCTTCTTCTAAAGTTTTCTGCCTTAATCTACTCCCTTTTTTCTTACTCCTTTAAGACTTTCCATTTTTTCTTTTTCTGATTAAAATTCTTAGGATTCCTTTGGATCGAATTCAAGGTTAATTAGAATGAAGGGATTACGTTTCATAAGCGGCTATCAAAGAATAGGCTAAAGGCTCAACTGGGGTAACTATGATCACTTTTTGGGAAGGTAAAAAGTAGGCTAATCAAAGAAATGCCTAAATCATTTCCTAGACTTAACATCCGTCATTTTGCTTTGCAAACATATAGGCAAGTTTTAGACATCAAGATGCAGTATGGAGTATAAAAAATTCTAACACACATTGCACATGGATTTAACCATTAACCACCACGTCAATGCACATACTACCCTAAGCATAGTCATCAAGCCTAATATCATAATGTCATACTAAGAACCAAATAAGTCATATTTTCAGTCCAGTGCACACAATCAACAAAATTCTTTGGAGGTGGGGTCATATTTTCCACAAAACAAACAATTATATACTACATGCTTTCAGTTACAACAACAATACTACATAAGTCATCCTGATTTTCTTCAAGCTAAATGTATAAAATAACCTACACTAGACATGCTAGTTCAACATAAATTAGATATCCCCGAGAAAAGAACACAATAAAGAAAAACCCAAGGGCAGATATTCGAGAAGCCCCACCCCTAAATGAAGAAGCATGCATTGGCCCCAATGCATCACAATAAAAATAAGGTAAATGGGACTTACCTATGGCACCCTAGACACTCTAGTCTAGAGTCCACATCTTAACTTCATATGCAACTGTGTCAGTCTATGGAGTCATAATAGGAGACTCACATAGCGGGTCATGGTCTCCAAAAACTGGTGCACTTGATGAGGAACCCTTATTACCAGTCAAAGTAGTATCATCCCTAGATAATTGTAGTACATGTTGGAGTTGCCTCACATCCTCCGTCTCTAACTCTAGCTGGCTAAACCTAGTGTCATCGTCGTCTCTCAGCCTCATTTCATCTTTATTTGGAGGTAAGTCATCGTACTCAGGATGAAAAGCTTATATAGTCTACTCTTGGGTACGACAACTGTGGGTTCGCCAAAGATAGCGGTAGACCGGGGCTGCAACTCTAGGATATCTTTCTTGGCGTGTGCAAATTCAACAAGTAGTGCAGACATATCAGTAGGCTGAGTATTTTAGGAACTCTCATTCACATTAATTTCCAAACCATCCACCCTGACATGTATTTTCTCTAGGGAGACTTGGAATGGTGCAAGTGAGTCTCAATCACCTTTTTCACAAAGGGACTAAAATCTTACAGTAAGAGCTTCACCTACCTTTCTGCATAGTCGATTTTGTAGGCCATAGATCTGAAACTATCTCTAGTTAATGCATATATTGTGGAGGGCATGAGAGGATGGACAATAGTGGTACTTGGAGCTACTTTGGTAGGCAGAGCAGTAGATGTAGTAGCGATACTAAAATTGATAACCCTTTGGGTACATTTGCTACCTCACTAATGGATCCTTATCGGACCAAATCATCAATGCCCACTGACCAAATCAACATTTCACAATATCCTGGACCATATTAGCCCTTATCAACTTATCAAAATCAGTATATATTGAAATACCAGCCTAGGGATAGAGATGGGTAATCAAGCATGGAAATGGTAGTGTGGTGTTAATCCTCTGGGCTCTCTCCCGCATCTCAAAATCAATAATGCGCCTGAATTTTATTGGGAATTTGCACATCATGCTATCCCCCAACACAACTTTTTCAAAGGTTAAATAATCATCTCATGTGCTTGGTAACAACCTCATATGCACTATAGCCAATCAGAATTTAGCTTCGAGGCTAAGCGACCCTTTCTGTATCTTCAACTGGGTATCCTTAATTCATGACTTTTTTTTTGTGTCAGCACTGATGATAATCATGCATGCTCTATCTTTTGACTGATAATCTTATGTTTAAATTCTAGGGTAGAGCTCGGGAGGCTATAATCTGGACAAAAGTAGAACTGATTAATAGTTCTTTTGGAGTTGTCAATGTTGGTCCCCTTTATTCTCATACTGTCTATGGGCCGCTAGGTTCTAGATGACTTACTCGGTGCTCCAGTATTGTTGAGAGTAGTAGTATAGGCAACATAGAACTCTTGAACTAACATAGGGCAATACTCATAGAGCAGTGAACTCAACCAACCCAACTAATAGTACTGGAAAAGGGGGTGGAATGAGGGGTACTTTGGTAAGCAGTAGAGCTTATCCGTATTATAGTAGCAATGCTCCTTTTAAGGTTTCTCATCTTTGTCTTTTCAAGATCGACATTATAGATATTTTTCATGCCCTCAATTTTCCACCTAATGCCGTCCCAATAGTTGGCATCTTTTTGTCAAACAACTATTCTCTGTTGTCTCTCAAATGAAGAAGCTTCACCCTATGAAGCTTCTTCCTATTCTGCATTTTCCTCAACATTCTCATCGGAACCCTATAGACTGGAGAGTTCTATTGCTTATTGTTGTGCCCGTAGCCTAGTCCAGGGTCCTGAAGTATCCCCTTCTTGTATTTGTTCTTCCTCAGAGTTGGTAGGCTCATCCTACAGGTGGGTTTCAATTTCCTTGGATTGTCCTTGCCCCCAACCTACAGGCTTTCGACTGCCTCCTCCTCGAGCTGGTTGACTTTTTAGGGCCATACCTGTAGGACATGTGTTAGTAAAAGAAATATTTACAAAGGATAGTAGAAATAAAGTTGGGAAAAGAAACTAAATATCATTTTTTTGTAGTACGGTTGAGGTTATTGACTGTGAAAAGATTTAAAAGTTCGTAGACTCACCCATGCTACTTAAGCAAAATAAGAATGAACAACAACAAATGAGTATGATTAAGGCTACTAACCACACTAAGCCTTCATAGTTTGTAGACCCAATTATGCTACTTAAACAGAATTAATGCTATACTTCTTAAGTAGCATGGTTAATATCATGGTTTATACTCAAGTTTCAAAATCTGTGGTATGAACTGTACTATCTATCCAGTGATCCTAAACTCAAATTCTTCCTTTCATGATCAAGGTTACAGTCCGTAAAGCCTTTCTGTGGTCCATAAATCTCACCATGAGAAGAAAATTTTGAGTATGGGTATTTGTAGGCATGCTTCATACTTCTGATAACAAAAATGATTATTGAAATCACAAAATTTTCAACTCTCACGCATCAATTACAACAACAAATAGGCTACTCAGACTTTACCTAAATCACATTCAAACAATTAGTTGGGAGTTTTTGTGGCCAAAATAACTTTTGATCTTGTTTCCATGACCGATCTGTCATAATTCCCTCCGACTTATTGGTACATACACCTAAGACTAACATACACTCAAACAATAACACAAAGATCAACAACAACACCCACTAACCAAACCCCAGATCATGCTTAACTCCCAATTGTAGCCAACACTATTTAGGGTTCCATGAAACAAATATTGCAATCAACAACAACCCTAATCTATTATTGAAGAGTACCAGAGCAATTTAGTCATGAAGATATTCGTGCACACAAGGAAAGTAGAGAACCATACTTGTTGTTTGACGAACTTGCTTAGAGAGAGAATAAAAGAGATACGATCACAGTGAGGTATGCGTGACTTGTGTGTGCTGATGATGCTCTTTGAAGGTGATGGAGATCTTGGGGATCATGGGAAAGGGAAGAAGTGGAGAAGTTGAATGAGAAAAGAGTTGGAAATAATTACGTTTAGTGGGAGAGAAAGAGCTTGAATTAAAACTCAATCGGGTATTCAAACCCTTCTCCCAATTTTTCTCTCTTTTTTATATGCAGATGGTGGATACGGTAGCCCCTACGAATTATGTTGCACCTGTATGAGCCATTGGCTGACTTGTTGCTAGTTCCCTTGGTGGAGAATCCTACAGACCATTATAGCTCCCGCGAAGATGCCTTACGTACCGTCAAACCCATCGTAGTACTTATCCAGAACACCCATCCTTTTATTATCCTTACTAATCGATCTACAGCTCGTAGAAGATTCCTACAGTTCATAGAACCTACTATGGACCATAAAAAGATCAACAGTATATTTATAAAGTTAACATGGATGGGTCTATAACTCATAGAGGGTCTCCATGGTAGGTAGACCCACCATGGTCATTAACTAGTACAACACTCATTTTACCACTCTTTCACAACTTGGTCTACGGTCCACATGAGCTTAGTACAATCCATACTTTGGCCCATAGACCCAAGAAAACTTCTCTTTTGTAGCTAAATTTTCATTGCTCCAATCATGTTCCTCCCAACACATTACACAAATATCAAACCATTCTAACAAAAAATAGAAGAACAATGATAGTACAAAAACTATAAACTTGGGTTGCCCTCAAAGCAGCGCTTGATTTAACATCATGACACAATGTGTTACCAGTCATTAAATAACTCTAAGCTCTGGTCCATCTTTAAGAGGGATCTCCTTCACCAGTTTATATCTCTCAGAAATACCAAGGTAGTGATTCACTCTTTGACCTTCACTTTGAAAGTCTGCGAACCATCATATTAATCTAGCTCAATTGCTCTATGAGGTGACCTTCTAACAACCTTAAAAGGTCCTGACTACTTTAATTTCAACTTGCCCAGAAACAACTTTAGCCGGGAGTTGAACAACAACACTATATCACTCAATTAAAAGTCTCGCTTCACAATTTTCTTGTCATAAACTAACTTCATTCATTCTTTGTACAAAGAAGCACTTTCATATGAGTGGAGACAAACTTCATCCATCTCATTCAACTTTGAGAGTCTGAGCTTCACCACTTCGCTCCAATCTAGATTCAGCTTCTTAAGCGTCCATAAGGCTTTGGGCTCCAACTCTACTGGAAGATGGTAGGCTTTTCCAAACACTAGTCGATATGGAGAAGTTCCAATAAGTTTTTTTTAGGCTATGTGATATGCCCACAAAGAATCATCAATATTTTGGGACTAGTTGGTCCTTGTTGGCATTAACAGTCTTGGAAAGGATGTTCTTGATTTCCCTTTTTGAATATCAACCTGACCACTTGTTTGGGGCTAATAAGGAGTAGCCACCTTATGCTTAAATCCATGTTTTTCTAATAGCCCCACAAATGCCTTATTGAAAAAATGTGAATCACCATCTCTTATATGGCATGAGGTGTACAAAAACAAGTGAAGATATTCTTCTTCAGGAATGCAGTGAAACTCCTAGCTTCATTATTTGGCAAAGCAGCTAACTCTACCTATTTGGAGATATAATCCATTGTAACCAAAATGTATTTCATTCTATGTGAACTTACGAATTGGCCCATGAATTCAACTCCCCAAACGTCAAATAGTTCCACCTCTAGGACAAAGTTCAAGGGCATTTCATGCTTTCTAGAGATGGTTCCCATCCACTGACACTGGTCATAACATCTTTCCATAAAATTTGCATCATTATACAATGTTAGCCAATAGTAGTCTCACAAGAACACTTTCTCCATAGTTTTATTTCCCGAATAATGACCCCCAATTGGCGAGTCATGGCATGCCTTCAAAATGGAAAGGACCTTATCATCTGGAATAGACTACCTGATAATCTTGTTAGTGCATCTGCAAAAAAGATAAGGATTCTCCCATTAATATACCAAGATTCTCTTAGGAACTTGTATTTTTGGAAACTCTTGATATCCTCTAGAACAACACCTGCAATTAAGAAGATATCAATATCGGATACCAAGGAGTAATGTCATGAGACATAGCCAATAATTGTTCATTAGGGAAGGCATTATCAAGCTCCAAGTCCTCCATGGACTGAACATTCTCCTCCAGACAATATAGGTGGTTTGCCCCCTGATTTTTGGTTCCCTTTTTGTCATTGGTTTCAAAGTCAAACTCCTGAAGCAATAACACCCATATGATCATTCTTGGTTTAACATCCTTCTTTGAAATAAAATACCAGATTGAAGCATTATCTGTACATACCATTACTTTAGATCGCAGGAGATATGCTCTAAACTTCTCAATGGCATAAATAATAGCTAATTGTCACGACCCAATTTCTCAGTCATGATGGAACCTACAACTCCCTAGTAGGCGAACCAATTCCCATAGCCCAGGACAGTTAGTAATGGGCTACTATCTAACAAATAAGTGGGAGGGTAGTCTAGTAAGCAAAAGTAAGGGAACAAGATGAAGAGAATAGATAACAGGAATATATATATACATATGCGGAAACTAAACCAAACCCCAAGACATGGTATCATAGTATAGAGCCCAAACTACATACATGGAGTGCAAACGATCCAAAACAATATATACAGATGTCTCTGAATGGTAACAGAGTACATAAAGCAAAAGATAAACTAAAGCTAAGCTCCGATCACCAAGATCTCACCCTCAGTCTGAAGTAATCCCCAACAGATCTCCAAGCATGACTTACAGCGATCTAACGATGATGGCCCACGCTAGGATCTGCACCCAAAGATACAGGGGGTAGGGTGAGCACCAAATGCGAAGCATAAGGTACCCAATAGGTATCATAGGCCGACTGGGCACATATAAGATAAAAGCGTAGTAACAGACAGAACAGAAGCAAGTAGTCGCAGAAATCAACAAAAGGGTACACATGAACTAGCCCAGAGGGAAGTCAACAGAACCACATGTGAGGCCAACAAGCAAAATATATACAGCATAGGCACAAGTGAAAGTAAAAAACAACGCACCTGGGGTCCTTGCAATAACAGTGTATACATAATAAGTTTACAAAATGGACGGTATACCGGTAACCTCAAGTGTAAGAAGAAGAGAGAAATAGTAATGATAGGCATGCTTAGAGACATGAATCAAGCCCAACTAATCATATCATTCTCAAATCCAGCATCTAACAGTCTAGCAGTAACCAATTTCATAATTAACCGTAACAGGGAACAATTCTACAAATAAATAGAAAGAGTCTACCTACAGTCCCCCGGCCGCCCATACAACCGAGGAACACAAACAAGTGAAAACAAACCCTTCGGCATCCCATACTACCAGAGCGTACAATCAACAAACAACAAACAAGGGTGGAGCCTCAAACAATAAATGATATGATGCATGAAGATCTCAAGTGAAATGGTATCCCTGTATGTACCTCCTCCGGTGCCGATCTGGCCCAGCAGGTAGGTTTCATAGAAGGAGACTGCCCGTATACCTGTACTCCACCGTATACCCTTCCTCTGGCACACGCAGCCCGCAGCCCCAGGCCCGGATAGCAAGGTCCATGGAGGTCCCTGACCCCATACTAAAACTCAATATCAGAACATGTCGTCCGGAAGCAAGTCCGGGTTCAAGATAGAGACCCAATCTCTAATATTCATGCCCAAACCCTATCCAGGATTAAAGTAGAAGGAAAATATCCCAAAAACCCCTCCAAAGGTGCCCGGGCATAACCGGGTCTAAACAGTAGAAAGTCATCTCGGGTGCTCGGTCCGATCGAGGCTAAAATTATCTCAGGTAGCAAGAAAACTCAACAAGAACCCCGGCCCTGCCGAGTCTAGCGTTAATCGTAATATAAATCATAATTTTACCTTCTTTTACCCCAGAATATTCACAAGTTAAATCAAACTATTTCCAATTCATTTTCATCAAAAAAGTGCCCCCGGGGCTATGCAAGGTTTAGAAAATAGTGTCAGTAGGCCCGAAGCCCAAACCATAGTAAAACATGGATAAAACCTCTTTATATGCATGGAAATGGTATGATCACACACCATAGCTGCCCAACAGATCACAATCAACCTATCGACCACCCTGCACAGTCCCACAGCTACTCAGCAAGCATAACCAGCCTAGAAGGATAATTCTATGCCCGGGAATCGCGGACATTCCCAAAATCCCACCTTCTATTTTCCAGAGTCAACAAGGCCTCACAGGACCACAAGGGTAAATAAAATATATCGGCAAGTACTATAAACATCAGAGGAACAAAAGTAGGCGGATATGAATAAAGCGGTCGAGGTCTGTGGTACCGACCTAATAAACCCAACCCAAGGATGCCCACTAATATAATTTTATCCTATATATGCGGAGTCTAGATAAAATAAACCGTAACCTACCTGTCGTCCGATGACAAGCTTGAACCTCTCCGAAAAATCTCCAACACGAAATCAAACTCGAACTCAGGCTTGAATAACTTGACGTAGATAATTGATTTGCTTTGATGATTACATAAATTGTCAAGATACTTTCCCACAAAATTTTCCTTCAACGTGCAATATATATATATAGAAACTGCCTATACCACACTAAAGGTGGCTGAAAATGTGTTAATGAAGAGTCTGTATAGATGTATAATGTAATGAAGGTGTTTACCAAAAGTCAAGCATAAGTAATAACTTTAAGAAATTGGATAGATGCTACAGGTATGACTATATTATAAATGTTAGAAATGACTATGCATTAACCCAACTTTTTGTCCACCTCCCTTCCTTCCACGTGGAGTGGAGGTGGCAACTCTAATAAAATATTGTTATCCTACTATGCACGCAATCGGGTATTGTATCGGTTCGTCATAAAATAAATATAGCTTTTTAAATATATCAAAATTAATAGAAAATCATTCCAAATGAAACCTAATATATTATAATAATAATTTCCAACATAACTAAGTCTACTATATCCGTTAAAATACTAATAAATTATAAGACTCTTGTAAAATAGATACATACACGAATATCTCGTAACAAAAGTATTTTAGGAAGGCAATAAAAATATAACTTTCTACCACGTTCAACTTTTAAATTGAATATTTTCAAGTACGCACGATTTTGATACTCAAGAACTCTCTTGGAACCCTCCCTTATGTTTTCTCACTGTTTCAGAACTGAAATGGCGTTTTAAAAAGTGAAGTTGAGGCTTTAAATTGATTTTGACCCGACCCAGTTCGCGACCCGGTTCGCGACCCGGTTTCTGCCAGACAGTCCGCGGTAAAATAGTCATAACTGTTTACTCCGAGATCAGTTGTGTGAGGTTTTGTGCGTTGGAAACTAGACTCGTAGACCTTCGATTTGGTATTTCGGGGGACTTCTAACTCTTTATATATTGAGACAAAATCTCTGAGACATTTTACCCAAAGTTCAGAAAATTTATTAAAGAAACTTACGATAACTTTTGCCGACTTGCTTGACTTCAAAACTTATCACACGACCAAACAAATGGCCCCGACACCGAACTACCGGTCCCGAAAAGCCTTAAATGACTTGGGGCCGCTACAAACAAGCTCTAACGGTACAAGGAAAACGTATACGTGGAAATAACCGGAAGGGTCATTACATCATCCACTACTAAAAAGGACTTTTATCCTCGAAATTCAAGGTCAAGGGGGTACCTGAAGGCTCAAACAGCTGCGGATACTGAGCCCGCATATCTCTCTCGGTCTCCCAGGTAGCCTCCTCGACTGGACGGTGCCTCCACTGAACCTTAACAACCGGGATCTCTCGAGACCTCAATCTCCTAACATCTCTGGCCAAAATAGCCACCGGCTCCTCAACAAAGGCTAAACCCTCACCCAACTGAACTGAATCCCACTGCAACACATGAGATTCATCTGGGACATATCGACACAACATCGAAACATGAAATACAGGATGTATAGCTGAAAACATCGGAGGCAAGGCTAGCTGATAGGCAACCAACCCTCTGAAGAATCTCAAATGGCCCAATGTACCTAGGGCTAAGCTTGCCCCGCCTACCAAGTTTCATCACGCCCTTCATGGGCGATACACGGAGAAACACCAAGTCACAGGCACTAAACTCCAAGGCACAAAGCCTACGATCAGCATAACTCTTCTGCCTGCTCTGAGCTGCCCGAAGTCTGTCCTGAATCGCTCGAACCTGATCTAAGGAATCTTGAAGCAAATCTGTGCTCTGTGGCCTAGAACTAAAACCATCAAACCAACCTACCAGTGATCTGCAACGCCTGCCATACAAAGCCTCAAAAGGTGCCATGCCGATACTCGAATGGAAGCTGTTATTATAAGCAAACTCTGCCAAGGGAACAAACTGATCCCAAGAACCTCCAAAGTCAAGAACATAGGCCCGAAGCATGTCCTCCAGAATCTGAATGGTCCTCTCGGACTGGCCATCTGTCTGAGGGTGGAAGGCGGTACTAAGATGAACCTCTGTACCCAAATCTCGCTGAATAGCCCTCCAGAACTGAGATGTGAACTGAGTGCCGCAGTCTGAAATAATAGAAGCTGGGACCCCATACAACCGAACAATCTCACGAAGGTAGATCTGAGCTAACCTCTCTACACCATAAGAAGTCTGAACTGGCAAGAAATGTGTTGACTTAGTCAGCCTATCAACAATCACCCATATGGAATCAAACCTATGAGAAGTACGAGGTAAACCAACAACGAAGTCCATAGTAATCCCTTCCCACTTCCACTCAGGAATAGGAAGTCGCTGCATCAAACCACTAGGTCTTATGTGCTCGAACTTAACCTGCTGACAGTTCAAGCACTGAGATATGAACTCCGCTATATCCCGCTTGATACCACTCCACCAGTAAAGCTGTCTCAAGTCTCTATACATCTTTGCTGTGCCAGGGTGAATGGAGTATCTAGTACAATGTGCCTCATGAAGTATCAATTGAATCAAATCACTAATCCTCGGAACACAAAGGCGACTATCAAACCTCAGAACCCCATCTGAATCTAGAGTATCCTGGCTATCTCACCCTGAACAACCCGATCATGAAGGTCACACAACTGCTGATCCTCAAACTGACGGCTCTGAATCTGATCAATTAAAGTAGAACGAACCTCAATACTGGCGAGAACTCTGCTAGGATCCGACAAGTCAAGCCTAACCAAAAGGTTAGCTAAGGACTGGATGTCCAAGGCCAATGGTCACTCTGAAACTGAAAGAGAAGCTAGGCTACCCATACTCACTGCCTTCCGGCTCAAGGCATCCGCTTCCACGTTTGCCTTTCCTGGATGATACAGAATAGTGAAGTCATAGTCCTTCAGTAACTAGACCCATCTCCTCTGTCTCGAGTTCAACTCTCGCTGACTCGTGATATACTAAAGACTACGGTGATCAGTGAAGATCTCACAGTGAACTCCATATAGGTAATGCCTCCAGATCTTGAGCGCGAAAACTATCACTGCCAACTCTAAGTCATGAGTGGGGTAGTTGCGCTCGTGAACCTTCAGCTGCCTCGATGCATATGCTATTACTCGACCCTGCTGCATTAACACACAACCAAGACCAACCCCAGAAGCATCACAGTACACGGAGAAGCTCTGACCCTCAACCGGCAAAGTCAAAACTGGAGCTGAAGTCAATAAGGCCTTAAGCCTCTGGAAGCTATCCTCACACTGATCCTCATACTGAAATGGGACATCCTTCCTAGTCAGCATAGTCAAGGTGCTTCTATGGAAGAAAATCCCTCAATGAACCGTCTGTAGTAACCTGCTAACCCAATAAAGCTGCGGACCTCAGTAGCAGTTGTAAGTCTAGGCCAATCACAAACCGCATAAATCTTTCCCGGGTCAACCCTAATCCCATCCTTAGACACCATGTGCCCTAGGAATGCAACTGACTCAAGCCAAAACTCACACTTTGAGAACTTGGCATAAAGCCGATGATCTCTCAATGTCTGGAGTATAACCCTCAAGTGATGCTCATGCTCATCTCTACTACGCGAGTATACCAAGATGTCATCTATAAAAACTATCACAAATGAGTCCAAATAAGGGCCAAGAACCCTGAGCATCAAGTTCATAAAGGCTGTGGGGGAATTAGTCAACCCAAAAGACATCAATAGGAACTCATAATGGCCATAACATGTCCTGAATGCTGTCTTAGGGATGTTCTCCGCCCTAATCCTCAACTGATAGTAGCCAGACCTCAAATCAATCTTCGAAAACATGACTGAACCCTGAAGCTGGTCAAACAAATCATCAATCCTCGGCATTGGATACCTATTCTTCACTGTCACCCTATTCAGCTGCCGATAATCAATACACATGCGCATCAACCCATCCTTCTTCTTCACGAAGAGAACAGGAGCACCCCAAGGTGACACACTAGGTATAATGAACCCCTTAGCTAACAGATCCTGGATTTGCTCCTTAAGCTCCCTCAACTCAGCAGGAGCCATACGGTAAGGAGAAATAGAAATGGGCCTAGTGCCCGACTCTAGATCAATAGCAAAATCAATATCTCTCTCAGGTGGAAGGCCTGGCAGGTCGGTAGGAAACACATCGAGGAAGTCTCTAACCACAGGAACAGACTCTGGAGAAGTAGGGTCAGCACTAACATCTCGGACATATGCTAGATAAGCTAAACACCCACGGGAAATCAACTTCCTAGCTCGAAGACAAGAGATGATCCCAGATGGTGCATGGCTAACAGAACCCTACCACACAACCGGGGATACACCGGGACATCTATGGTAATGGGTCTTGCATAACAATCCAAAACCACATGTTAGGGGATACCAGTCCATGCCCAGTATCACATCAAAATCTAGCATATCAAGAATCATCAAATCACCCCAAGTCTCTGAATCACCAATAGATAGCATACAAGATCTCACAATCCGATCCACTACTAAAGAATCTCCTACTGGGGTCGAAACAGAAACAGGAACAGATAATGGCTCACTAGCCAACCCCAAACAAAGCACAAAGTAGGCAAATACATATGAAAAAGTAGATCCAGGATCAAATAAAGCCATAGCAGACTGATGGCACACAGAAATCATACCTGTAATCACAACATCTGAGGCCTCTGCCTCTAGTCTCCTAGGGACCGCGTAAAACTGACGACGACCTCCACCTACCCGACCGCCATCCCTACCACCTGCTATGCCGCGCGGAGCACCACCTCTACTCTGACGACCACCCCCTCTAGCCGGAGGCTGAACTGCTCGTAAAGGCTCGGCCAACTGAACTGTACCTTGCTAAGGGCAATCTCTAGCAAAATGGCCAATCACACCACAATTAAAACAAGCCCCTGGCGGCCTACTCGGTCGAGATGAACCAGTAGATCCCGTATAACCACCACGGCCTGATGCCCCAGAAACTGTACCCCTTGAAGACTGGCTGCCATAGCCCTGATGGCTGCTCTGACCCTGCTCGAACTGGGTACTACCAAAAGTCTAAAGGGAAGCCTGAAACAGTCGGCTGGACTGACCCTGGTGCTGCTGTGGCTGATAACCCCGGCTCTACTAGCCAGAACCTCTACCACCATACCTGGAACCACTGTAGACACCCTGATGTCGAGGCCTCTTATCTCTGGACCCCTGATCATGTCGTTGTAAGTCCTCCACAGTGCGAGCATAGTCTACGATAGCCTGAAATGACCGACCACCGACAATTAATATCTTAGCTGGCTGCTTGATCTCTGGCCTCAATCCCATACAAATCTGCGAATCCTATCTGCCTCGGTAGGAATGATCATAGGTCCAAATGGTGCTAGCTAATGAAAACGGGTCTCATACTCTGAGACAGTCGTAGACCCCTGCATAAGGTGAGTAAACTGCTCCCTGCGACGCTCACGATCACTCTTAGGTAGGAACTTGGCCATAAAGGCCTTATAAAACTCAGGCCAGGTCAAAGGAGGTGACGATGGTGGTCTACAAGCAACATGAGCCCTCCACCATAACTTTGCTGGGCCCCCTAACTGATAGGTAGTATAACCAACCCCGTGAGTCTCCAACAAACCGAAATGATGCAACATCTTCTCACATGTAGTAATAAAGTTATGTGGATCCTGTCCAAAAGTACCAGCAAACCTTGGAGGTGCTAACCTCAAAAACCTACCCAACGCCTTCTGCTCCGACTCTGTCATAGCTGGGCGAGGAGCAAGAGGCTGTGCAATAGATGGGACCAGAATGACCTCCGCACGAGGAGCCATAGTAGCAGGCTGCGCTCTTAAAATCTGTGCACCCAAGGCTTCCCCCTGAGCGGATGTCTGTGCTACCTCAGAAGGCCGCTCTCTAATCATACCCAAAAGCTGTAATAGTAAACCCCGAATGGCCGAAGACTGAGCTGGGGCTGAGGCTGACACAAAAGTGGGTGATGGAGCTGGTACTAGAGCTGGTGCTGGAGCTAGTACTGGAGCTGGTGCTGGAGCTGGTGCTGGAGCTGGTACTGGAGCTGGTGCTAGAGCTGGTGGTACCTGGGCTGCCCCCTGATCCACATGCCGCTCGGGCTCTATCTCCACTCTAGCAGCTCTAGCAAGTGCCACTGCTCGAGGGCATCCTCGACCCTTAGCTGGAGTGGGAGGCTCATCTCCGCGTGATGCTGATGATCTCGTACGAACCATCTGCAGAAGAATGAAGTAGAACAAATGAGATTTTTGGAAATTCCAAGGGTGCCACGCACGACACAAAAGCAATGAAAGAGTCAAATTTCTTAAAATGTCACTGTAGCCTCCCAAAGATTAAGTACAGACATCTCCGCCCCGATCCGCAGGACTCTACTAGACATTGGCTCCTATACCGATGACACCGGTGAACCTAAAGCTCTGATACCAAGTTGTCACGACCCGATTTCTCGGTCATGATAGCACCTATAACTCCACAGTAGGCGAACCAATTCCCGTAGCCTAGGATAGTTAGTAATGGGCTACTATCTAACAAATAAGCGGGAGGGTAGTCTAATAAGCAAAAGTAAGGGAACAAGATGAAGAGAACAGATAACAGGAATATATATATACATATGCGGAAACTAAACCAAACCCCAAGACCTGGTATCATAGTATAGAGCCAAAACTACATACATGGAGTGCAAACGATCCAAAACAATATATACAGATGTCTCTGAATGGTAATAGAGTACATAAAGCAAAAGATAAACTAAAGCTAAGCTCCGATCGCCAAGAGCTCACCCTCAGTCTGAAGTAATCCCCAACAGATCTCCAAGCACGACTTACAGCGATCTAACGACGATGGCCCATGCTAGGATCTGCACCCAAAGATGCAGGGGGTAGGGTGAGCACCAAATGCGAAGCATAAGGTACCCAGTAGGTATCATAGGCCGACTGGGAACATATAAGATAAAAGCGTAGTAACAGACAGAATAGAAGCAAGTAGTCGCAGAAATCAACGAAAGGGTACACAGGAACTAGCCCAGAGGGAAGTCAACAGAACCACATGTGAGGCAAGCAAGCAAAATATATACACCATAGGCACAGGTGAAAGTAAGAAACAATGCACCTGGGGTCCTTTCAATAACAGTGTATACATAATAAGTTTACGAAATGGAGGGTATACCGGTAACCTCAAGTGTAAGAAGAAGAGAGAAAGAGTAATGATAGGCATGCTTAGAGACATGAATCAAGCCCAACTAAGCATATCAATCTCAAATCTAAAATCTAACAGTCTATCAGTAACCAATTTCATAATTAACCGTAACAGGGAACAATTCTACAAGTAAATAGTAAGAGTCTACCTACAGTCCCCCAGCCGCCCATACAACCGAGGAACACAAACAAGTGAAAACAAACCCTCCAGCATCCCATACTACCGGAGCGTACAATCAACAAACAACAAACAAGGGTGGAGCCTCAAACAATGAATGCTATGATGCATGAAGATCTCAAGTGAACTGGTATCCCTGTATGTACCTCCTCCAGTACCGATCCGGCCCAGCAGGTAGGTTCCATGGAAGGACACTGCCCGTATACCTCTACTCTACCGTATACCCTTCCTCCGGCACATGCAGCCCATAGCCCCAGGCCCGTATGGCAAGGTCCATGGAGGTCCCTGACCCTATACTGAAACTAAGTATCAGAACATGTTGTCCGGAAGCAAGTCCGGGTTCAAGATAGAGACCCATTCTCTAATATGCGTGCGCAGACCCTGTCCAGGATTAAAGTAGTAGGAAAATATCCCAAAAACCCCTCCAAGGGTGCCCGAGCATAACCGAGTCTAAACAGTAGAATGTCATCTCGGGTGCTAGGTCCGACCGAGGCTAAAATTATCTCAGGTAGCAAGAAAACTCAACTAACACCCCGGCCCTGCTGAGTCTAGCGTTAATCGTAATATAAATCATAATTTTACCTTTTTTTATCCAAGAATATTCACAAGTTAAATCAAACCATTTCCAATTCATTTTCATCAAAAAGGGGCCCCCGGGGCCATGCAAGGTTTAGAAAATAGTGTCAGTAGGCCCGAAGCCCAAACCATAGTAAAACATGGATAAAACCTCTTTATATGCATGGAAATGGTATGATCACACACAATAGTTGCCCAGCAGCTCAGAATCAACCTATCGACCCTGCACAGGCCCACAACTACTCAGCAAGCATAACCAGCCTAGAAGGATAATTCTATGCCCGGGAATCGCGGACATTCCCAAAATCCCACCTTCTATGTTCCAGAGTCAACAAGGCCTCACAGGACCACAAGGCCTCACAGGACCACAAGGCCTCACAGGACCACAAGGGGAAATAAAATATATCGGCAAGTACAATAAACATCGGAGGAACAAAAGAAGGCGGACATGAATAAAGCGGTCGAGGTCTGTGGTACCGACCTAATAAACCCAACCCAAGGATGCCCACTAATATAATTTTATCCTATATATGCGGAGTCTAGGAAAAATAAACCGTAACCTACCTGTCGTCCAATGACAAGCTTGAACCTCTCCGAAAAAGCTCCAACACGAAATCAAACTCGAACTCGGGCTTGAATAACTTGACGTAGATAGTTGATTTGCTTTGATGATTACATAAATTGTCAAGATACTTTCCCACAAAATTTTCCTTCAACGTGCAATATATATATAGAAACTGCCTATACCACACTAAAGGTGGCTGAAAATGTGTTAATGAAGAGTCTGTATAGATGTATAATGTAATGAAGGTGTTTACCAAAAGTCAAGCATAAGTAATAACTTTAAGAAATTGGATAGATGCTACAGGTATGACTATATTATAAATGTTAGAAATGACTATGCATTAACCCAACTTTTTGTCCACCTCCCTTCCTTCCACATGGAGTGGAGGTGGCAACTCTAATAAAATATTGTTATCCTACTATGGACGCAATCGGGTATTGTATCGGTTCGTCATAAAATAAATATAGCTTTTTAAATATATCATAATTAATAGAAAATCATTCCAAATGAAACCTAATATATTATAATAATAATTTCCAACATAACTAAGTCTACTATATCCGTTAAAATACTAATAAATTATAAGACTCTTGTAAAATAGATACATACACGAATATCTCGTAACAAAAGTATTTTAGGAAGACAATAAAAATATAACTTTCTACCACGTTCAACTTTTAAATTAAATATTTTCAAGTACGCACGATTTTGATACTCAAGAACTCTTTTGGAACCCTTCCTTATGTTTTCTCACTGTTTCAGAAATGAAATGGCGTTTTAAAACGTGAAGTTGAGGCTTTAAATCGATTTTGACCCGACCCGGTTCGCGACCCGGTTTCTGCCAGACAGTCCGCGGTAAAATAGTCATAACTGTTTACTCTGAGATCAGTTGTGTGAGGTTTTGTGCGTTGGAAACTAGACTCGTAGACCTTCGATTTGGTATTTCGGGGGACTTCTAACTCTTTATATATTGAGAGAAAATCTCTGAGACATTTTACCCAAAGTTCAGAAAATTTATTAAAGAAACTTACGATAACTTTTGCCGACTTGCTTGACTTCAAAACTTATCACACGACCAAACAAATAGCCCCGACACCGAACTACCGGTCCCGAAAAGCCTTAAATGACTTGGGGCCGCTACAAACAAGCTCTAACGGTACAAGGAAAATGTATACGTGGAAATAACCGGAAGGGTCATTACACTAATATTTCCTGCTCGATCACAATGTAGTTCCTCTGCGCCTCATTCAATGATTTACTTGACTAGTAAACTAGATGCATGATCTTATTGTATTGCTGGCCAAGAACAACCTCACTGGCATAGCCACTTACATCAAAACATGAACTCAAAAGGCAACGACCAGTCAAGCCCCACAATGATAGGAGCTTAAGTCAATCTTCTTTTTAATTCCTCAAAAGCCTTCAAACATTCTTCATCAAACATAAACTTAGCTTTCTTTTTAAGAAGCTTGAACATGAGGTTGAAGATACTTGAGAATTCTTTGATAAACCTCCTGTAAAATTCTACATGTCCTAAGAAACTATGAACACTTTTCACAGAATTCGAGAGAGATAAGTTTGAAATAATTTCTATCTTTGCTTGATCCACCTTAATCCCCTTTTCGGAGGCCTTGTGCCCAAGAACGATGTCCTCTCACACCATGAAATGACACTTCTCTAAATTTAATACTAGGTTTATTTCATTATAACTTTCTAGTACATGCCCTAAATGATCAAGGCAATCCTCAAAAAATCTTCGATGACTGAGAAAATTATCCATATACACCTCGAAATAATCTTCTGCCATCTCAGAGAAAATGGACATCATGCAATGCTGGAATATGGCAGAGGCATTATAGAGACCAAATAGCATCCGACTGAATGCCAATGTTCCATATGAACATATAAATATGGTTTTCTCCTAGTCCTCAAAGGAAATATTTATCTGGTTGTATCCAAAATACCCATCCAAAAAGCAGTAATAGGATGTCCCTGCTTGGATGCCAAGCATCTGATATATAAATGGCATTGGGAAGTGGTCCTTGCATGTTGCCATATTCAGCTTTCGATTATCCATACAGAATTTCCATCCAGTAAATATTTTGGCCAGAATCAATTCGTTCTTTCCATTGGCCACCACTATCATGTTGCCTTTTTTGGTACACACTACACTAGTCTAACCTATGGAGTGTCTTCAATGGGATCAACCACCCTCACATCAATTCAGTTTATGATCTCCTTTTTACTACCTCCTGCATTTCTTGATTTAGTCTCCTCTAGTGTTCAACACTTGGAGTGCTATCTTTCTCTAATTTAATCTAATGCTCGTAGATACCTATGGGGATTTTGTGAATATCAACAATTGCCTTGGTGTAGGAAGGTGTTTCAACACTAGCTTTGGTGCCTTTATAATAGATAGCTTTGCTAGTGGTGTGGCCCTATTATCCAAGTCTAAGGAGAGATTATTTGGTGTATAAATGTATGAACCCAACCCTATCAATGAATTTACTATCTCCACATAACCTTCTATGTCCTCTTCTTCGAATTTGACCAAGATTGTGGCCAACACCTCCCCAAAACTTTCTTCCTCAACTTTTAATTCTATTTATTCTTCTATAACATCCTCAAAAATATTAATACAAGAGATGTTTTGATATTTTCTTGGTAAATTAATCCCCTTGCTAGCCTGGAAGGTAACTTCTTCATCATTTACTCAAAACTTTATTTTATTTCTCTCTAAGTCTATTAGTGCTCTTCATGTAGCCAAGAAAGGTCATCCCAAGATTATGGTGGAATCTCAATATCAATAGCACAATCCAAGATTACAAAATTGGATTACACATAAACTTTCCAACTTGCACCAAAACATCATCAACAATACCCACTAGACACTGCACTGATCAATTTACCATTTACAACCTCACACAGGTTGGTCGAGGCAATCCTAACTCGAAATACTTGTAGATTGCAAGAGGGATAAGATTGAAATTAGCACCATTGTCATATAGTTCCCGTGCAAACTACTGTACACCAATAGTACATGGTATAGTGAATTCTCCTGTATTTTCTTTCTTTTCCACCGAAGCGGAGAAATTTTGGAACTCACCCGATGGGTAACTTGAACATCCACATATTTAGCTGACCGCTTCTTTGTGAGAAACTCCTTCAAATATTTCACAAAACCCGACATCTCATGAAATGCATCATGGAATAGGATGTTTATTGACAATTGCTCCATCTGATGATATTCCTCCACTTTTGTGGTAAAAGTGGAGGGAACTTGAATGACTGCACCAATTTTTTCACCGGCCCTTTCTCACTCTATTTCACTATCTCAGTAACTTTTTCAATAATTAGCTTACTTTAGGATTTGCTATCATCATCAATCACTGTGCGCTCCTCAGACGATGTCTTAGCCTTTATTTTCTATATTAGTTCCTTTACTACCACCACAACGTCATTGTAGTTTGCCCACTTCAAGTAGTAATGGCCATACAATATGACATTTGTCCACCACCACCTCTCTTTGGGTTTGCAATAGTGTCACTAGGAATCTGTCTCTTCTGCCTTGGATTATGCTCTCATGATAGATCCCTTAGTTGTTGCTATAACTTCTATATTGAAACTGTATGATATCCTACCACTTCTTCCAATCTCTTTGCCAAAGTGTCAACTCTCTCTTGATTTGCTAGAATTTCTTTCTAGCATGTTCTCCATTTTTAATGATCCTTGATCCTGTTGATATCCCTTTGGAATGATATAAGGATTTGCACTACTATTACCAAAATTGTTAGTGTTGATCCAATTACCATGGTCATTTCAATTATAGTTCTAGCCAGAACCCTGTTGTTGTAGACTCTACTGAGTCTGCTTATTATAATTTTGCCCCTATCTCTACTGACCAACCTGAGTATTATTGATGTAGTTTGCATCCTTGAACTGTACAAGGTGTTCCTCTGTGTACTCAACTTCCTCAAGATTGTAAATCAGTGCATGCTGCAGAGGTATGCTCTCAACTGCATTTACCTTTTTGGTTTTGTTCTCTGTCAGTTTCTTGTTGATCAGACTAATTATAGTGGCAAACTATGCAATGGTCTTGTCTGGATCATAATTCTCCTTGGTCGGATTAGCCAAGGATGGAGACATATATTCCCCATTAGATCTACTAGAATGCCAAGCATGATTAAAATACATCAACTTGTTCAGTATTTGAGTGACCTTGGCGAAGGTTTTATTCATGAAATTACCTTCCGCAGTACTGTTTACAATAGATTGAGTGATGGGGTCTAACCCCATGTACAACTTTTCTAACAAGATCTTATCTGGAAAACCATAACCTGGCGACCTCTGCAGAACTGTTTCAACCTTTCCCAAGCCTCATACAACCGCTCTCTTGGGAGTTGCTTGAAGAGAAAGATTTTTTCTCTAAGTTCTGCTTTCTTACTCAGCAAAAACCACTTCTTCATAAAAGTATTCACCAACTCGTTCCAAGTGTGGATTGACTTGGGAGGAAGGTTGTTGAGCTAAGTATGTGCCTCTCTAGTTAGAGAATATTTGAAGAGCCTCAACTTGAATGCTTCATAAGAAATGTGATTCTGCTCGTAGGTCTGACACACATAAAGGAAGTTCTTCAAATGTTCATATGAGTCATCATTAGTTGAATTTCAAAAGAGCCCTTCGACTTTTAGCATAGAATAAGAACCCTGCTCAATCTTGAAGGTGGCGGCATCTATCCTTGAAGGGATAATTGCACTAGCGTAGTGAAGCTTTGAAACCTCTATGGAAAATATATTTTCTTCATACAGTGGGTTTTCAAGGTTCACATTCACATTTACATTGGGCTGACTTGTGTTCGCATGGTTCCTCCTATTGTTGTTTATAGTTTTCTACACAACATTCAAGACAAACAAGTGTGATGGAATAGGTAAAGGACACAAAGTAAACTAAAATTTTTCAAGTAAATTTTAAAATCATATTCCCCGGCAATGTCACAAAAAATTTATACGTTCAAATTACACCTATAAATAAGTGCAAATGATCGTTGTCAAATATAGTAACCCGACTTTAGGTTTGGGTCAAATTTCACAGAATATATGGCAAGATACATAATACTTAGGGTATTTTAATTTACTTCATTCTATGTCAAAATCCCACAGAATATGTGGTAAGAAACGTAATACTTAGGGTATTTTAATTTACTTCACTCTATGTCAGATCCTATTCCTTAATTGATTTTCACAAAGTTTATCTATATCTATAAATGCTTAATGTAAACAATATTTAGTGCGAACCAGGATTATTTCGCATAGTAATAGGTTGATTGTAATGGTTACTAACATCAATATAATTTTTTGTGGGTTATCAAAGATAGGGGATGCTCTTACAAATATCACTCAATATCTTTCGACAAGTGAATGATCTTTCCCTCAATTATTTTCCCAAATATATTGAAGTGTGATTAAATGGTGATCATATTCCACTAAGTAAATCCCTCGTATTCCTACATGGATTTAATAAATAAGGTTTAAAGATATGAGTTCTCATTGACTAATCCTTTCCAATGCTAACTTGTCTTCCCAGGCATAAATTAGGTTTGCAGCATTGACTAACGTTTACAAAGGCACTAGGGAGAAAACACTATGAAAGGAATTGGTTGGAGTTGGGAATGATTAAGATTACACGAGTATGCCTCAATGATTGGCTAAAGAATTTGCTCAAAATTGCGTACTATCTCTTCTTAAATATTATGTTCAGTCATGTACATTTAATTATATGTCCTTATACCATTAAAATCTTGATATCTCATGCAATATAATGAAATAATTGCTTATGCATGTCACAGGGATTGACTGAAGAATTGAGAAATAAATCAAATACTAGAATAATAAAAATTAAGGTATGTGACCTTTTTTTTTGCAAGTGTATTTTAATACAGATTGCTTATACCTATCACATACATATCTATTCCACCCATACCCTCACAAAATTGCATTTAAAGAATCTCAATCCCAATAGGACTTTATAACCGCCATTTGGCAGATCAATCATCTTCCTTTCAAAGTAAAACTCTTCCCTAAGCCGTGGATGCAAAATTATGTGTGATAAAGAAAAGACTAAGAAATACTGTGAGGGGGAATTCCATATGGCTTCTAATCAAAGGGAATTTGTGTATGAAGGACTTTCTATGTCTGAGGAAGTTAAGGAGGATGCATCTTGTGAGGGGGGAATCTCTGGGTGACACCATAGTTGGACCTGGTTCATATAATGGGCTCAATATTGTTGATGCATCTTTTCAAGGAGAAACTCTTGGGGACCCCTCAGTAGAACCTAGTACTCTTGTTGGGCTCACTATAGAAAGGGATTTAGGATTGATAAACGAGGATGAATTATTGAGGTTGGGGCTCAAACATCTGCACTTATGGAAAAGGTTGGGGCACCTGGTTCTTCTGTACCAATAGGAAAAGTTGAGGATAAGGACATTCCTCTTTTCAAATTGATTCCAAGATAAGTGTGATCTCATCTCATGAAGATTAGTGGTAACCGTTGCACAATCAAGCAAAAAGACTAGGTGCTCTAAGTCTTGTGAACTAAGATGTTCTACTTGCTTATTTAAGGGGGTTTAATGCCCCACTGCAATATTTGAGGCTGATTTGGCTGCCAAAACTATGCCGAATAAGGCCCTGTGCATAGCTCAATAATATTTCCAAATTACACCTCTAAAAAGGTATAAGACGGTCAATGTCAAATATAGAACACAACAAAGTGGGAATCGAATCCTACGGAGAATATGGTGAGAAATTAGGACAATAGTACAATTCAAACTCGTACTAGGTATTTCTACTAGGGTGTTTGAAAGGAAATTTAAAGTGTTTGAGTGTGTGGCAGTTGATTTCTTGTTAATTATGATTGTTTTATAATGGAAGAGAGACTAGGTCAATATTTCTCGCTAAGTTTTAACTCCGAATAGGTCTATCATTTTGAAAGTCAGTTTGGTGTTCCCATGTGCAAAAATGATGAATCTATCATTTCACTAAAGTATTTCAACCCAATTATGAGTTGTGTCACTACTGTCACCTACTCATTGTTATTGAATGGGGCGCTCACACCAAGATAAGGCGATCTTTGACCTCAAAGTACTATCAGAATCTAACATAGCCCTGTAAGCTTCAACCCATACAACTTAATCACATATAGCATACACCACTACTGATTCTCGAACCTTCGCCACTAAGTTTGTAGAACCAAGGTAGAAGGAACCTCGTACTTATTAAGAAAACTGCTAAAATATAGAATGTCCAACCTAACTCAATGGTTAGACAAGGAATGGGTATCCAAAGCCAACATCCACTCTAAAATTGATGTAAAGAAGCAAATTTGCCCGCACCCACTGCCTTCTGGCATAAGGATGCTGTAACAGAAGAGAAACTTCCATGAACCACCCAAAGTAGTCTACTATGCCACAATTTTGAAACCCAACTCTAGTTGGCAATCAATACCTCTGTCAAACCTCTGAGTAGACCCATACACGATTGATGAACACTTATAGGAACCGGAGCCAACTAAGCTCTGGATATACAAATTGCTCAATCCATATATGCTACCAAAACATGGATCATCTAAAAAATATGACAAGGAAATCCCAGTTGATGCAACAAGATCTCGAATGTAGTATTGAAAATGAACACTGCCTCGATCTCATACTAAAAGTAAATCTGACCTCAAACCAATCAAAGGAAAGGTCACATATTACGAGACTCTGATTATTAATCCAAATCTAGATACACTCCGGTGGTTATACTTGAGATTTTGTAATTTTAGTATGTGGTCTAAAAGTAGACCTCCTTTGACCCTGTCATTCCTGGGCCAATAGCTATGGGCCGACGAGTGTGCTAGGAGGAGGGGTGTATGGTGCAGTAGAGGTACTCAAGAGAGCTTCCTCCATAGATCTTGCCTCTATTAGGCCTTCTAGGAACCGAAGGGGGTAACATACGTTACTACTATCACACCAGATTTATCATATCATATCATTATTCATATTGTATTCCGATTCCACCCTTGTTTGCTGTGTGCTCAGTGTACGCTCTGGTTGTATGGATGACTAGAGGGTTTATTTTCACTTGATAGTGTTCCTTTGTTATATGGGTGGCCATTGGGACTGTAGGTAGATTATATTACTCCTTTCATATTGTAGAGCATGTTATGACCTTTGGCTATTAGCGGAATTATGGTTTGTAGATAATTGAGGCAGTAAGTATTCGAATGGTGATTATTGAGAGGCTAGTAGGACTTATATGATCGAGGCATAGTTTACGTGGCCTCTTGAGTGATGGGTTTCGAAATTTATTCCTTGTGGTGGTTTTGGTTAGTCGATCTTGGTTCTTGGTGGTTTAGTTATTCCATCCTAGGGTTGCACTTGAGAGGCTGTTTATGTCTATGCTTATCTTGTAGTTTGGTTTTTTGCATGATTTTGTTCGCTATTATTTCTAGCTTGAATATGTTGGCTTGCTTCCCTTATTTCCCTTTTTACTTGAGGTTACCAGTATACTGCCATGCTTCTAAACTCTCTCTTTATATATACTGTTGTTGCAAGGATTCGAGGTGCGTACTTCTTTCTTTCACCTGTATTTATGTGTCATGTATATCTTCTATGCTAGAATTGTATGCTTATAACTCTTGGTTGATCATTCTCCATGCTAGTTTCCATGTGCTTTCTCTATTGCTTCGTGACTGCTTTCTTGCTATCTGCTATCTTACTATTTTTATATCTTATATGCGCTCAGTCAGTCGATGATGCCTACTGGGTACCTGTTGCTTAGCAATTGGTGCTCATACTATACTTCTGCATCTTTTTGGTGCAGATATTAGTTTGAGCTTTCACTGTTGATCACGTGGAAACTCATGTAGCTTTTGGATATTTGAGACTAGGGTGAGCGCCTTACGACCAGGGCTTGACCACATCTCATCTTTTGGCACTGTTACTCTTTGTACTTTTAGAAACAGTTATATATTCTATTTTGTTACTTCTAGAACTTGTACTTTATTAGAAGCTTTTGTACTATCCATACCAAGTCTTGGGGTTGGTGTAACTCTTTGTTTATGTATATATCTAGGTTGTTGCTTCTGCTTATCTTTACTTTATATCTTCTTCCGCTTTTTTCTGGTTATTGTGCGTTTTAGTTATGTAGTATCCCATTACCAATTATTTCAGGCTACATGAATTAGTTAGCATACTGGGGGGTTGTAGGTTCCATCATGACCTGAGAAATTGGGTTGTGACAGGGAGTTTTGTTTATTCTATTGAGTCCGAAATGCCATTTTTTGTAGGGTAGCATGTCTAGTTTGTGTTCACGGGGTTCTAAATGAATCTCAAGGGTGTGGTTGGAGAGTTTTATGGCTTGTTATTACAGCTAAAGCTGCTATTTTTGGTATGGCGCGCCTGCGTGGTTGAGAGGTGCACCCATGTTGTCGCCCTTGCGGTCACCAGCCACACCTGTAACCCTGGGTGATGTAGGTAAGGGGCGCCCATATGCTCCTTTTTTCATGTGGTGTCGTCCCTGCAGCCTATCCACCACGCCTATCGGGGTTAGGGATTTGGTGGACCATTTCCCCTGTAGTGTTTTTGGCACCATGGTGATGCCGCACTTGTGCCATTTTGACTGCAGGTGCACTGATCGCTGGTAGTTAAAAGGAGTTGGTCTTCTTCAATATATTTCATTCTCCAACTCAATTCCTTCATTTTCAAAGCTCGGCTAAGAAGAGAAATCTTCCAATTCTCACTATTTCCGTGTCCTATTGAGGTAATTCTCTTCCTATCTTCATTCTAGTACTTATCCCACCTTTATTTTTGAATCCTTTTCATAAAATTTATACCTTTTGAATGAAATTCTTTAACAAATTAGACTTCAGGGTTGTTTTGGGCCCCAAAACGAGTATTGTTCGGCTGAAATTTTGGGCATGGGTTTCTAAACTCGCTGCAGACATAATTGTAAATTTTGTTTTTCATTTTGTTGCACGGGCCCCGAGGGTCATTTTCTGACTCGATTTCCACCCCAAATTACATATAAGTAATATGGGTGTCATTCTTCTCATCTTGACACCTAGATTATATTTTTGATAGTATGGCAGCTTTCTGAGGCTGTTCAGAATGGGAAGACACATGAGTGATGATTCCTGCTTGCAGTTTGGCCTTGAGGTAGGTTATAGTTTACTATATTAAGACTTGTCTTAGTTAAATTTTAAATGTTATGAGTGGCATGAATGTTAGGCTAGGTTTAGGTTAGAATTAGGCTTAAATCCTATTTCTACTCATCTTAACCATTTTTGGGACTATAGAGTAGTATATCCATGTTTATCCTTAGTATATGAGCTTCTATAATTACTGTGGCTAGCCTAGAATCCTTAGAGTAACTTTAGAAGGTTTTAGAGGTAGAGTAGATGCCGTATTTTATTTTCGTATTATAGTTCCTTTTCTTCTCCGTCATTATTTATCGTTGAATTTGTGTAACTATTGGCCTGAGGCCATAACATTGGACTGGACGAAGTTCCATGTGAGTACCTTGTTTGGGGGCTCTTTATCCCTCAAATTTGGTGTTATATCTCTGTCTTTGTTTGGGTGTTATACCACTTACTCTCGTTTCTGCATTCATGGACTTGGCATATTAATGGTTTCCTAAGAAAGAATGGTTGGTTTTTGGGTTGAAAAGGGTAGTTTTTTGTTATTATTTTGTATTTCAAGGGTTTTAAGAAAGAGTTGCACTACCTTACCACTGGTTTTGGATTCAAGAACCAAACACCTCCTTTTTTACTGATTTAAGTTCCATAGAGGATATTTTTATGTATTGCATGTCTGATGCTGGAATTCAAGACTCACATTTAGTTGACGCATGTCTGATGCTGGGATTCCGAACTCATATTTACTTACTCATCGTCTGATGCTGGGATTTCGAACTCATGTTGCATTGGACATTTTTTGCATGATATTGTCTCTCGGTGCATCACATTTGCTTATGTGTACTTGGTATGCCTTTGCCTTATTTTCATTATTATCTTTACTATTTGTTGGGTATCGTCTATGTTAGTAGATAACTAGATTTAGGTGGATCCCTGTAGTTAGTTTACTTTCCTGTAGCTTATAATATATATTATATTTTTGAGCTTGGTCGGCCTACGATGCCTACTGGGTACCCATAATTTTGGTACTCATACTATACTGTGCATCTTTTTCTGATGTAGCACCTAGTACAGGCCACCTTCGCTAATCCTCCTGTCATTCGTGGCCAGCTGCTTTTCGGATCTTGGTGAGCTCCCAATGTTATGGAGATAGTTATTGCTTTCCATTTACCTTTCTATCTATATTTTGTATTTTGGATAGACAGTACCTGTTGTGTAGCTATTTCATACCTTAGACGCTCCTGTACCAGTGACACCAGGTCTGTGGTTGGTTTTTGTGTATATATATTGTATTCTTGGTCACTTTAGAGCCATTTTTGTATATTTATTACAATTGGTATGTATCTATGCTGTTGGACCCTATTTCCTTATGTTTTCTCTTCCATTTTCCTTATTTATATTGTATTATTATCTTTCACAAATCTTGGTTGGCTTGCCTACCGGGGGTGAGGTAGGCACCATTAAAGCCTGGTTGCACCAGTACAAGAGTAAAGTGTCTAGTAGAGTCGTATGGATCAATATGATAACTTCCGTATCCTATCTATGAGAGGCTATAGGGTATTCCTATGATAGATTCTATCTTGTTTGATTCCTTAACGTGAGTCCTTGACCTTATCAATTTCTAAGTATCTTTTATTTCACTCTTTCTCAAGTTTTTTGGATGAGATCAGCAACATGTGAGGATGAGACCCCTACACCTATAGTTAGAGCCCCAACTAGGGGATGGGGTTGAGGCCGACCTTGAGGTCAAAGTAGGGGACGGTATGCGGCACTAGCTCGGGCCTAGACTAGGTTACCATTGCTAGAGCCTAATATTTGGGCTAAGAAGGTACAATATGAGCAGGAGGGTGAGGGGCCACCCCAACATCCAACAGGTTTCATGGCTACTCCAGTGCTACATGACACATTGGTTTGCTTGCTTGGGTTCCTTAAGGGTATGTCACAGCTAGAAACTTTGCTTGGTACTATGATTGGTTCTCAAGTCAAAAACGAGGCTCAAACTTCAGCCCAGGCAGTCACACAGGGTTCAGGAGCGCAACCTTCTATTGCAGCTCCCCGATTGGAGGTGTTTCCACTCCTTACCATTATTTTGCCTATTCCAGCTGGTCTCGTTATGTCTTCTAAGGAGCAGAAGATGCTTGCCAGGTTTCTGAGGTTGGGTCCCCTAAGGTTTTTTTGTGCTCCTAGGCAGGATGTGCATGAGTTTCACACTAGTTTCCAGGATAGATTGCATAATCTTTAGTTGGTCGAGTCTCATAGAGTAGATTACACTGCATTTCAGCTAGATGGTCTAGCTAAATAGTAGTGGAGTTCTTATATAGCTTGCAAGCCAGTCGGGTCACCTCTGCTTACTTAGGCATAGTTCTCCGCAACTCTCCTAGAGAAATATGTACCATGCAGCTTGAGAGAGAAGTTGATGGATCAGTTCTCCAGGTTTGAGTAAGGCTCCATTTTTCTTTTAGAGTATGAGGTTTGCTTCGACGAGTTGGCTAGGCATGCCACCATGATTGTGCCCACTGAGCATGAGAGGGTGCATTACTTCGTTCGAGGTTTGAATTTACAGCTCCATTTTGATACAAAGGGTATGGTAGCTTCGAGTTAGTCATTCTTGGAGGTAGTGGATCATGTCTACACTATTGTGGGTATACTTCACAAGGCCTAAGAGGGAAGAAATAAGAGGCTCCACCATCAGGGCAGCTACAATGGCTCACAGACATATTGCAGAGGCTACTTTGGTAGGGATCATCATCAACAGTGTTTCCAGCTAAACTGGCCTATTCACGAGACACTACAAATTGCTGAGGGTCAATATAGTTAGGGTTTGATTCAGTCTTCGCGTGGTACACATTCTGGGTATTTGGGTTGTGGTGACCAGTTTGGTTCAGCAGGTTCTTCTATTGAGACTTTGGTAGACAGATAGTGATTTGAGTATGGTGAGTTGGGGAACTTTGTTAGAGATTGTTTGAGGGTCAGGCATAACGGTCAGTAGGGTTAGATACTTTAGCCCCCCAGGGCTTCAGCACCACCGGCTAGAGGCGGTGCACAGGGTAGTAGGGGTGGTCCTCAAGGTACTGAGGTGGTCCTTAATCTAGTACATCAGGTGGATGTGGCAGTCAGAGACACATGTATGCATTCTCATGCCATCTAAAGGCTGAGGTTTTAAATGTTGTCATCACAGGTACAATCTCCATTTACCATCAGTCAGCTTCTACATTGTTTGATCCGGGGTCTACATTTTGATATATGTCAGCTTACTATGCTACTTTTATGGGGTTTTCTTGTGAGTTATTGCTTGTGCCTTTTTGAGTAGCTACCCAGTAGGAGATTCTTTAGTAGTCAATCATGTATACTGAACTTGTGTGGTGACTATCCTTCGATATGACAAGTGGGTAGACCTGATTTTGCTAGATATGGTGGATTTTGATGTGATTTTAGGCATAGATTGGCTGTGTCCCTACCATGTTGTATTGGATTACTTCACTTAGACCGTTACTCTATGGATGCCTGGTATCCCTCCTATAGTATGGAAAAGTGCCGATAGACACATGCTAAGGGGAGTTATATCTTTCCTGAGTGTCAGAGGTTGGTTGGGAAGATGTTCTTGGCCTATCTTTCTTACATCTGTGATACTAGTACCACCACACCTTCACTTGAATCAGTTCATGTGGTTTGCAAGTATTCAGATGGGTTTCCATCTAATCTACTAGGTCTTCCTCCTGATCGTGACATCGACTTTGGTATTGATATTGAGCCGGGCACTCATCCCATTTCTATTTTGTCATATCCGATGGCATTAGCTAAGTTGAGAGAACTTAAGGATCAGCTCCAGGACTTGTTGAGTAGAGGGTTCATCAGACCTAGTGTGTCTCTATAGGGTGCTCCAGTTCTGTTTATAAATAAGAAGGACGGGTCCATGCGTATGTGTATCAACTACAGACAGTTAAATAAGGTGACAGTTAAGAACAGGTATCCGATATCGTGTATTCATCATCTTTTTGACCAGCTACAGGGTGCAACAGTGTTCTCTAAGATATACTTGAGGTACGGTTATCACCAGTGAGGATTAAGGCTACAAATATCCCAAGGACTGCATTTAGGACTCGATACAGCCACTATGAGTTCCTAGTCATGTCTTTTGGGTTGACTAATGCCCCACCAATTTTTATAGAGTTGATGAAACATGTATGCATATCCTACTTGGATTCCTTCATGATGGTATTCATCGATAACATTCTAGTATATTTGAGGAGTAGAGAGGAGAATGAGCGGCATCTGAGTGTTGTACTTTAGGCCTTGCGAGACCATCAGTAATATGCCAAATTCACTAATTGTGAGTTTTGGCTTAAGTTTGTGGCATTCTTGGGGCATGTGGTGTCCAAGGATAGGATCATGGTGTATCCGGAAAAGATTGTGGTAGTTCATGACTGGGCTAGACCTACTTCTCCTACCGAGGTTCACCGTTTTATCATATTGGCAGGTTACTACAAATGGTTTATTGAGGGGTTTTATTCTATAGCAGCTCCATTGACTCAGAAGAATATTCCCTTCCAGTGATCAGATTAGTGTGAGGTGAGCTTTTTAAAGCTCAAGGCCTTATTGACTTCCTCTTTTATTCTTACTCTTCTTGTCAAAGGTCGGGGGTTTACAGTGTATTGTGATGCTTTCGATGTTAGTTTGGGTTATATATTAATGTATCAGGACCGAGTGATTGCTTGTGCTTTTACACAGGTGAAGGTTCATGAGAAGAACTACCCTACTCACGACTTAGAGTTAGCAACAATAGTTATCGCATTGAAGATTTGGAGGCATTACCTGTATGGCATGCATTGTGAGATCTTCATTGACCATCATAGTCTTCACTACATCTTCATCCAGAAGGACCCATATTTGGGATAACACAGGTGGTTGGAGTAACTGAAGGACTATGAAATCTCAATTTTTTATCATCCGGGAATGGAAAATATTTTAGTGGATGCCTTGAGCCAGAAGTTAATGTGTATGGGTAGCATGGCATTCATAGTAGCAGAGGAGCGACCTTTAACTTTGGACATCCATTTCTTGGCTAAAACGTTGATTAGACTTGACATTTTTGAGCCGCACTATATTCTTGCTTGTGTTGAGGCTAGATCTTCCTTGTTGAAGCAGATTTGGCCACAATAGTTTGATGATACGAGGTTGAGGATCATTCGATAAGGTGTTGAGCGGTGAGGCTAGGAAATATATCCTAGATTTAGAGGGTGTTCTGAGGATTGAGGGTTGTATCTGCGTTCCTAAAGTTAGTGACCTGGTTAGATTGATCTTTGAGAAGGATCATTGTTTTAGGTATTCAATTCATCTCGGGGCAATTAAGATATATCGTGACTTGAGGAAACACTAATAGTGGTGTGGGATGAAGAGGGATATCTCAAATTTTGTGTTTGGTTGCTTGAACTATCAGCAGGTGAAGTTTGAGCACCAGAGACTAGGTGGTTTGATTCAGAGGCTACCCATTTTGGAGTAGAAATGGGAGCAGATATCCATGGACTTTGTAGTCAGTTTTCCACATACTTTGCGGAGATTTGATGTTATTTGGGTCATCATGGACAAGTTGATAAAGTTTGCTCACTTTCTGCCAATTCATACTTCCTACAGTTCTGAAAGGTTGGCTTAGATCTCCACCCGTGAGGTTGTCCATTTGTATGTTGTGCTAATTTCTATCATTTCTTACCGTGGTACTCATTTTACTTTGTATTTTTGGAGGTCTATTCAGAGGGAGTTGGGTACCAGAGTTGAGCTTAGCATTGCTTTTCACCCGCATACTGATGGTCAGTTGGAGCACAATATTCAAGTTCTAGTGGATATGTTGTCAGCCTGTGTTATTGATTTCGGGGGTCAATAGGACCAGTTCTTAGCGTTGGTAGAGTCCACATATAATAATAGTTACCATTCCAACATTCAGATGGCTCTATTCTAGGCATTGTATTGTAGGCAGTGTAGACCCCCGATGCGTTGGTTTAATGCCTTTGAGGTTAGGACATAGGGTACCGACTTGCTTCATAATTCTATGGATATAGTTTGGCTCATTTAGGAGTGACTTTGCACTGCCCAGAGTAGGCAAAAGAATTATGCTGACTGGAGGGTTTGAGATTTAGAGTTTATGGTTGGTGACCGTGTGTTCCTTTTGGTGTCGCCCATGAAGAGCGTGATGAGGTTTGGGAGGAAGGGTAAGCTTAGTCCTAGGTTCATTAGTCCATTTCAGATCCTTCGTCGCATTGGGGAGGTTGCTTATGAGTTGGCCATGCTTCCTGCTGTTTCTGGTGTTCACCCAGTTTTCCATGTCTCTATGTTGCTGTAGTAAATTCTGGATGAGTCTCACATGCTTTAGTGGGATTCTGTTACGTTGGATGAGTCTCTGGCTTTTGAGGTGGAGCTTGTTGCTATCTTGGACAGGCAGGTTAGAAAGTTGAGATTTAAGGAGATCCCATCAATTAAGGTTCAGTGGCAGCATCTTCCTATCGAGGAGGCTACTTAGGAGATTGAGACCGACATGCAGACCCATTATCCTCATCTTTTCGAGCCTTGAGGTAGCTTCTTTTCTTTAACTTTTGAGGATGGAATATTTATATTGTATTATTAGCTTTCGCATCTTTGGGTTGGCTTGCCTAACGAGGGGTGATGTAGGAACCATCGCAGCCCGATTCTGGATCATGATAGGACCCCCATAAGCTCGGAATGTACAAATAATAACCAATAGATCCAACTAGACCCCTATAATCCCGGAGGATACAAGCAACACACCATACTAACTAGTAACCAAACCTGATGGGAAGAATGCATGCGGAAAAGTTCCATGAGGAATGAATTCCATGAGGGTGCCCGGACTTGAACCTGGATTTAACTAGTGCATATGCATGGCCAGACTCCAACTGGGATTTAAATAATAAATATGAATGTTGGGCTCGAACCGAAGATGATATGATAAATATAAATGCCTGGACTCAAACCGAATATTATGAGTATGAATGACCGGACTCGAATCAGATATGATAAGTATGAATGCCCGGACTTAAACCAGATATGATAAGTATGAATGCCTGAATGTCAAGGTTTTTTAGCAAATACGCATTCCCGGACATGAACCGGGATTTAAATAATAAATGTAGTTTCTCCCTTTTACAAATAGCAAATTTTAAATGGTTTTCACCCGAGTTTAGGAAATCAGTGGTAAAACAATATAAGCCCCTTTTTGAGAAGTCCGAAATGGTAGTAAGATGGTAGAAATTCTTCTGAAGTCCAAGATCCATGGGAAAAGTAGTGTTGTTTCTCTTTAAACTGAAAGCCAATAGTAAGTATGGTATGATCCTCAATTTTAAAACGAAAACCCCTATTTCTACTCCAGATTGTACCACTTCTCATGTGTATGTAAGCATATATGTATGACCGTCAACACCAATATAATTGAATATGAGTAAATAAATATGCACACACCAAACTAGGAAAAAATATCGTACTAACCTGGGGTCCATCAGTCCAAGTAAATGGCCTCGGACCCACAGTCTTATATCATAAGAAATACAGACTTAACACAATAATAACAAGAGCTAGCAGGGGAGAACAACTCTATCGCAAATTACAACTCCAACCAATACTAAGGATATCTAAACTACCTCTAATTCCATAATCTAGTCTTAAATAGACAACAGGTAACCTAACACTAAGGTAAGGTAGGCAATTAATCTGAATTAAGCTAAGGACGAATTAAACTGACCTAGAATCCAGCCACTCCAGTATCCCTACCCTCAACCCCACAATTACACAATATACGATAACGGAAAAAGTACGAGGAAGGAGCAGTAAATATAAACATAAGACAAATGGTAATCATATACTCTATAAAAAAATCCTCCTCTAATCCTATACGAAGGTTTTCCAATGAATCACCCAAGCCACAAGCAACTTAGACTAATCTAAGGCAATTTGACTCTAACCCCAAGGGTAGTAAACATGCTATGCCAAGTCCTACGGGAATAAGGGCTTCCTAAACTAAGGGTCCCAACCCCAATTCTATGCTAAAGCACCTTAACTCGGTTAAAAGAATCATAAACACCTAAATAAATAATCAAACCACAATATCCCGCCAATAATTAGCAAATTACCATACAAATACCTTAAACGAGCTAAGTCTAAAAATAGGTAAGCCATAACCTAGCTGGAGGCCGAACACATGCGCACAAGCCCCCAAGAGCGGAGCCTATCTCCCTTGAGAAGCCTCTGAATTCTTCCATACTAATAACATAATAATCTACACATTCAAATGGGATTAATGACACCCATACTATAATTTCACAATTTTAGCTGAAAATCGGGTGAAAAATCACCCGTGAGGCCCGCATGCGAAATTCGAAAACTAAATCAAACCAAAGGTCCCGCTAGTCCAAAGTGCACGCTCCATAGCTAACGTCACTGATGAAATTCTCATCCAAGCTTGTTTACTCTGAATATTGACCAAAGAACCATGCAACAAGTTAGTACCTAAGCAAATCCTCAGAAGCAGCAAGCCAATACACCAGAAACCTGAACTTCTTTGCCATACTGCACTTTAATGGAGTCATCTGAACACCCGCATCGTAGCTATCATCAAATGTGAATCCTACAAAAACCTAGAACTGGTCATCACTATCCTCCCAACTCAGTAACACATGCCCGTAGCATATCCTTGAGATGAAAAGGATATTTCTTCAAACGACCATTGGAGTGGAGCCTAGCACAACTTCAAATGAAAAATTCCGGGGTGTTACAATATCTCCCTCTTGGGATTATTCATCCTCGAATGAAGACTAAGTAAGGAAAACTGGAAAAAAAAATCCCAACAACCTACCAAAACATAAAACTCAAGGATCAACATGAAAACTGATCTTTTCAACTTAAAACATAATTGAACTAACTTCGGAAAACATGAATGCATGCTAGGATCATGAGGGAAGCTGATGGAATAGGATCGGAGGGATATACTAAGGAGGAAACTATTACCTCAAGTTGAAACTAGATCGAAAGGAAAAAGATAAGGGTACTTGGCTTTCCTGGATGCTTCCGCTTCCCAAGTAGCTCCCTCAACTAGCTGATTTCTCCAAAAGACCTTCAATAAAGTGACTTCTTTGTTTCTCAACCTCCGAATCAGATAATCAAGAATCTCCATAGGAACTTCCTCATAATTAAAGCTTTCCTTCACACTCACATCCTCCAAAAGAACAATCAAGGTTGAATCACCAACACACATCTTCAAAAAGGAAACATGGAAGACTGGATGAACCGCTTCTAAATCTGATGGCAAATCCAACTCATAAGCAAAACTACCACCTCTCCTCAGAATCTGATAAGGACCTACATAACATAGACTAAACTTCCCTTTCTTGCCAAATCTCATCACACCCTTCATGGGTGACATTTTCAGAAATACCCAATCATCAACCTTAAATTCCAACTCCCTTCTCCTCACATCTGCATATGATTTATGTTGACTCTGAGCGGTTTTCAACCTCTCCATGATTATTTAAACCTTCTCTACAGTCTTATGAACAAAATCTGGACCTATCAAAGCTTCCTCACCTACCTCAATCCAACCAATAGGAAATCTACACCTCCCCCCGTAAAGTGCCTCATACGGAGCCATCTGGATGCTAGAATGGAAGTTATTGTTGTAGGCAAACTTGATAAGAGGTAAATGATTATCCCAATTACCTTTGAAATCAATCACACAAGCTCTCCAGATATACTCCAAAGTCTGAATAGTACACTCTTCCTGGCCATCCATATGTGGGTGAAAAGTTGTGCTAAGCTTCACCTGAGTACCAAGAACTTTCTGAAATCACTTTCAAAACTTGGATTTAAACTGAGTACCCCTATCTGAAATGATAGAAAATGGAACACCATGCAATCTGACTATATCCCGAATGTAAAGATTGTCATAATCATCTGCTAAATCCATAGTCTTAACATCCAAGAAGTAGGATGACTTGGTCTTTATGTCAACAATCACCCAAATAGAATCATGTTGCCTACGAGTATGAGGTATACAAGTAATGTAGTCCATATTGATCGCTTCCCACTTCCAAGTAGGAAGATAAATATCCTGAGTCATGCCACCTGGTCGCTGATGCTCGACCTTCACTTATTGATAGTTAGGACACTTAGCCACAAAACCTGCTATGTGCCTCTTCATGCCATTCCACCAATAGACTTCTCGTAGGTCAAGGTACATCTTGGTGGAACCGGGGTGAATAGAATACCTGGATCTATGAGCCTCTATCAAAATCTACTGTCTCAACCTATTTATGTCAGGAACACACAATCGACCCCGATATCGAAGCACACTATCTACCCCTTAAGAGAAAACCTCTACCCTTTGCTGATGGAATGCACCCTTCAGCTGGTGCAAAATAGGATCACTGTCTTGCTTTGCTTTCACTTCAGCTACCAAAGATGATTCGGAACAATTGTGAATAATAACACCACCTTCTGTCGAATCCATAAGGCAACCTCCTAATCGAGCAAGTCGATGAACATCTTTTGCCAATTCCTTCTTTTTTGTCTTCAACCGAAGATACACTACCCATAGACAGCCTACTAAGTGCATACGCCATGACATTAGCCTTACCCGGATGGTAAAGCACACTCATATCATAATTCTTAAAAATATCAAGCCATCTCCTTTGAAAAAGATTCAGTTCCTTTTGAGTGAATACATACTGAAGACTCTTATGATCAGTTAAAACATCCACATGAACACCATACAAGCAGTGTCTCTAAATCTTCAAAGCAAAAACCATGGCCACTAAATCAAGGTCATAAGTATGGTAGTTTTTCTCATGACTCTTAAGATGTCTAGAAGCATAAGCGATCACCTTACCATGCTGCATCAAAACACAACCCAAACCAATCCTAGAAGTATCACAATATACAATAAAGTCATCTAGGACCTCGGGTAGAGCCAACACTAGAGTTGTGGTCAATCTAGTCTTCAATTTCTGAAAGTTCTTCTCACATAGATCATACCACTGAAATTTAACCTTCATCTGAGTCAACCGAGTCAATGGTGAAGCAATAGAAGAAAACCCTTTCACATATCTCCTGTAGTAACCAGCCAAACCCAAAAAGCTTATAAAATTAGACGGGGAAGTGGGTCTAGGCCAGTTCTTTACTGCCTCAATCTTTTCAGAATCAACTCGAATTTCGTCTTTAGTCACAATATGACCCAGAAAAGCAACAGACTGCATCCAAAACTTGCACTTGCAAAACTTAGCGAATAAATGTCGATCCTTGAGAGTTTTCAACACAACTCTCAAATGGTCCACATGCTCCTCCTCACTCCGAGAATAGATAAGAATATCATCAATCAAAATAATCACAAAAATATCCAAATACCATTTGAACACACTGTTCATCAAATCCATAAAAGTTGTGGGAGGATTCCTTAGACCAAAAGACATAACCACAAATTCATAATAACCATACTGAGTTTTGAAGATTGTCTTTGGAATGTCACACTCTCGAAAGTGGAGATGATGATAACCGGGTCTATGGTCAATCTTGGAGAAGTAACTGGCACCCTGAAGCTGATCAAACAAGTTATCAACCCTAAGGATGGGATACTTATTCTTGATTGTGACCTTGTTCAACGAACGGTAGTCGATACACATTTTGAGAGAACCATCTTTCTTTCGCACGAATAAGACTGGAGCACCCCATGGAGAGATGCTGGGTCAAATAAAACCCTTATCAAGGAGGTCTTTCAACTGATACTTTAATTTATTAAGCTCTGCGAGAGCCATTCTATAGGCAGGAATAGAGATAGGATGCGTATCTAATAGAAGATATATTCCAAAGTAGATCTCCCGCTCAGGAGGGACTCTGGATAAATCCTCGAGAAACACTTCTGGAAACTCATTCACAATAAGAACTGACTAGAGAGATTGGGTTTTGGACTCTGTGTCCATAACCCAAACTAGATGATAAACATAACCCTTAGAAATCATCTTCTTAGCCTTAAGATAAGATATGAAATAACCCTTCGAGGATCGAGGACTACCTTTCCACTCTAAGACAGGTTCATTCGGAAATTTGAAACTGACGACTTAGGTACGACAATCAACCGAGGCATAACATGTATACAACCAATCATTACTAAGAATACCATCAAAATAAGCCATCTCCAACTCTACTAGATATGCTGAAGTGACTCTATGAAAGACTGAGATAGGGAAATTTTGGTAAATTCATTTGCCTAGAACTGACTCACCAACAGGAGTAGAAACACAAAAGGGTTGTAGGAGTTGATTAGTACAAATCTCGAACTTGCAAGCGACATAAGGGGTCACAAAAGATAAGGAGGCACCTGGATTAAATAAAGCATACACATCGAGAGAGAAGACTTTCAACATACCAAGAACAACATCTGGTGAAATCTCCTGGTCCTGGCGGGAGGACATGGAATAAAGGCGATTCTAGCGTTGACCACCAGAACTAGAAGTAGTGTCCAGCTGGGCCGGTCAACCTCCTGGGGCTGCTGGGGCAGACTGAGTCCTGCTACCTCTCTTTCCCTTCTTAGCTGAGGGGAAATCTTGAATCTTGTGTCCGACCTGACCACACCCAAAGCATCCACCCAAACCATCTAGACACTCATCAAGATGACTCCTACCACACTTATTGCAAGAAGGGTAAGGAGTCCCCTTTGTAATATTTCCCTGCGAATATCAACCTGCTTCTCTACCGGTCTGATCATGATGAGGCTTGGGGGCATGGGTAGGAGCACTAGCTGAAGAATGAACAGGTCCTGATGATTTCTTCTGAAATGAGGAGCAATGTCTACCTCCGTACTTCTGATGGCCAAAACTTGAACTCTCTAATCTAACCCACTTGTTCTCTGTTGCTATCTCACTCAACTTGTCTCCCTCAATCTAATGGGCATGAGTCATAAGTCGAGAAATATCCATGTCACCCAAAAGCATCGCAGCCCTACACTCCTTCTTTACCAAATCTGATACTACGTAAATGTACTTTCTTGTCTCATCCCATGGGTCAGCCACCATGGAAGGAGCATACCTAGAAAGATGGATGAACTTCAATCCATACTCCTGAACCAACATAGAACCTTGCCTTAAATTCACGAACTATTTGGCCCTAGCTTGCCTCAACTCCCTCGGAAAGAACAGGTCAAGGAAATCCCTCTCAAAGCATTCCCAAGTCATAGGGACCATATCCCTATCCCTAGCATTCCTCCATTGAGTGAACCAAATATGAGCCATGTCCTTGAGTTGATAGGAAGCTAGCTCAATACCATCAACATCACCCACTTATATTACACCAAAGATCTTCTTTACCTCATCTAAGAAATTTTGTAGATCCTCACCAACTTTTAAACCCTAGAACTCAGGTGGGTTCATGCGAATGAAGTCTCAAACTCAGGCCGCAACTCCACCATGAGGGTGGACGGGGATAAGAGACTAATGATTGGCCTGAGCGGCCATAGTTTGAGATAGCATATGAATAGAATTTTTGAACTCCACATTTGTGACCTTAAGGTTTGGAATCGGAGAGTCAACATTTCGGGCGACTCCGCGAGGCATAGCATGGCAAGGAGTCATAATGTAAAATACATAAAGAATGGATTAGAGGAGTAATAGAGTTAAACTCTACCGCACAATATAAATCATGAAAGAAGTGAAGTTTTTTCCTAAAACACCTCGTAGCTTCTCTCTTATAAGTGTGGTGCGCTTCACACACATGAAAGAGACTCTACTTGATATGGCTTTCAGACACCCTAGGACTCTTGAACCTAAGGCTCTAATACCAAGTTTTTTATGCCTCGAGACTACCCTCTAGGCATAACATGGGACCCAAGACCACACGTGTCCTAAGTTAACCCTTGGTGACAACATACTCAGATAAATACAAGAAACAAAGCGGAAGCATACTAAATGAAGTTAGGAAACCATATCTAAATAGAAGCAAGTTCTAAGAAATACCAAATCCAAAACATGAGGTACAAATCTAGTTGTGTCTGAAGCCTCTAAACTGTCATAAAGAGTTGATAGGACAATAACCCAACTAACTCAGAAATCCAAATGAAAAACATGATAGAAATAAGTTTAGCACTGATACGCCCAAATTACACTTCAATTAAGAAGCGCAAGCGGTCGTCATCAAATATAGAACCCAACCAAGGTTGGGATAGATCCCACAGGAAATAAAGTGTAAATTAAGTCATTAGTAATTTAGTTGACTAGTAATCGATAGTTTCCGGTAATTTGGGGGGGGGTTTTAAATGTCAAATTCACACAAGTTAACTAACAAGCAACAAATTTTCAAGAGTTTATAATCAATGCGAGAATGAACTAGGGAAGTGTTCACCATGGCGTCATAACAATTTTGACTCAAAGCATAACCGAATTATTTCTATATGTATATCACGATGTGATTGAATTAATGGTATCATCTAAATGTTTTTCAACCAAATAGACGAATTTCCTTTTCAATTCTCTCGAACTTGAAAAGGTGAAATTTCTTATTTCAATCCTAAACATCAAGTAGATTAATCTAGTTATAACATTAATCATAAGACGAGAGTTGGTAGTCTCGAATCCTCGTAGTTAATCAAATTTCCCAGTTTTAATCTCTCTGTTCAAGCAAATTAAACCTAGGCATGTCCTAATGTTTGCAACCACTAGAAAATGTTAATAACGAATGATTAACAACGTGACAAATATAGATTTAACCCAATACTACCCGGAATCTATATTGCTACTTTTGCCATGGCTCCCACAACCCTAGTTGTGGGAGTTTTAGCCACTCATGCTTGCAAAATGAAAGAATGAAGTAATAGTATTCATAATAATAAGAAAAGGTTCTTACAAAATAGATGAACACAAGTTTCAAGCTTTCCAAGAACAATAAGCCAAAATCCCAAGAACAATCGAAGAAGAAGAAGAAAACGTGTTTGTGTCGTGTTTCTCCTCTCCAAAGTCGTCCAAAACGTCTCACAAAATATTGGATAATGAAATAATTAAAATAACCCTAACACTGGGTACTTATAGCAGTCTAGGAAATAAATTCCAAAAATGGAAATTTCGGAATCCCGCTTGGCCTTGACAGGTCGTCTGACGGACCGTTATGCATGTGACTGGCCGTCACTCCAACCATCGCCACTATGCAGTGCATGATCTCCATTAGCTCTCACTTGACGGCTTCCCTAATGGCCCGTCACATAGTTGACGGACCATCACTTAAATCGTCGCCACTATCCAGTGATTCAGTGCCTGGCTGTCTCATCCTGACGGCTTGGCTGACGGTCAGTCACAAGTGTGACGACCCATCAAGCCAACTGTCACCCATATCCAGTGCCTCCTCTAGCTGTTGCAAGGCTTGGTGGCTTCCCTGACGGTCACTCACCTTTGTGACGGGCCGTCAGGCCCTCCGTCATGCCTAACTAGTGTTACTTAGCTTGAATAAATACACATGCTTATCATTTCCATTTTTGATACACATCTTCTTACTATGTTGTCAGCACACAACCGGAATAAATACGGCTCATCCCAGAAAAACTTACTTGCATCATGGAGGAATTTCTTCCTCTGGTGGAAGTTCAAATCTTTTGAGATCATGTCACTCACCACATAATTTGCGAAATTGGCGTACCAAGGCACCATATCAAGTGACGCGGCCAACACCTGCTCATCCGGAAATGCATCCTCAATCTCCGGTTCATCTATTACTTTCTCTTCCCTCTCAAGCCTGGACAGATGATCCGCCACCTGGTTTTCACAACATTTCCGATCATTGACTTCAAAGTCAAATTTCTGCAACAATAACACCCATTGGATTAGTCGAGGCTTTGCATCCTTCTTGGTCATTAAATACCACAAGGCTACATGATCTGTGTGCACCACCACTTTTGTACTAAGTAAGTACGCTCTGAAATTCTCAAAAGCGTATACAACAACAAGTAGCTCATATTCTGTCACCGTGTAGTTCTTTTGTGCCCCATTCAATGCCTTACTAGCATAATAAATGGGGTGAAAAAGTTTGTCTCGCTTCTGTCCTAGAACAGCTCCAAGTGCAACACCACTTGCATCGCACATTATTTCAAACGGTTTGGACCAATCCGGGGCAATTATAATAGGAGCAACCACTAACTTTTCTTTCAGGCACTCAAACGCCTTCAAACACTCAGCATAAAATACAAACTTAGTCTTTTTTTCAAGCAACCTGCACAAAGGGTTAGCAATCTTAGAGAAATATTTAATGAATCTTTGGTAGAATCTGGCATGACCAAGAAATCTCCTCACACCCTTTACTGAGATGGGTGGAGGTAGTTTCTCGATGACTTCTATCTTGGCTCTATCCACCTCTAGACCTCTCATAGATATCTTGTGCCCTAATACAATGCCTTCCTTCACCATGAAATGGCATTTCTCCCAATTTAGTATAAGGTTTGACTCTTCACACCTTTGCAATGCTTGACCCAGATTAGTCAAGCAATCATCAAATGCATCACCCACCACTTAGAAGTCATCCATGAAGACTTCCAATGTGTTCTCCACCATATCAGAAAAGATAGACATCATGCATCTTTGGAATGTTGCAGGAGCATTGCATAGACCAAAGGGCATGCGCCTAAAAGCAAACGTACCATAGGGGCAGGTTAAAGTGGTTTTCTCCTGATCTTCTGGGGCGATAGATATTTGGTTGTACCCCGAATATCCATCCAAAAAGTAATACCAACCCCTGCCAGCTAATCTATCCAACATCTGATCCATAAAGGGCATGGGGAAATGATCACGGAGAGTCCAGGAGTTGAGCTTCTGGTAATCCATACAGACTCGCCACCCCGTGACAGGTCTTAATGGAATCATCTAATTTTTTTCATTAGCTACCAGAGTCATTCCTCCCTTCTTAGGAACACATTGCACTGGGCTTACCCATTTTCTATCAAAAATTGGGTAAACCACTCCAGCATCGAGCTATTTGATGATTTCTTTCTTCACCACCTCTTGCATTGGCATATTCAATCTCCGTTGGTGCTCGATGGTGGGAGTGCAATCTTCTTCTAACTGTATCTTATGAGTACAAATGTCTGGCGGGATGCCAATAATATCCGTAATGGTCCAACCGATTGCTCTCTTGTGTTTCCTCAGTATGGACAATAAAGCTTCAACTTGTGTTTCCATAAGGTCTGTCGCAATGATCACAGGTAAGGTATCTTTATCACCTAAAAATGCATACCTCAGATGGCCTGGAAACTCTTTCAACTCTAACATCGGCGCCTCCTCAATAGAAGGCTTTGCAGGAGGTGTTGTCCTGTTCTTCAAGTCAAGATCCAATTTCTTTGGGGCGTAAAAATATGACCCCATTCCAACCACAGCATTTACAATTTCTTCATAATCTTCGATGTCATCATCATCTAAGTTCATCATAACCGCTGCCAACATTTCTACAACAAATATCTCTTCAACAAAAACAATCACATCAGATTCGGCAACAACATCAATAACTGAGACGACATTTATGTCCCTCAGTTGCGTCATTGACTTGCACACATTAAACTTCACTATTTCATTGTTCAACCTGAAAGTCAACTCATTGCTCTCCATATCTACTAATACACTTCCGGTTGCCAAAAAGGGTCGTCCCAAAATAATATTGACTTCAAAGTCCACTTCGCAGTCCAAAATCACGAAGTCTGCTGGAAAGATGAACTTCCCCACCTTCACAAGCACATCGTACAAAATAGCCACCGGCCGTTTAACCGATCTATCAGCCATCAACAATCTTATAGTTGTCGGTTTGGGGGCTCCTAAGCCCAACTACCGGTAGATAGCTAACGGTATAAAGTTTATGCTAGCCCCCAAGTCACAAAGAGCTTTTGCAAAATTAAACTCCCAGATGGTGCAAGGAATAGTGAACGCACCCGGGTCTTATTTCTTTTGGACTAGCGACCTTGATGAAATGGCGTTATAATGGTGGAGGTTGTCTTCCGGTTCAAAACTTACCGACCTCTTCTTTGTGATCAAGTCCTTTATGAACTTGGCATAACTGGGCATTTGTTCAAGCGAATCCACCAGAGGGATATTCATAGAGATCTGCTTGAGCATGGTGATAAACTTGTGGAATTTCACCTTCTTTTTGATCCTCTGAGGCAAAGGAGGAGGAGGCTTTGGCATTTGTTTTGGAAGTTTTTCAACTTCCTTGCTCTTCCCTGTGAGCAATTTAGAATCATCATCTACCAAAGTGGGTTTTTCAATCTGAACACCCACACCCTCATCACTCATCTTTTCATCATCAATGAGCTCATCTTCGTCAATAACATCATATTTCTGCTTTTGAATTATCGGATGTGATTCCGGTAATGTCTTGCCGCTTCTGGTGGTGATCGCCATACAATTCTCATTGTTTCTCGGGTTTTAAATGGTGTCACTCGGCAATCCACCAGCTTTCCTTTGATTTAGAGACACCGAGACTTGACTCATTTGTTGCTCTAAATGGTTGATTGAGGTGGAACAAGAATCCACCAACTGACTCATTGATGATAATTCAGATTTCATTTTCTTGACTCCGGAGTCAGTAGATTCCACCTTCAACAACATCTTCACCATCATATTCTCCTATTTGGACGTCCTTGTCTCATTGCTAGCTCTTTCTCGATTACCAGGTGGTACATACAACCCATGTCTATCAGTTTTATTTTTCTAGTTCCCCTGACCACGATCTCTGTAGCCAGCTTTTTCATAGTAGTTGTCCTTTTGATAGTTCAGACCTTGGTTTCCCTGGCCATTGGCCTAGAAACCCCCCAAATAATTAGCCTCCTCATTAGATTCAAACTCTGCTAATCTACCTTGGGAACCCACATCATTCACTTTCTCCATATCTCCTGACAACAAATGTTTTGTCAGTAGGTCCATTTGCGTTTTCAGATGGGCCATATCTTGGTCCCGCTCTTTCTCTTTCTTACGATGTTCCGCTGACATACCGACTTCATAAGTGCTAGCTTCCACCTCTGTATCCCATGTATGCCAGGCCCTGTTGGTTTTAGTGAGCCGGTCCAAAATAGTTGTGGCATCGATAAAGGTAAGACCCATAATGCACCACCTGCTGCATTATCCAGTGTAGGCTTGGTAGCCAAATTCAGTGCCCTGTAGAATGTCTGTATTAGGAAATTATCGGTCAACTGATGGTTCGGGCATTGTGTCAGCTTCTTCTTGAACTGCAACCAAGTCTCATGTAAAGCCTCATGAGGTTGTTGTCTGAAGTTTCTAATTTCATCCCTCAACTGTATCATCCTAAAGGGAGGAAAGAACCTTTCTAGGAAAGCTTCTTTCAACTCTCCCCAGGTTGTGATAGAGTCAGGGGTTAGCTCTGTTAACCATAATGCTGCCTCATCAGACAGAGACAACGGAAACAACCTGATCCTGATCATTGTCTGACTTACTCCAGGCAATTCGAATGACTTGCAGATGCCCACAAAATTCATCAGGTGTCGGTTTGGATCATCACCAGCAACACCACAGAACAGTCCCTTTAAGTTCAACAGCTGAATCATCATGCTAGTAATATTGAACTTCGCTCCAGGCGATAGCGGAGGGAGAACAATGGCGCCCAAGCACCAACTCCATCCAAGTCGATATCCTTATCATCATCCAAAGCATACTTCCTTGGTTGTTGTCGACCTCTACCTCGCTGTTGTGGCCTATGATCGGCTGGAGCATTGTTGTTAACAATATCAGTTGGTTTGCCCTCACCCACTACAGCCTCTTCCTCCAGCCCAACATCATCCTCAATATCATCAGCATTCAAATGTTGTTGGGCTCGCTGAGCTGCAATGATTCTCGCTGCCTCTTGTTGTTGTGCATTCATGGTTTGCCTTAACATCCTAGCAAGCTCGGGATCATATGGTAATGTTGATTCACCCGGGCGCCGGGTACTTGGCATGCACAACTATGTACCCTGTAACAAACAAAAACAACATATAAAAGTAAAAACAGGAAATAAGACTAAGAGTCAATTAAACACAACGGACTTAATGAACGACCGTATTCCCCGTAAACGGCGCCAAAATTTGATATGCCTAAATTACACTTCAATTAAGAAGCGCAAGCGGTCGTCGTCAAATATAGAACCCAACCAAGGTTGGGGTCGATCCCACAGGGAATAAAGTGTAAATTAAGTCGTTAGTAATTTAGTTGACTAGTAATCGATAGTTTCCGATAATTTGGGGGGGGGTTTAAATGTCGAATTCACACAAGTTAACTTACAAGCAACAAATTTTCAAGAGTTTATAATCAATGCGAGAATGAACTAGGGAAGTGTTCACCATGGCATCGTAACAATTTCGACTCAAAGCTTAACCGGATTCTTTCTATATGTATATCACGATGTGATTGAATTAATGGTATCATCTAAACATTTTTCAACCAAATAGACGAATTTCCTTTTCAATTCTCTCGAACTTGAAAAGGTGAAATTTCTTATTTCAATCCTAAACATCCAGTAGATTAATCTAGTTACAGCATTAATCATAAGACGAGAGTTGGTAGTCTCGAATCCTCGTAGTTAATCAAATTTCCCAGTTTTAATCTCTATGTTCAAGCAAATTAAACCTAGGCATGTCCTAATGTTTGCAATCACTAGAAAATGTTAATAACGAATGATTAACAACGTGACAAATATAGATTTAACCCAATGCTACCCGGAATCTATATTGCTACTTTTGCCATGGCTCGTACAACCCTAGTTGTGGGAGTTTTAGCCACTCATGCTTGCAAAACGAAAGAATGAAGTAATAGTATTCATAATAATAAGAAAAGGTTCTTACAAAATAGATGAACACAAGCTTCAAGCTTTCCAAGAACAATAAGCCAAAATCCCAAGAACAATCGAAGAAGAAGAAGAACACGTGTTTGTGTCGTGTTTCTCCTCCCCAAAGTCGTCCAAAATGTCTCACAAAATATTGGATAATGAAATAATTAAAATAACCCTAACACTGGGTACTTATAGCAGTCCAGGAAATAAAGTCCAAAAATAGAAATTTCGGAATCCCGCTTCGCCTTGATGGGTCATCTGACGGACCGTCATGCATGTGACTGTCCGTCACTCCAACCGTCGCCACTATCCAGTGCATGATCTCCATTAGCTATAACTTGATGGCTTCCCTGACGGCCCATCACACAGTTGACGGACCGTCACTTAAACCGTCGCCACTATCCAGTGATTCAGTGCCTGGCTGTCTCATCCTGACGGCTTGGCTGACGGTCAGTCACAGGTGTGACAGCCCGTCAAGCCAACCGTCACCTATATCCAGTGCCTCCTCTAGTTGCTTCTAGGCTTGGTGGCTCCCCTGACGGTCAGTCACCTATGTGACGGTCCATCAGGCCCTTCGTCATGCCTAACCAGTGTTACTTAGGTTGAGTATTTTTCACTCCCTTTCTATCCTTGTCTCCATTTCCTGCAAATACAACATAAAAACATCAAAAACCACAAAGGTTGCTTAAAAACTTGCGAGTATTCTTAGTTAAAGGCGTCAAATATGCCGTAGAATACCGGCACATCAAGCACTATCCCTCAGATAATGAGGACTCACCAACAAAAACTTAATATCCGACGATATTTAGCCACGAGTCTGAGTGAAGGAGCTTGTATCTGCATCATCAAAGGATGCAGTGCGAGAATATGCATCAGTACTATAGGATGTACCGAGTATGTGAGATATGAAAAATCTTGATAACAACATACTTAAAACTGAGTTCATGCTTAAATAGAAAAATCATAAGAAAATATCATAATTGAAAGGTAAAGCATTAGATAGAAGTCAAACCTCAATATAATATATCATAATACTTAGAAAACTTGAAAAAATTCATACGAGAGTTTCTCATAACTGACAATAGACCATGTGAGCTACATGGAATCCAACTATATCACCCTAGTTGGCAAAGCTACCCTGAAACTTGTCAAGGTACCATACATATCATAGCATGGAACCACTTTCTTAAGGGGACACTCTCAACTAACGAGGACCCTTCTTCATGAGAAGACACTCTCAACTAACGATGACCCTCTTAACCTATGTTGGCAATGTAGTTTTGGACTTGGGTTATCTAGAACCCTCATCGCTCGGTGCTAAATACTACTCCCAAAATATACATATAGCTCATATATACTACTAGAGACATATCTAATGCCAAAACTATTGAAAAAGCATGAAGACATATCTAATGCCATGCAAGTTTAAATTATAAGTTTTAAAGCTTAGGATAGCTATAATTCAGTTTTCTTTCTAAATTCATAACTTGAAGAATTAGGCATGCAATTTCATAAAGTACTTGAGATAATAATATCAATGCATGCAATTTTTCTTAAATACAGCCATGCAAGTAAAATTTAGCTAGGGTTAGCCTTCAAATCATAAGATAAATAATCAATTGCAAAACTCATGTAAATCATGAAATTAAACTTAGAATTCATTGAAGAATCATGAGAAAATACTTAGTAGAAAAGCTCATGAGAATTGGGTAAGAACCCTAACTTGAAATTCATAAATTCAATTTAGAAGAATTGGAGGCTTGGGGAATAAGGGTGAAAGAATCCTCTTATTAAATACTCACATACCTGAATTGGATCTTTCTATGCTAGATTGAGAAGGAAGAGGAGACTTGAAGATGAAGGTTCTTGCTTGAAGCTTGAAACTTGGAGAAGAGGAACTCTTTCTTTATTTGGAATAGAATGAATAAGAAGGAGAAGAGCTTAGCCTGTTAGGGGATAAAACCCTACTAAAAATGGTAAAAATTACCTTACTTAAGAGTTAATGAATAGGGGAAAAGATTAAATTACCCCTGACTTAAAATAAAAAAGTTATAGGAATTTGTCACCTCATGGGCTGTCCGACGGTCATCATACCCATGATGGCCTATTGGGCAAGGCATCGGATGAGCTATCTAGAACTCTGGGGGGCTTTTGGAGGGTTCTGATGACATGCTCCCATGGGCCTCCACAACTGTGACGCCCATGGTGACTCTTGTTTAAGCAGAGGATACCAAGGAGAAAAGTTGCTGTAAGATCTCGATGATGGATTCCCATGGGCCATAGCACCCATGATGCCTGACATGACCGCCTGTCAGGATGGAGGAGTATGGCTCAATAGCCACTGTCCATTTCCCATGGCACGCCCCATGGCCCGTTGGAGCTCTGACGTCCGTGGCGGATGCTTGTGGCGACCAACAGTTGTAGAATTTTTTGGGTTCTAAGTTTGATAGCTGATTCAAATTTCGGGATGTTAAAGACAGGCAGGTGCTGGCCTAGGCACCATCGACGCTGGACAGGCGCTATTACATAGAAGGACAGGCGCTAGCATAGCGCGATCGCGCTGCCTGGGAACCATTAGCACTGAAGGCCCTCTGCAACAAAAAACCAACTGTGATAGAAATTTCTACGGGATGTTCCGGGCACGATCAGAACCTGATACTCAAAAACCAATAATGTTATTAGAGTAGAAACAACGTTGCAGACTCAACGGACACGATGAAACTTCCGTACGAGGTTGTCTCTGCGGAATGTTGACCCAAGTCAACACTAACTAATGCCAACCAAACATCCAAAATGAGCCCAGCTCACCTGGGACCTTAACCAACCAACTACCTACTACAAACTTGGCATTCCGGAGCTAACAACGTTGACATAATTTCCATCCGAGGCCATATTCTCCAAATGTTGACCAAAGTTAACCAAACAATCTCAATTGTCCTGAAAACACAGGACGAGAGAGAACTCTAAGCTGAAACGCTCCCAGATTTTGACCAAAGGTCCAACTAGACCAAAGACCATGTTTTGGAGCTGACGGAGCTATCGGAATTCAATTCCAAGCACGATTGCTAATAATGTTGACTGAAGTCAACGATTTCCAAAGTTAAAGCTCTAAAATGGGCAAACAGCCATAAAGACCAAGCAAATGGCCCGGGCACCAAACTCTCAGTCCCAGTAAGCCATAAATAACTTGGGGCCGCTACAGAAAAGCTCTAACAGTACAAAAAAGGCGAAAATGTGTAAATGACCAGAAGTGTCATTACACTCCCAATGGAGATCATTTTGAAGAAAAGTGGGCCCCACACCTAAAACAACTTTAACCAAAATGGAACCCAATAGCCCAAAATGAATCTGGAAGCCTAGGGACTGAAACCAAAGGTCCCTCTAGCGCAAAGTCAATGTTCTGGAGCTAACAGTGCTGACAAATTTCCATCCAAGGACATCTTCTCTAAATGCTGACCAAAGTCAACTCTACTAGCCTTAACAATTACAAAATAGAGAAATGAGCGTAAAACACAAACAAACTTCTCAAGAACTAAACTTACAGTTTTGGCAAGTCATAAATTACCTATAGCTGCTATAGGAAAGCTCAAAATACGGAAAAAGCCTAAAAATCAAGAAAATGACCTAGAGGGTTATGACAAGTCTAATTAGGTTTATCTATTATTGTGCATACCTTTCAGGCTTATGGGGGTTTAGCTAGGTTTTAGCTAGATTGCTTTAATTTGTTTTTCCTTACTTTGTTTTATGCTTTGCTCAGCTAATTACTTTCTCCCCCAGTATTGTCTAGCTACAACCTATATTATTATTCCAACTCCCTTTTTATTTTGCTTTAGTATATTTGTATTTTACTATACTTTCATGTTATGTAAGCTCAGTCAGCCTATGATACCAAGTGACTACAGGGTACCGCCTATTTTTGGTACTCATGCTACACTTCTACATCTTTTTCTCGATGCAGATCCTAGTATAAGTTGTCGCTGCTTATGCAGTTCTGAGGCACAGTAGTTGATTGGAGTCATAGTGTGAGCTCTTAGGGATAAGAGTCACCTATATCCCTCCACTTTTTGTCTAGTCTTCTATCGTATTTTGAAAATTGTTCCATATTTACATTTGTATTTTGTATCTACTTAGAACCTCGTATATCGTAGTAGCTCTTGTACCAACTGATATCAGGTCTTGGAGGGGTCTTGTATGTTTTATTCTCTTCCCTTATTATTTATATATATATATATATATATATATTGTTCCTCCGCTTGTTCTAGTTATTAATAGTGACTTCCAGTTGCTATCTTGTTTCTCTCACTAGCCTGTTACTTATTGTTTCAAATAGGGGTTCGTCTTACCTACTGGTAAATTATAGTAGGTATCATCATGACCAGAGTTTCGGGGTCGTGATATGAACTCCAAAGATTGGGATAGAATGAAGAACATAGGGTGTAAGATCTTGTTGATGGTAAAACAAAGTCTGGATTTGCGACTAGGATAAGAATATACCTAGAATGCCTTACTTGGTAACCAAACGGAAAGACATATAAATGCGTTCGGAATGGGATATCAAATCCCTACTCAACAATGTAGTTTTGAGGTCATTCTTGATAGATTACTAGAGGTTTGAAAGACCATAGTTATGTCTTCAACCCCATAAATCAACAGCTAGATAAACAAACAAGTCGATGAAATTGCTTCCTCAGCATGATGGTTAGCGAATCTATAATCCTAGATCGATTTTATCACATTGATTATGAAGAAACTTACTCTTTATTTGGTTAACTGCTCATTAGTTATTTTCTCTTTATTTTTAGTTAAGTTAATTCATTAATTCATCTTTGAGATCTACCACTTGAATAAATAATTAAAACTAGTTTAATTTAGTAAAATAGTTAATCGACAAATCCCTGTGGGTACGATGTCTGAACTTAAAAATTCTATATTATTTGTATGATTGTGTGTACTTGCATGTGCATTTGGATGCAATAACTCTTAACTTGCAATTAGTACTTTGTTAATTTAAGATGAAAAAAGCAACAGGGGTGGCAATTGGGTTGGGGTGCGGTAGGTTAGGGAGGGGCAAAGGTTAAACATGGCAGGACATGGCAATGCTTAAATAGGGCAGAATAGGGCGAGGCGGGGCGGGGAGTGTCAAAACTTTTATTTTCAAAATATTAAACGGGATAGTGCGAATGATAGGGTGAGTCTAAGCTCAAGAGGATTTATACTTAGCTTGCATAATTATTTTCTTCTTCTTTCATCCTCCCAGTGATCCAAACTTGATTATATCAATTTTATTATTCATTCTTGTTTGTGAATAATCACAATAATACATCTCTAGTTGTTAATTGGAAGATGAAGTTATATATCTATCGATATTTATTTATATAGACATGCATGTAAAACATAGCTAAATATTTCTTGATTACTGCACAAAAATGAACACTACAGTAAATATATGTTTTGCAACTGAAAATGATAGTAAAATGACATTGTTCTTCTTACACACTGCTTCAAAATCATTCCAACAATGTCATTTTTAACCATATCTAAGTGATTAACAGAACTAAAATAAAAATTTAAATTGAATATGATGTTAAAATATATGATAATATCAAAAGAAATATTAATTTTTTATAACTAAAATTAAAATATGTAAATAGGGACTAAACGGGGCAGTGCTAATAGGACTGAATGGGACAGGGAAGGGCTGAATTTAAATGGGGAAAACAGTCAAATAGGACAGGGTAAAATTTTAGTGGGGAAGACTTAACTCACCCTTCCCTACCCGACCATGCCCTATTATCATCCCTAAATAGTAGATTTCTACATGGTAAATGTAGAGGGATGGTAAAATTTCAAGAAACATAGAGTGTTCTTACTCTATATTTTCTCAAATTTTACTTGAATTGCATCATTTATGGAGAAAATGATATAGGTTAATTTGTTATGAGGTCAAGGATACCACTATTGATTTAGCTTGTAGATTAACATATTAGCAGTTAATTAGGCTTATCAATGAACTTAATTAATAAGTCCAATAATAAAGTAAGAATAGATCAAATGAAATAGAAAAGCTTTCTTTCTTGATGTTTCAATTAGATCTGGTGATGATAGAGTATGGATGGTCTTGGATTCGGAGACGATTTAGTATATAATGTTTGATATTTAAGACTTGGTAAAAATAAAGAGACCTTATAGCAAAATTATATCAGTATATTAATTTTGTATTGTTCAAAATTCAACCCTTTACAAATGAACAAAAACATCTATTTGTAGGTGATAACGCCCAAACTACACCTCAAATTAACGAAGCGTAAGCGGTCGTAGTCAAATATAGAACCCAACAAAGGTTGGGGTCGAATCCCACAGAGAATATGGTGATAATTAAGTCTTTAGTGAAGTATGTGACTAGTCATCAATAGTTTCCGGTAAATGGGGGAGGGGGTTTGTGATCAATATTTGTAAACAAAACAAACACTTAATGTATGAATGATAATCAATAGGAGAGAGAGAACTAGGGAAGTGTTTACCATGGCGTTAGTAACAATGTCGATTCTAGGCTTAACGGGGTTCTTTCTATATGCGTGTCACGATGCGATTGAATCAATGGTATCGTCTAAACGTTTCTCAACCAAATAGACAAATATACTTTTCAATTCTCTCGAACTTGAAAAGGTGTGCTTTTAGATTTCAATCCTAAACATCAAGTAGATTAATCTAGTTACAACATTAATCATAAGACGAGAGTTGGTAGTCTCAAATCCTCATCGTTAATCAAGTTTCTCGGTTTTAATCTCTTTACTCAAGCAAATTAAACCTAGGCAAGTTCTAATGTTTGCAACCACTAGAAAACGTGACATAATGAATGATTAACAACGTGACAACATATATATTGAACCCGACGCTACCCGGAATCTATCTTGCTACGTTTGCCATGGCTCCCACAACCCTAGTTGTGAAAGTTTTAGTTAATCATGCTTGAAGAAGAAGAGAAGAAAGTCATAAGCATAATAAAGGGAAAAGATCCTTACAATATAATGAAAACAATCTTCAAGTATTCCAAGAACAAGAAACCAAGAACTCAAGAACAAATCAAGAACAAGATTGAGGAGGAAGAAAACGTGTATTGCGTGTTTTCCTCTCTCAAGTCTCGACTTTTAAACTCCTAAAATTATTGGGTAATGTATGTAAAAAGCTTCACCTGGAAAATAAACCTAACATAGGGTATTTATAGAAGTCTAGGAAACAAATCCCAAAAACGCTCGGATCCCGCGTAACAGACTGCCTAAGTGTGACGGCTTGGGGTGACGGACCGTCACCACCTTGACGGACCGTCACGGTGGCCGTCACCACTAGGCAGTGGTGCTACCTCAGGGTGACGGTTTGGGTGACGGACCGTCACTAGCTTGACGGCCCGTCACGGTGGCCGTCGCCACTAGGCAGTGTGTTGCCTTAAGTTGACGGCTGCCTTGACGGCTCGTCACTAGCTTGACGGTCCGTCACTCAGACCGTCACTCTTATCCAGAATGTCTTTTTGCTCGTATTTCCTTCCGTTTCCATGTTTGTCTCCCTTTCCTACAAATATAACATAAAACCATCAAAAACGACGTCGGTTGCTTGAAAACGTACGATTGTTCTTAGTTAAAAGGAGTCGAAAGTGCCGTAAATTGGCGGCACATCAACACCCTCAACTTAAAACGTTCGCTTGTCCTCAAGCAACATAACATAAAAGAAAAACAACACGACAACTCAACTAAGAAAACAAACTCGTGTCTCTAGCAACTCATGGTCATTCAACATCTTATTCAATTTTAATTCAAGCTCCCTCGTAGCACACAAATGTATGAAACACTAACTTGCATGGATCCAAACATGTCATTCCGATATGATAGAATATTATGCATACACATGCGCAGCTATCCTAACAATCAATAGACAATACAGACATCTTGGTGCCCTCACCACAAAGAAATCCCACATACAAGATTTGGGACTAGGTAGGCGCTCACACTCACAAACGATTTCAAACAATGCATATGCGATACCATAAGCTTGCCCTTACTATTATATTTCAGTTTTTCAGAAAGCCGCTCAGGATCACTACAGGACTTGTTTAGGCTTGTAATGAGGCTTCAGGTGCAGGTAGGATACATTTAGGGGTTAGTGACTAAGCCCTCCTTGGAACCACCGACGTCTTATTACCACATAACTTTTTGTTCATCCTTATTCACCTTTTTATTTCCTTTTCTCTAGCTACAGGTGCGGCCTCTTTATCTTGACAATTCTTTTTATTACTTTTTCGCTCTTTTTCATCTCTTTTTATTTTTCTTTTCTTTTCTTAGGCACACACCCGAATTTTCATTCTATTCCCAACCAATCTTCTTCATCCTCTTTTTCTTATCATTCACCTCTGTAGTAGCCACCCTCAACTTGGGCTGATTGCCTGCGTTGAGGTGCACAATGTCCATGGAAGGACCAGGGCCAAAACAGGGTTTACCTCTATAGTAGCCACCCTCAACTTAGGCTGATTGCCTGAGTTGAGGTGCACGATGTCCAAGGAAGGACCAGGGCCAAAATAGGGATTCAAAGTTAAACAGGAATGGTGACAGGTTATTGAAAGAAAAAGGTTAATTATGGCTCAAACAGGGATCAAAAAGGGATTTTATATTTGGACGGTCTTTTAGGTTAAGTGGACTGCACACAAAAAGGGCTTGTGATCCTTTCCTAAGCAACAAAACTTCGAACTTAACAAAAATAGACCGGGCAAGTTCTAGATGCATGCACAGAGTAAGAATTTATAACAATAATCTCACACGCTCTTGGCACCAATAAACTATATCGCTACCAACTATCAAACAACCGCTCGGCTTAAGCATACCCATTCTAATCATAATCACACAATGACATTCGAGGATCCAGATAGTCAATCGTTTCAACATAAGTACAAAACCAGAAAAATTTAAAGGGGCCTCATTTTTAAACAAGAAAAATGCCATGCTTGCTATAGACACTAAAAAAAATTAAAAAAAATAACAACCTAAACATGCCGGTTCTACTAGATAGCACACCGGAGGGAAAAGAACTCGGCAACAAAAACCCTCGGTGGTGACTCACAGGTTTCCCCACACCCTCAACTTAGACTCATGTATTGTCCCCAATGCATACATATGAAAACTAAAAACTGTGAGAATAAAGGAATACCTGTGAAGTCGATATGACTCAGATTCTGGAACAATGTTGGAGACCGCCAGGGTCTCCAAAGCAGGAGAACTCGATGGAGTGTGGCGTTCCAGCTTCCTCTTTGGGCTCCATCGCTAGTCGCGACAATTTCTTTGCTCTTTCTTTGCAGATTCTCTTGCGGTGTTTTCATTTTCTTGATTTATTTTCACCGCTTTCCTTCACCTGCTCGTCCTCTTGCAATCGCGACCTTACTCTCATAACAGCTCGGGTTTCAACACAACCCTTCTCCTCAAGATACACATCCGCAGGGACTTCCTCAATAGCCTTGATGACCGCAACCACCCTCATGTCACTTGGTTGCTTCATCAATTTGGACACATCGAACTTGACCACTTCATTGTTCCATCGGAAGGTTAGTTCGTTTCTCTCCATGTCGACCAGTGCTCTTGTTGTGGCTAACAATGGTCGTCCCAAGATTATGGGAACTTCAAAATCTACTTCGCAATCCAAGATCACAAAGTCGGCCGGGAATATAAGCTTACCAATCTTGACCAGCATATCAGATAAGATTCCCACCGGTCGCTTTACTGAGCGATCAGCCATCATTACTCTCATGGATGTTGGTTTAGGAGCTCCCAAACCCAATTGTTTGTAGACCGCTAGCGGCATCAAGTTGATGCTAGCACAAAGATCACATAATGCTCTTCCGAAGTTGAGCTTCCCGATAGTACAGGGAACAGTGAAAGCACCTGGATCTTCCTTCTTTTCGACTAACGACCTTGAAGAAATAGAGCTGCAGTGGTGGAGGTTGTCTTCCGGTTCAAAACTTACCGACCTCTTCTTTGTAATCAAGTCCTTCATGAACTTGGCATAACCGGTCATTTGTTCCAGCGCTTCCACCAATGGTATGTTTATTGAAATCTGCTTCAGCATGGTCATGAAGTTCAGGAACTTACCATCGTCAGCTTTCTTCTTCAAACGTTGTGGGAAAGGAGGTGGTGGTCGAGGCATCATAGTTGGAAGCTTTTCAGCTTCCTTGCTTTTCTCCGCGGGCTTTGGAGTTTCCTCCTCTACCGCCTCTTCATCATCCGCAACATCACCTTGGGTCTGAATTACCGGATGTGATTCTGGTAATATTTTTCCGCTTCTTGTGGTGATCGCCATACAACTTGCGTCATTCCTCGGATGAGTGGTGTCGCTCGGCAAGGTACCTGCCTTCCTTGGGTTTAGAGATGCCGAGATGTGACCCACTTGCTGCTCTAATTGCTTGATCGCGGTGGAATGTGACTCCACTACCTGACTCAATGTTGATAACTCAGTCCTCATTGCCTTTACCCCAGAGTCAGTCGATTCCACCTTTAGCAGCATCTTAGCCATCATGTTCTCGAGTTTGGACGTCTCTGCCTCGTTGTCAGCTTTGTCCCGATTACCAGGTGGTATATACAACACCCCTCTATCGGTGTTGTTCCTCCAGTTTCCTTGGTCGCGATCTTTGTAGCCGCCTTTCTCATAGTGGTTGTCTCTCTGATAGTTCCGACCTTGGTTTCCCTGGCCATTGGCCTGGAAACCCCCTAAATAGTTGGCCTCCTCCTCAGATTCAACCCCTGCTGCTTTACCTTGCGAACCCACGGCTTTCACCTTCTCTATACTTCCTGACATCAAGTGCTTCATCAAGAGGTCCATTTGCGTTTTTAGATGGGCCATGTCTTGGTCCCGTTCTTCCTCTTTTCTGCGCTGCTCTGCTGACACACCAACTACATAAGTGCTAGCTGCTACCTCTGAATCTCGTGTGTGCCAGGCCCTGTTGGTTTTGGTGAGCCTGTCCAAAATAGCTGTGGCGTCGGCAAAAGTGCGACGCATAAACGCTCCACCTGCTGCGTTGTCCAACGTCGGCTTGGTAGCCGAATTAAGTGCCCTGTAGAATGTCTGTATCAAAAACTCATCGTTCAACTGATGGTTCGGGCATTGTTTTAGCTTCTTCTTGAATCGCAGCCAGGTCTCGTGCAATGCTTTGTGTGGTTGCTGCCTGAAGTTGCTAATCTCGTCCCTCAACTGTATCATCCTAGAGGGAGGAAAGAACCTTTCTAGGAAAGCTCCTTTCAACTCTCCCCAAGTTGCGATAGAGTCGGGGGTCAGTTCTGTCAACCATAACGCTGCCTCATCAGACAGAGACAACGGAAACAACCTGAGCCTGATCGCTGTCTGACTCACACCTGGCAGTTCAAACGACTTGCAGATACCCACGAAGTTCATTAAGTGACGGTTTGGATCGTCACCAGCTGCTCCACGGCATACTCCTCTCAAGTTCAACAGCTGAATCATCGTGCTAGTGATGTTGAACTTGGCTCTGGGCGGTAGCGGTGGAACAACAATGGCGCCCGTAGCGCCAACTCCATCTAAGTCGAGATCCTCATCATTCCGTGCGATCTCATCCTGCAGACCACCAGCATTCAGATTTTGTTGGGCCTGCAGTTCTGCAGCGAGCCTTGATGCCTCTAGTTGTGCGGCCATATTCCGCCTCAATGTTCTAGCAAGCTCGGGATCGTAAGGTAATATTGATTCACCCGAGCTCCGGGTACTTGGCATGCACAACTATGTACCCTGTCGATAACAAAAACAACAAAAAACGTAAAGCAGGAAAGTATGACTAAGAGTCAAATAAACACACCAGACTTAAATAACAACCGTAGTCCCCGGCAACGGCGCCACTTTTTGATAACGCCCAAACTACACCTCAAATTAACGAAGCGTAAGCGGTCGTAGTCAAATATAGAACCCAACAAAGGTTGGGGTCGAATCCCACAGAGAATATGGTGAGAATTAAGTCTTTAGTGAAGTATGTGACTAGTCGTCAATAGTTTCCGGTAAATAGGGGGGGGGTTCTGTGATCAATATTTGTAAACAAAACAAACACTTAACGTATGAATGATAATCAATAGGAGAGAGAGAACTAGGGAAGTGTTTACCATGGCGTTAGTAACAAAGTCGATTCTAGGCTTAACGGGGTTCTTTCTATATGCGTGTCACGATGCGATTGAATCAATGGTATCGTCTAAGCGTTTCTCAACCAAATAGACAAATTTACTTTTCAATTCTCTCGGTGAGAATTAAGTCTTTAGTGAAGTATGTGACTAGTCGTCAATAGTTTCCGGTAAATAAGGGGGGGGGGTTTGTGATCAATATTTGTAAACAAAACAAACACTTAACGTATGAATGATAATCAATAGGAGAGAGAGAACTAGGGAAGTGTTTACCATGGCGTTAGTAACAAAGTCGATTCTAGGCTTAACGGGGTTCTTTCTATATGCGTGTCACGATGCGATTGAATCAATGGTATCGTCTAAACGTTTCTCAACCAAATAGACAAATTTACTTTTCAATTCTCTCGAACTTGAAAAGGTGTGCTTTTAGATTTCAATCCTAAACATCAAGTAGATTAATCTAGTTACAACATTAATCATAAGACGAGAGTTGGTAGTCTCGAATCCTCGTCGTTAATCAAGTTTTCCGGTTTTAATCTCTTTACTCAAGCAAATTAAACCTAGGCAAGTTCTAATGTTTGCAACCACTAGAAAATGTGATATAATGAATGATTAACAATGTGACAACATATATATTGAACCCGACGCTACCCGGAATCTATCTTGCTACGTTTGCCATAGCTCCCACAACCCTAGTTGTGAGAGTTTTAGTTAATCATGCTTGAAGAAGAATAGAAGAAAGTCATAAGCATAATAAAGGGAAAAGATCCTTACAATATAATGAAAACAATCTTCAAGTATTCCAAGAACAAGAAACCAAGAACTCAAGAACAAATCAAGAACAAGATTGAGGAGGAAGAAAACGTGTATTGCGTGTTTTCCTCTCTCAAGTCTCGACTTTTAAACTCCTAAAATTATTGGGTAATGTATGTAAAAAGCTTCACCTGGAAAATAAACCTAACATAGGGTATTTATAGAAGTCTAGGAAACAAATCCCAAAAATGCTCGAATCCCGCGTAACAGACTGCCTAAGTGTGACGGCTTGGGGTGACGGACCGTCACCACCTTGACGGACCGTCACGGTGGCCGTCACCACTAGGCAGTGGTGCTGCCTCAGGGTGACGGTTTGGGTGACGGACCGTCACTAGCTTGACGGCCCGTCACAGTGGCCGTCGCCACTAGGCAGTGTGTTGCCTTAAGTTGACGGCTGCCTTGACGGCTCGTCACTAGCTTGACGGTCCGTCACTCGGACCGTCACTCTTATCCAGAATGTCTTTTTGCTCATATTTCCTTCCGTTTCCATGTTTGTCTCCCTTTCCTACAAATATAACATAAAACTATCAAAAACGACGACGGTTGCTTGAAAACGTACGATTGTTCTTAGTTAAAAGGAGTCGAAAGTGCCGTAAATTGGCGGCACATCAGTAGGAAACTAAGGTAATATACTAGTGATCAACAGGAAATTTTCATTAGAGCCCTAAAGTAATATGTCCAATAGAAATGCTTCACCTAGAAATGATATTATGTGTGCCATTCCTCTGTTATCTATAGGCTCATGTATGAAATATATTTGACGTATTTATCCCTTTTGTGCTTTTATTCTGTTTTTGGGATATGAGTCCTTTGCTAACTTCAGGCCACGAATTCCTGTCTTATCTCTGATAATGATTGCCTAGTAAATTTGATAATGAGGTAGGTTCAAGTTAATAAGGTCATTTTTTGCTCCTGACACTTGATCAACAAATTTTTTATGGATGTCATTCTTCAATTCTTTGTGCCATGTCATTTATCAAACTTTATCCTAATGCCATATGATAGTACTCTCTATGAGGCCACATGCATAAGTTATTTTTTTCTATACACACAGCCCCCATGCTTCAAGATATGATGTCAATTATGGAGGTAAAGTGAGCAAAACATTTTTTGTTACTCGACAAGATGTCGGTTCCGCTGCTTTAAATGTGCTCATCGCATTGATAAGTTGATAATTCATCAATTTATTGAGCTCTTATGCACTAATTACTGCCTCAATCTTGCGATTTTATGATGATTTTTATGTCATGATAGATGTGTAGGTATTCAAGAGCCATAATAATAAAAGGAGATTTGGAACTAAAAGAGGTGAAGAAATAAACACAAAAACCAAAGTCATGAGTTGAAGGATGAAAAAAGTCAAAAACAATCACTGGCACATGAAAAATAGTGTTTGCGGCCGCAAACAAATCAAAAATGAAAGGCAAAAGCCAGTGCAACAGAGGATGAATTCTAGATAAGGGAAATTAGTGTTTGTGGGTGCAAAAGGCCATTTGCGGATGCAAACGAGCCGCACTCTACCCGTAAAAGTTACGTAGAAAAATGGCAACATCATAGGGCACGTACGAGCTGTATGAGGCCATTGGTGGCTGCACACTATCCATAAATAGCCCGTAAAAGCCGACGCAGGTGTGATTTTGTTAAAAATCTTCAGCCAAATTTGAGGATTTGAAAGGACAGATCTAGGGATTTGTGAATATTCTAATTATTCTTTTTGCATCTTTTACCTATAATAGTACAAAGTACTTTCTTTTTCATGTTTTTGGTGGATTTTTACACCATTGTTGTAGAAAATTGAGCTTGGAATTGAAGAAGAAAGGTTACTAATGGATCAATTTGAGGATGACAACTTGGGTATATTCTCTTTTCTTTTAATTATGCTTAGCTAAATTCATTCTTAGGGGTGTGTGATGATGGGTATGCAATTGTAGTTGGTTGTTGATATTGTTCTTAGATTTGATTATTACTCATAGGTCCAATGAATTCTTTAAGTTTTAATTAAATAATTTGTGGTTGAAACTATTGGTTTAGCTCTCTAATTCATGTCTTTCTTGAGAAAGGAGATACGAATTGGGTAAGAGTTCATTGGCAAGGATTTGGAGAATTCTCCATCTAATGACTATGGCTAGAGATAGCATAGTCTACTTGAGTATTAGTTGATTGGGCAATTGTAAAATTACCTTGGCGTTTGAGAAAACCCAAGGTAAAGATGCTTTTGGGTTGAAAAACCATTAGCATAATCTAAACCAACACTACCCATAGTGCACTCAAATTGAAGACAATTCCTAAACCCCTATTGTAATTGCTACCCCATCCAAGCACGTCCCTAAGCTTTTATTACTTGAATTTAATCCAAAATCTTAACATGTTTAAGTGTGTTACAATAGTGAAATAGAAACTCTTTACAAAAATCCCCCATATATTTACTTATTTTTTTTAATAATGTGCAAATAATTAGTGAATTGATATATGAATTGGGCTAAAACTATCATTCTAATCCCTGTGGGATTGACCCCTAATCTTGTAGGGTAAATATATGAACAATGACCTATTCATAATTGAATAGTGAATTTGGACATCATCAATTTTGGCTCCATTGCCAGGGATTAGGATATTAGATTTTTCTTTGTGTTTTGATTCACTCTTGTCTTGCATATTGTTTCAATTTACATTTGTTTGTTGGTTTTGACTCTTTAAGGTTATACCATGAGAAATCAAGCTAGTGAAGATGCTCTCTATGATGGGTACTTGGATGATGATGACCCTATGGGTCAATCAGGATTAGCTAGTGCTATTCACCTACCCCCTACGGTAGGCAATATCGTGTTCCATATCACTAGCACAATGTTGCACTTGCTCCAAATGAAAGGGCTATTTGGCAGACTTACCTATGAGGATGTGAATCGACATATCAAAATCTTTGCGGAGGTGTGCTAGCCTACAACATCACCAATATTAATGAAGAGTCCATCTGTTTGAGGCTTTCCCCGTTCTCTTTAATGGGAGAGACTACTACTTGGCTTGAAGAACTCCATGAGGTATCTATCACTTCATTGAATGAACTTACTGGTGCTTTTCTTGAGAGGTCTTTCCGACCATCTTGTATGCTTCAACTCTAAGATGAGATAACTAGATTTCGACAATTGCCTAATGAGCCTCTTCATGAGGCATGGTTACACTTTAAGAAGAAATTACAACAATGTCCAACTCATGGTCTTCTCAAGAAAGTGTTATCATAAAAATTTTATCGATTTAGATTCTATAAACAAGTCGATTGCTAATAATATAGATGGGGGCTCATTGATGGATCAAACTTTTGGAGTTGCAAAAGGGTCGCTAAATAGGATGACCAAGACTAATTATGCTTGGCATACTAAGCAAGCCAAGGTGTCAATGGGTGCTACCTCTGCCACTATTACGAAGGAGATGCAAAAAAATGATGAAGAGAGGTAAGATGCTATGGCAAAAATTATGACCCAATTGGACTTGCTTACAAAATTTGTCATGGGAGTCGGTACCAAAAGTGTGAATACCATTGGTGCACATGGGAGTAGAGTGCACGATGATGATAATGTATATTCTCTTTATGATAAGGAGGCCTACTTCATATCAAACCAAGCATCGGGTCACCATCCTAGTTACCAAGGAGACAATCAAGGATCATAGAGACAAGGAAGTGAGAATTAAGGTTGGAACAAAGATCGTGAAGGTAATTCGAGAGATAGAGAACAAGATGGCAATTGGCATGATTGGGAAAGAGATCAGGAGCAAGATGGAAATTAAAGGGATAGAGATAGGGAGAGAGATCGATTTAATAATCAGAGTCCAAATTCTTATGTCCCTCCTCCTAAGGCTGATTCTAATCTAACTCAAGCATCCGTAAGTGATTTCGAAAGTTCTAAGATACAAGATATGCTTGCTAGAGTATTGAAAAACGTTGAGTCGACTGATATGGGTGTAAAAGAATTGAGAGGTGATGTGTCTACCCTATGTCAAACCGAAAATTTTCATTTTGCCTCGATAAATCATCTAAAAGAAAATATGACTCAAATGACCTTACAAATGAATCCAAGGCCTAAAGGTACTCTTCCTAGTGACACATATTCAAACCCTAAAAATGATACTCATTGCATGGAAATTATGCCTATGAGTAGAAAAGCTCTTGGTAATATGATGGAAGATATTAAGGATACTCCGGGTGAAGAAATTAAGGTCGATAAGCCTCATGTTACGAGAAAGAAAGTTGAATCATTATCAAAGAATAATGCTAGTTCTAAGCTTGATGCTACAAATTCTGAGTCCCAAGGGGAAAAGGTGAGTCAACTGGTTATGGTTGATATGTTGTTCAAAATGATGTTCAAAACTCCACTCCTCAAGTGGTAGTTAATATCTATAAAGCAAAGGGGGACAAGGCTTCCAAAACCCTTATGCCTTTCCAAAAATATCCCCTCCTTTCCCACAAAGATTGAAGCAAAAGAAGGAGGATGCCCAATTTAGCAAGTTTCTTACTTAGCTTAAACAACTCTCCGTGAATATCCCTTTAGTGGACCCATTGCTACAAATGCCTGGGTATGCCAAGTATATGAAGGATTTGTTAACAAACAAAAGGCACATGGATATTAGCATGGTGGAGGTGTCACGCCATTGTAGTGCAATATGGCAAACAACCTAGTTCCAAAGAAAAAAGATCCCTATGCCTTCACAATCACATGTACTATTGGTGTATACCAATTTTCCAAAGCATTGTGTGACCTAGGGCGAGCATAAATTTAATGACCTTTTCCATCTTCAAAAAGTTGAACCTCGGAGCTCCAAAGCCCACTACTATGAGGTTACTAATGGCAGATCGATCTATCAAGAGACCGGTGGTAATTCACTATGATGTGTTGGTCAAAGTTGACAAATTCATTTTCCTCGTTGATTTTGTAGTTCTCATTTATGAAGTCAACTTTGAAGAGCCAATTATTTTAGGTAGGCCATTCTTGGATATTGGGCGTGCTTTAGTAGATATCAAAAGTGAAGAGTTAAAATTTAAGGTGAATTATGATGAGGTCATGTTTAATGTGTAAATCGATGAAACAATCGAGTGACCTGCAAGTGATCTCTAATATAGACACCAATGATGAGGTCGTTGAGTTGGGTCCCGAAACTCAATTCTTTGGAGAATCGTCGGTTGTGGTTCTTTTGAATTATGATGGGTCAAAAATTGAGGACTCCAAGGAGGTGTGCAATGCCTTAACGGGGTAAGGGTCCTACACCTATACCCCCTAAAAATATGATCTCAACTTGAAGAATAGAGAACCTCCTGCTCTTAAACCATCTATTATTGAAACCCCAAGCTTGGAGCTCAATCCTCTTCCATCACGCTTGGGGGATATTTATCTTAGTGCCAGTGACACGCTACTAATTAGTAACTCCAAAAAGTTGAAGGAGTGGCAAATGGAAGCTCTAGTGTCTATTTTGAGAAAGTACATCCGAGTTATTGGGTGGACGATTGCCGACATTATAGGCATTCCCCCAGGTTCACTATGATTGTGAGGTGCTATCATCGTGCTGCAATGTTAAACTAAGTGTTTCTTGGAAGACAACCCCAATTTTTATTTTCATTCTATTTTACTTCACTCTTTGTTGTTTTTGATGTTATTTTAGGAATGCAAATAAAGGGAAGAATGGCTCATTTATTGGAAGCCAGTAGAAGGGTTTTATAAGAACGTGCTACCGCAAATGATTGTTTACAGCCGCAAATGCTGCACATATCCTAACTAGTGTGCCAAGAAAGTGGCTTAAATTTTGGGCCCTTCTGCTGATTAAGTGTGGTGCGCAAAAGATGGTATGTAGCCAGAAACACCACGCAAATGTCCAAGGCATAACACTGAAGAAATGAGAAAAATTTAAAGCATTGTGTGCAGCAAGTGCTGCCCGTAAATGCCTGTTTGCGGTTGTAAACACCACGCAAATTCCTTGGTAGATCCCTGAAGTGTTGAAAGCCAAAAATTTACCATTTTCGTGTAAGATACGGGCACAAATACCCATATGCAAAATATACATGTAGGTAAGGCTTTTAACTTTTGAACCTAACCCGTTGACCAACCCGACGCATTCTGGCTCACTGCCAATATACCCAAACTCACTACATTCTGGATCAAGGCATCCGCTATCATATTTGCCTTGCCCGAATGATAAAGAATAGAGATGTCATAGTCCTTCGGTAACTCCAACCACCTACGCTACCTCAAATTTAGATTCGTCTGGCTGAAAATATATTGAATACTATGATGGTCAGTGAAGATCTCACAATGCATGCCACAAAGATAATGCCTCCAAATCTTCAATGCGAAGACTACCGCTGCTAACTCTAAGTCATGTGTGGGGTAGTTCCTCTATTGAACCTTCAACTATCTAAAAGCATAAGCAATAACTCAGCCCTGCTGCATCAACACACAACCCAAACCAATACTTGAAGCATCACAATACATGGTAAACCCTTGGCCCTCGACCGGGAGAGTAAGAATCAGAGCTGAAGTCAATAAGGCCTTGAGCTTCAAAAACCTTGCCTCGCACTCATCTGACCACTGGAAGGGAACATTCTTCTGAGTCAATCTAGTCAATGAAGTTGCTATAGAAGAAAATTCATCCATAAACCGTCTGTAGTAACCTACCAACCCGACAAAATTGTGAACCTCGGTAGGAGAAGTAGGCCTAGCCAAGTCATGAACTGACGCTATATTCCTCGAATCCACCATAATACCATCCTTGGACACCATGTGCCCTAGGAATGCCACAGACTCAATCCAAAACTCACACTTAGTGAATTTGGTATATAACTAATGGTCTCACAATGTCTGAAGTACAACTTTAAGATGGTGCTCATGCTCCTCTCTACTCCTCGAATATATCAGAATGTCATCGATGAACACAATCACAAATGAGTCTAAGTAGGCACTGAACACATGGTTCATCAACTCCATAAATGTTGATGGGGCATTAGTCAACCCAAAAGGCATGACTAGGAACTCAAATGGTCGTATCGAGTCCTAAATAGAGTCTTTGGGATATCCGCAACCCTGATCCTCAACTGGTGATAACAGGACCTCAAGTCTATCTTAGAGAACACTGTTACACCCTGTAGCTGGTCAAACAAATCATCAATACATGGCATTAAATATTTGTTCTTCACTATCACCTTATTCAATTGTTTGTAGTTAATACACATATACATGGACCCATCCTTCTTCTTCACAAATAGAACTGAAGCACCCTACGGAGACACACTAGGCCTGATGAACCCTCTACTCAATAGATCCTGGAGCTGATCCTTAAGGTCCCTCAACTCAGTTGGTGCCATCCGATATGGCAGAATAGAATTAGGTTGAGTGCCTGGCTCAACATCAATACCAAAGTCATTGTCATGGTCATAAGGAAGACCTAAAAGATCAGAAGGGAAGACATCTGAATACTTGCAAACCATAGGAACTGACACAAGGGAAGGTGTGGTGGCACTAGTATCATAGACATAGGCAAGATAGGCTAAGCACTCCTTCCCAACCAATCGCAGGGAGCTTCAAAAAGATATAACTCCCATCGGCTGGTAGCTATCGGCACCCTTCCATATAATAGGAGGGATATCAGGTATCCATAGAGTAATAGTCTTGGCAAAGCAATCTAGGACAGCATTATAAGGAGACAGCCAATCCATGCCTAAGATCACATCAAAATCAACCATATTAAGCACAATCAAGTCTACCCACATGTCCTACCCCAGAATAGTCACCACATAAACTTGATACACCTGATCCACTACTAAGGAATCTTCTATTGGGTAGCTACACAAAAGGGTGCAGGAAAAGACTCACAAGCAAACTCTGAACCAATATCATAATAAGAAGATACATATGAGAATGTAGACCCCAGATCAAACAAAAAAGAAGCAGACTGATGACAAATGGAGATAGTACCTATGATCACAGCATCTGAGGCCTCAGCCTCTATCCAACCCAGAACTACGTACATGTGGCTCCATCCGCCATGACCACCTGATCTACCCAACTAACAACAACCTTTAGTACCCTGGGGACCACCCTACTACCCTGTGTAATAATAAGTCGGTAAACTACCAACTTATTGAGCCTATATCCATGAATTATTGCTATGTTTTGAATAGATTTGAGGTTCTTCTGGCCTTTATTGATGTTTATGTTGGTACTTTTGATAGAAGATGAAAAATAAGGATATGAACCCAAAAAGAGCTCAAAAAGGAGTTAAGTGTAAAGCATCCGTAAAAGCGAAAGATTCTTACTAGAGATGTGGTGATCGTGCGACATGCATAAGCCAAGGTGCTAACCGCACCTCCTCCGCATGAAGCTACAAAATCCACTGAAGAATTTGTTAAGGGGTGTGGTTGTTGTGCGACACGCACATTCCAAGGTGCAAACCACACCCCCTTTCCATGAAGCTCCCAAGTTAGCTGAGTCACTGGTCAAACTGAAGGCAGTGTGCGACACGCACATCACAACATGCAAACCGCACATCGCACCTCACACCTCCCAAAGGGCATTTTTGTCCTAACTTTTAGTGACATTTTGGGAAACTATAAAAGGCCTATTTAGGCACAATTGTAAATAACTTTCTTCGGTCCTGAATATTCTGAAGAGGTTTTTGCTTTGAGACTATGTTTTCACCTCTATTAAGAAGAGGGTTCTTATCTAATTCTCTTGGTTACCACTTGTGTGCTCTAATTGAATCTAGAACTTGAGATTCAGCTCTAATGGAAGAGATTTTGACTCACCCAATTGGTATCTCTTTCTCTTTGCTATGATTGGCTAATTTCTCTTGTCTAGGGGTGTGTTGATGATGGGTGCTTAACAAATAGGTGTGGGTGTTACTTATTCTTGCTTATAATTTCTTATTCTACATGGGTCTAGTAATTTCTCCATGTTTTAATTCTAAAATTGGTGGTTGCAAACATTAATTTTCATTACTTGACTATGTGATTTCTTGAGAAAGGATTTCATGGTTTCGGATGTGAAATTACTAGTGGGAACTTGGGACTCCACTCAGATTTGAGGCTAGAGATATCTCTTATCAATGGAATCACCCATTTAAGGTTCTAAGCTACAGATAGTGTGACCTCCCTAAGCTTAGATTGGTTGTTTGTAGATCAAATCGATGATTCTCTAACCGAGATCATCGAATAGAAGATTTTTGATCGAGAGATAAAAAATTCTTACCCATGACCAATGCTACTTATGTCAATAAGCGAGAATAAGTATGAATTGTTAATCACTCTATCCCATAATTGAATCCCCATTGGATATGCATCTCTAGTCATCTAGTCAACTTGGTATACCCACTTTCGTTTTACTGATGTTTAATTGAATTGTGATTGTAGTGACAACATCCCAATTCCCCCATCCTTTTACTTTCTATTTTGAGCATTTACTCTCAATTTGAGCTCAACTCAATACAATCTCTATTTAGCTACTCCAAGTCCCTTGGGTTCGACCCCAACACTCGTTGGGATTATAAATTTGGTTTTTCCACATGATCACCGTGACCTTCAACTTGGAGAGAACAATTTGAGCGTTTATCAAAAATGGCGTCGTTGTCAGGGACTTGAGTTGATAGCTATTTTTGATTGTTGATTTGATATCACTTTGAGAGTACTTGGTTATTTTACTTTTGTTTGTTGTTTGTGGTTGATTGAACAGGCTAGCTATGAGCGAAGCCAATGATAATGAAAGCATTGGCGACATCGATAATGCCAACATGGCTGAGCCTGTGATGCAAGGAGGTGTGGGTGCAATCCGCCTACCCCCCATGATGGGAAATGTGGTCTTTCACGTGACTAGTACCATGCTCCACTTAAAACAAATGAAGGATGTATTTGGTTGAGCAGCCCATGAAGACGCCAACTGGCATATTCAGAATTTTGTGGAGATTTTCCAACCATACATCATCCAAAATATCTCCCAAGAATCCATCCGATTGTGCCTATTCCCTTTCTCCTTGACGGGGGAAGCCATGATCTGGCTGGAAGAATTGCCGAATGGATCCATAACATCTTGGGTTGAGTTGGTTGAAGAGTTCACTTCAAGATTCTTCCCTCCGTCTCATATGATGCAGTTAAGAGACGAAATCGTAAATTTTAGGCAACTCCCGGATGAACCCTTACATGAGGCTTGGTTGAGGTTCAAAAAGAAGTTTATCTTATGCCCAAACCATGGGTTGTCAGACAATGTTTTGCTTCAAATTTTTTATCGATCGTTGAATTCCATGAACAAAGCAATGGCTAATAACCTCGAAGGTGGCCCCTTCATGGATATGAGATTTCCTATTGCCTCGGCTTTCTTAGAACGGATGATGAAAACCAACCAAGCTTGGTATACATGAGAGGCAGATGTGCCAACCTTGGGAGAAGCCTCATCTATCTTGGCTAATGAAATTAGAAAGAGAGGGGAAAGTAAAGATGAAATAATGGACAAGATGATGACCCAAATCGATCTCTTGGAAAAGCATATGATTGGTGCTAAGGGGGTGTGTAATGTGAATATGCCGGAAATAAGAGCTAGTGATGATGAGCTTATGACTGTGGTTGATGGAAAGTTATGTTTTGTGTCAGCGGGTTCTCGTTCTGGGTATTATCACCAGATAAAGAGAACCACGGTTGGATAAGAGATGATCGGGACAGGTATGGTGAGCGATACAACTATTGAAGTCCTTATCTAACCCCAAAAAATGTTGACCCCCTCTACCAACCAACCACAAGCAACCCCGGGCATTCCAAGTTAGAGGACATGTTGTCCTTGGTGCTAAAAAAGGTGGACACAATACACGCCGGGGTACATGAGCTTAAAAGAAAAGTCTAAGAACTTCATAGGACCGTGAGCTCTCATTCAACCTCCATCAAGCAACTTGAAGTCCAAATGGATCATTTTTCCATTCAAATAAGCTCGGGGATGGAGACATCACTTCTTAGTAGCGCAAATACCAATCCTAAAATTTACGTGCACATCATGGCTATCATTACTAGGAGTGGACGAACAACTGGTGAGGTTAGAGGACCCATTGTAGAATCGGTTATGAAACCAAAGGAGCCTACTCTTGAAGTAGGCAAGAAGCCAAGAGACAAAAATAAAGAGGTAGTGCATGAGAATGTTGTTGAAACTGCGGAGGCAAGGAAATAACTTGATGCATCGAGTGCCCTGGAAAATGTTAAAAGTGATGATAATAAGGAAGAGGTCGAGCCCTCTCCCCAAGTGGCCATCGATGACGAGGTCAATCCTCCTCTTGTACGAAGCATACCGACCACAACTCCCAAAGGACCTCATCTATACCCTCATCGGCTAAATATAAGAAGGAAGAACAAAAATTTAGCAAGTTTGTTGACATGGTCAGCAAGCTGTCAATAAACATTCCTTTGGTCGAAGCTCCAATGCAGATGCCAGGGTACTCCAAATTTATGAAGGAGTTACTTAAAAATAAGAAGGTGGTTGACATGGGCACGATTGAGATTGCACACAGTTGTAGTACCGTGATGACTAGCAATGTGTATACGAAGAGAGAAGACCTGGGTGCGTTCACTATACCATGTATGATTGAAATGTTTGTGTTCCGAAAGGCCTTGTGCGACTTAGGGGCAAGCATCAACCTGATGCCCGTTGTGATTTTCAAAAAGCTAGAATTGGGCACTTCCAAGCCTACTTCTATGTGGCTACTCATGGTTGATAGGTCTATTAAGTGCCCTGTAGGAATCCAATTTGATGTATTGGTAAAGGTGGACAAACTAATTCTTCCTACGGACTTTGTCATCTTGGAATGTGAGGTAGATGTGTAGGTGCCCATTATCTTGGGACGAACATTGTTAGTTACTGGAAGGGCCCTTGTTGATGTAGAACTCAAAGAACTCAAATTTTGAGTGGGGGATGAACTAGTGGCTTTCAATGTTTGCCAGCCCACGAGGCCTCCGGATGATTTGAGAGTAAATCGGTGATAGACTTGGAGGGGAAATGGGATGATGCTCTTGGAGAGTGTGAAGTGGGCAAGACGCCCATATTTGATTCATTACTAAGTGATCAACATAATGACATCTCTAATATATTAATGGAGCAATTTCCTTTCTGGGGATGGGGCCACGCCAACCAGATTGGCATGCCTTCCGACAACGGTTGAGGATTGAGGTACTATCATCAAGCCGCGACGTAAAATCAAGTGCTTCTTAGGAGGAAACCCAAGCGTCTTTTCTTTAATTTTCTTCACCCTTTGTTGTCTATGGTGTTTTTAGGGAATACATAGAGTGAAGAATGAACAAGCACAAAATTTAGGCTAAAAGGAGGTGTGCGGAGGACTGTGCAAACCACACAAAAAATTGTGCATGTCGCATAGCTCAGTGCACACAAAAGCAGACTACCTGAAGGAAATTTAAAAATGGGAGGTGATGTGCGCTGGGTTGTGAAGACCGTATAAGCCAACGTGCGCATCACACCTCTGTCGCATGGCTAAGCAGACACCTGGGCAAACCCAGGGTAGAAAAAGGGCAATGTGCGTTATGACATGCGGTGCGCACCTTGCCTGATGTGAATTCCATGTCGCGGCACAAGAGGTAAGTTTGAATTTTAATTGACCTAACCCGTTGACCGACTCAACCCAGAGATGACTCGATAAATTTTTCTTCTTCTCTTTCTTTTAAAACTGCCTCTTTTCTCCTTTTTCACCGTCTTTTCTCTCCAACTCCCAAAATTCTCTCCCAAAACTTTCTCCAAACCCATCAAACCTCCCAAAAAATCTTTTTCTTCTCTCACCCAACCATCTCCACCACTCCACCACCATTGCCGCTGTCACTCTCTGGGAAGGTCTCATGGGTCACCATTGTTGAAGAACAAAAAGCTTCAATTTTCACTCATCTCTGCATAATCTTCACTTGTGGTAAGTTCTCCCGATGTTAAACACTTGTCTTTATGAAGGTTAGGAACTCTGTTGTGAAGCATGCTTAGTAAAATTGCCATGGTTGATTTTTGGGTGAAATATGGAAGTTTTGGGTCTCCAATTTTGAGTTGTATTGATGATATTACTATATGTCAACTTGGTAAAACTTTTATTTTGTTAATGCATGTTGATTGGTAGTGATTTTTAGCCTTGAATTATGTGTTGGGGTGAAGTCTGAGTAACCCACTCGTATAATGAATGATTTGGCTCGAGGATAGATTGGGTGATGTCACTCTTAAGGGCAAGTCATCATTTTTCATGAGGTTTAGTTGAGCATCGATTAGTAAGGATGAAAGTTGTTGATTGTATGCCCATGGTCTTTATTGAAACTCTATTTGGGGGTGTATGATCTTTTGAGGGAGAGGGATTAATTATTGCTAAAAAAAATTATTGGTATCCATTGTTGCAAGTAGGGCTTGATGTTCCTGATGATATATGGGGTAACGTCCATCTTAAGGGAAAGCATTGAGTTCCTTTCTTGTTTATTTTAGTGTTAATGGAAATCTGGAGAAGTCTGAGTACCCGGAAGTTGTGGTCATAATAGCCCTTGTGCCCTTTTGCTTATTATTGTTTGGTTTGCTGCGTGGTGTCAAATGATTAAGCACGCCTTGCTCTATGGATCGTATACGTAATTCACAAGAACACAAGGAACCTAAAATCCCAATTATTACTTTGTGCACTTCGCATATGATGCATAGGTCTTGACATGCGAGTCGCACAAGGCATCACACGATGTTGAAAAGAAATAACCAATCACTTCTTCGAGGGGCAAAGCTTGGTGCGATGTGCACTTTTGTTGGTGCGATTTGCACCAATTTCGCACCTCCAATGGAAAACCACATGTAGGGGTCTGTTAGCTCGTGCGATAGCACATGCGATGCACACTCTCCCTAGTGCAGTCCGCATGTGGTTCGCACGAGCCAATACTCCCTCCTTTATTTTCCACTTCACTGAATTACTAACTTCTTTTAGTTGTGTATATATTCATAGTGCATACTGATAATGCCCTTCTGCAGGTTTATGTCTTCCAACAGGCACCATCAAATAGGTTTCCTATGCAAGAGGCTGAGCACATTATGCCGGGAGTCCGCTTTGGACTCAGAGGTATGGAAGCCTACTATCTTAAGTTTCAGAATCTCCCATTCTTGGAGGATAAGGGGCTCGATAGGGAAGATTTTCAAGAAGAGTTCCCAAACATGCCAGAACAGTTCTGCACAAGAGCCTGGGAATATATTGCCAAGCCTCCGGGCCCCTATCTTCTTGAATTGGTAAGAGAATTCTATGCTTCGTACTAGGAATGATTTGAAATGCTAAATCACTAGGGCCCACTGAGAAAACTATCGTGCCTCAAGTCGGTGTTGGTCCAAGGTAAGGAGGTCAACATAACCCCTGCAGCCATCCAATTTGCCATTTGGGATGATGAACCAATTTTAGAATCAATGTCGTTTGAATGTGTGGCTGCAAAGGAAGATCAATACGGTTGTGTTTCTAGTATCATTGCCGAAGGGAACCCCTTTTGGGCCATCTCAAAGGGGAGAATTTATCGCTCGGATCATAAGTGCAAAGCTCGCATGTGGCTAGACTTTGTGAGTATGAGATTTATCCCAACTAGTCACACCACTACAGTGACTATTGAAATGGCCATTCTCATTGCCTGCATCATGGATAGCCTCCCCTTGAATAAGGGACAAATCATAGCGGAACATCTCAAGAGAAAAGCTAATCATGACTACAACTCCATGGCATTTCCATGCCTCATCAGTTTGTTGTGTATCCAAGTCAAATGCCATCTATGCCATTCTTTAGACAAGGTTATCCAAGTTACGGGAATGGTTTGTTTATAGACAAAGAGAGATAAGGTTGCCCCACATGTCAAGAAGAGACTCCTTTCTCAAACACCTCGTGCAACCCCAAGCAAGGCCCAAAGTGAGCACATTGTTCATGATTAAGCCAGTGATGTACCACCGGCTCTAGGAATATCAAGCACAACATGTGTGGCATCTCAAGAAAACTTCTCTTCAGGTAATTTGCTAAACCTTGCTCAAATCACTAACCAAAATGAGGATCTCTTACATATGTTAGCCAAGGACATCCCGACCTTAATCAAATACGCCATCAAGTCAGCCTTGAAACCGATAGTGTCAAAAGTAAGCAATCTCTGTGCTAGAATGGATACTATAGAAGAGGAGGTCGAGGGACTCAAGCAAGTGATCCCGCATGTTAAACCAAATTGGGGTCTCAATCTACCATCCCCAAGTGCTAGTTCCCCTCCGAGGTGTGCTAGCCCTCCCGATGATTGGTGCACAGGTTGGGACCCAACTGATGAAGAAGAAATAGGTGAGGTACAGGAGGCCATGGAACCAGTTGAAATTTCCCCTGAGAGTTCAGATTCAGTCATCCAAAATCAACAGGAATTGCCCATGACATATGTGAGAGAATGTGGACTTCAACTGAGGTCCTCGTACCATGAGTGGATGACCTACTCGGACAGGTGGGTTGTGGAGCCTTAGGGATTCCTTCAGGTCTGATGGACCCCACTGATTCCTTCATTGGAAGGGTTTCAGATAGATCCAGCACATGCTTACATATAACCACCGGCACCACCAGCTCCACCGGCATCTCGACTACCTTATCAGTTTTATTCAAGGAGGTGTCGTTATCTTCTTTAGCCTACTCAGGGAGTTTTTAGCACTCATTCATATTTGTATAACTTTATATGCATTGGGGCTATGCTTGCTTTAGGTTTGGGGGAGCCTATAACTATTGACATCATATTGCTTGTTGTGTTAGCATTTCCCTCGCCGGGCCTTTAGATTATGTTTCACTTTTTACTTTGAGCTTATTTGTGCCCTTGCCGAGCTTGATTTTTTTTGATTGTGTGCCGGGTTGGTCTTACATGCCCCATTGTCTTACTACTCGTGCTTTGCAAATGCGCTAAAGGCCTATACCGAGGCTTGTTGTTAAATGAAACATGAGTGCGCAATTCAGATGTCGCCTTGTTAATAGTAGTTTAGAAATAAACTCTGAGGGTTTTATTAATATCACGGTTCTTTCCCAAGGAGCAAAAGTTTGGATCATTTTCTTTTGTTTTTCTTTTGTTTTTGTGTGTCAAACCGGGTTGGTGTTTCCCTATGATAGATTGAGAGGCAACTTTCTTATGGGAAAATGCCAAGTTTTAATTTAGAATTGAGTCTATAGTTGCTTGTCTCGAAATAGGCCCACCGAAAAATTTCTCTTGGAAAATTATTTTGAACATAAAAGGAAGAAGGGAAATGAATTTTTGAGGAAAAGCATTCTCTTTTCATGACTTGCACACTCTCGCTTTGGCTTGATTGACTCACAAACGAGTGTTTAATGAAATCGAAATAGCTTGTCAAAAAATCATTTGCCCCAATTGATTGTGAGACTAATGACAGAGGTCTTGTGGCATGATGCCTTATGTGGTGAGGCTTTACCTTGATTCATTCTTGTGCATAAGTGTCGTCTAGAACTTACCCCAAATGTGATTCAAGGCAAAATTCTAGGTGTGACCGAGCTTGGAAGATGACCTTAGGCCTTTCTTGTTAGGCACTTCACCCAAATGACTTCCCATGACATCAAATCCTAGTGAACCCCTTTGAGCTTGTGACCGTTTTTTGGCACCTTGTTAACACCTTGACCTTTTTGGAACATCTATTTTGGCACCCATCCTCCCTAATTGCTTGAAAATGAAATGTAGGCTAAAATCCTAAGTTTGGGGGGAAATGAAAGATAACATAGGCAAATGCCTAAGTTTGGGGGAGCATGTGATCAAATAAGGAGAAGAAAAGAAGTGCACTTCAAGTGCAAGGTAGCACCTTAATTTCGAATTGAAAATTGCTCCAAAAGATCAATCCAATTAGCAAATTGAAAAGAAAAAATAGGTGCTACCAAGTGAAGGTGGTATAAGGAGTCTGAATGATCATGAGTAAAAAGGAGAAATCTTGGGTTGTGTGAGGGAGAAATAAGGTTAAGGTGAAATTGGAAAATGTGAGTGGTGTTCAAAATGAGAACAAAGAGCATTAGGGAGGTGTAGTCACTTGAACCAAATGATATCCTCACCTTAGCCCTAGCCAACATCGTAACCCGCAAGTCCTTGGTGATTCCGAGCTTGGCTACCCTACATTAGTGGAGATATACATGAAGGCCAAGCCTAGGGTTCGATGCATATGCACTTGAACTTGCTTGAGAGAGTGAGAGTCTTCTTGGTTCTTTTATAATCCCGTGTTTTGTGAATTAAATGATTGTGACTGGGATTTTCTCTTGTGGTGAGTGGCATTATGCACTCAAATTGAAACATAGTCTCTATTTCAATTGAGGGGAATGAATGAGACAAGTTGTGTGGAGAATCTCGAGGAAAACCTTGACGGTCCATGCTAATGACTTCAGAAGCTTAAATGTCTTGTTTTGAATGGCAAAATTCCCTTGATTTTGAATGAGAAATGATGTCCTTTTGGAAAAGGTTTTGAAATGATCAATTGCCTTGAATTTGTGGTGGTTCAAATTGAGATGAGCATAGTAGTTGAGTCATTTGTTTGAGTCTTTCGCTTATTCTTTTTCTTAATTTTTAGTGTAGAGTAGTCTATTGTGCCTTGATTGAGCCTATATCATAATTCACTCCTTGTCTTGTGAGTATCTTGCTTGAGGACAAGAAATAATTCAAGTTTGGGGTTTGATAAGTCGATAATCTACCAACTTACTGAGCCTATATCCATGAATTATTGCTATATTTTTAATAGATTTAGAGGTTCTTATGGCCTTTATTGATGTATATGCAGGTACTTTTGATAGAAGATGAAAAACAAGGAAATAGACCCAAAAAGAGCTCAAAAAGGAGTTAAGTGTGAACCGTTCGGAAAAGCTGAAGATTCTGACTGGAGATGCGGTGATCGTGCGACACGCATAAGCCAAGGTGCGAACCGCACCTTCTCTACATGAAGCTACAAAAGCCACTGAGAATCTGGTAAGGGGTGTGGTTGCTGCGCGGTGCGCATATTCCAAGGTGCGAACCGCACCCCCTTCGGATGAAGCTCCCAAGTTAGCTGAGTCAAAGGTCCAACTGAAGGCAGTGTGCGACGCACACATCTTAACGTGTGAACCGCACATCGCACCACATACCTCTCGAAGGGCATTTTTGTCCTAACTTTTAGTGACGTTTTGGGAGACTATAAAAGTCCTATTTAGGCATAATTGTAAAAAACTTTCTTCAGTCCTGAATATTCTTAAGAGCTTTTTGCTTTGAGACTAAGTTTTCACCTCCATTGAGAATAAGGTTTTCATCTAATTCTCTTGGTTAACTCTTGTGTACTCAAATTGAATCTAGAACTTGAGATTCAACTCTAATGGAAGATATTTTGACTCACCCAATTGGTATCTCTTTCTCTCTTGCTATGATTGGCTAATTTCTCTTGTCTAGGGGTGTGTTGATGATGGGTGCTTAACAAATGGGTGTGGGTGTTATTTATTCTTGCTTATTTGACAGGGGTATAGTAATTTCACCAAGTTTTAATCATAAAATTTGTGATTGCAAACATTAATTTTCATTACTTGACTATGTGATTGCTTGAGAACGGATTTCATGGTTTCAGATGTGAAATTACTAGTGGGAACTTGGGAGTCCACTCGGATTTGAGGCTAGATATAGCTCTTACCGACGGAATCACCCAGTTAAGAGTCTAAGCTAGAGATAGTGTGACCTCCCCAAGCTTAGATTGGTTGTTTATTGATCAAATCGATGATGCTCTAACCGAGATCATTGGATATAAGATTGTTGATCGAGAGATAAATAATTTTACCCATTACCAATGCTACTTATGTCAATAAGTGAGAATAAGTATGAATTGATAATCCGCTATCCCATAATTGAAGCCCCATCAGATATGCATCCGTAGTCGTCTAGTCAACTTGGTATACCCTCTTTTGTTTTACTGCTGTTTAATTGAATTGCAATTGTAGTGACAATATCCTAATTCCCCCATCCTTTTACTTTTTATTTTAAGCATTTACTCTCGATTTGAGCTCAACTCAATACAATCTCTATTTAGCTACTCCAAGTCCCTTGGGTACGACCCCGACACTCGTTGGGATTATAAATTTGGTTTTGTTGCACAATCGTCATGACCTCCAACTTGGGGAGCATGATTTGAGCATTTATCATGTACCGCCTCTGGATGGAGGTGCTGCAGCCCTAGGGGCCTGAACCAACTATTGTGAAGTAGCCTACCTCTCCACACTTATAACAACCCCGGCCAAACATACTTTGTTGTGAAGACCCGACCAAATCAGAATGACCACCACGACCTGCGAATCCTGAATGATCACCTCATGGAGAATGAACAATACTCTAGCTACTCTGACCCTCAGTAGTCTGTAATGCCGCCTGAACAGGTCGGCTCGGCTAGAAACTCTATTGATATAGACCCCTACCAAAGTAGCCTCTACCACGGACCCGTGAACTGCTGAAACTACCCTGATGGCGAGGCCTCTTATCGCTACCCACTTAGGCCTCCTGAAGTACGCCCTTAATATTGCGGTCATGGTATACTACCTCAATGAAGGACTATCCTAATGCCACCATACCCGCTGTGGACAATCTGAGTTGTAGAGTCAATCCTCTAATAAAGTGACGTACGCTCTCATGCTCGATGGGCAGAATTATAGTGGTGTGCCTAGCCAACTGATGGAAGCAAACCTCATACTCAGAAGCAGTCATGGAGCCATGCTCTAACCCAGAGAACTGATCCATCAACCACTCTCTCATGCTATGCGGTGCATACTTCTCCAAAAAAGATGTGGAGAACTGGGCCCATCTAAGCGGAGGTGAACCGACTAGCCTACAAGCTACATATGACCTCCACCACTTTTTGCTAGACCATCCAGTTGAAACATGGTGTATTCTTCTCCATGCGACTCAACTAACCCTAAATTATACAATCTCTCCTGGTAGCTAGTCAGAAACTTATGCGTATCCTCCCTAGAAGTACCTGAAAACCTCAGAGGACCTAATCTCATAAACCTACCAAGCATCTTTTACTCCTCAAAAGACATAATGGGCCCAGCTGGATGAGGTGGAACAACTACAGGGACTAGCAATACCTCTAATCTGGGAGCCGCAGCAGTAGACTGTGCTCTTGAACCCTGATCCACTGCCTGGGCTGAAGTCTGAGCCTCATCTCTAACCTGAGAACTAATCAAAGAACCTGGTGAAGCTGTTGGTGGATTCATACCCTCAAGAAACACAAGTAACATAACCAAAGTGTCCTGTAGCACCGGAGAAGCCATAAAACTTGCCTGGTGCTGGGATGGCCCCACTGTCTCTAGATTATACTAAACCTCCTCTACCTCAATATCCAGCTTCGATGATGATAGTCTAGATTGGGCTTAAGCTGGCACCACAGCTCGACCCCTACCTTGACCTCTGCATTGACCTTTACCTCGTCCCCTTGCTGGGGATCTAACTGCAGGTGCAGGGGACTCGTTCTCACCCACTGTTAATCTCGTCTGAACCATCTAAGAAAGAATGAAACAAAGATACTTAGAAGTTTCTAAGGTCAAGAAAGAACGACAAGGAATCAAACAAGATGGAATATTTCCTAGGAATGTCCTATAGCATCTCGGATATTAGATACGAATGTCATCGTACTGATCAACGAGACTCTACTAGATACTTTGCTCTTATACTGGAAAGATCGGTGAAACTAGAGCTCTGATACCACTCTGTCACGACCCAAAATTGAGCCATGATGGGCCTACATAATCCCCTAGTAGGAAAGACAACCCAAACCGCGTAGAAGTTAAATAAAGTCGTTTATATAAAGAAAGCAGAAGAGATATATAAGGGATATAGGTCTTATATCATATATATACATACCAAGTATACTAACTATACAAAAATAGCCCTAAAGTGACCAAGAAGACAAAATATACAAAAGAGCCAACCCAAACCTGGTGTTACCGGTACAAGAGCATCAAAAGTACGGAGTAGCTATACAATAGACAATGTCTATCCAAAATACAAAATATAGACAGAAATGATAGATAGGAAGCATGTAAAGTCTCCAAGATGCCAGGAGCTCACCGCGATTTGAACTACTTGTAACACCCCGTACCTTTCAAAACCTATATGAGTAAGTAAGTATCGACGAAGGTATTTGAGATCGAGATTGTGAAGGGGTACTTTGGCCTAGAATTTGAAATGGTCAAATGTATATAAGTGTTAAGTTAAATTATAAGGATGAGGGTTTTGAAAATGAGATAAAACAAGTGAGGTACTTGCTCGACTTATCTAAGCTCTTAGGTGACAAGTAGGTGCATCACCTACCTACGCTAACGAACTAAGTTCCGAGGGCCTAATACGGGCAGCAACACCATGAATTATTAGACCTAATGGTATCCCAAATGAAGCTTAAGGTTGGCCCATCAAAGCACAACCAAATCTGGCCCAAACAACTACAAAAGGTAGCCATCAATATTGACCACATTTTGACCCAAGAGAAGCCCAAAATCAGCCACAAAACTTAACCCTTTTGAGTCTCAAGAAAAGGGTAATTTTGGCCCAAGATTCTTGACCCATTTTGGCCCAAATATACTCAAAAAAAGTCGGCCAAAAAGGTCCCTTTATACAGGCCTTTTGCTGATCAATGTTGATCACAAAAAGCTGGAAAAATTATCTCTTATCTCCTTTCTTTTTTGGCAGCCCTTCTTTCCCTTTAGGGTTCTAAGAAGATCAAGATTAATTCAAGCTTAAGGTTAGTTAAACCACTTGTTATCTTGGTATTAATCTACTACATATAGCTAGGATATCCTATGGTAAGAAATACATGAACTATGGCAGCCCCTTTCATAAGATTTAACACATAGAAATTGTGTAACAATTAAGAGATTTCTTCTTCTCTTGTTGGTGTATGTGTAGGGGGTACTTAAGATTTTCAAGGCATCAATAAAAAGAGGATAAAAACACCCCTTCAAGTGTGGTAAGTACTCTTCCCATAATCATATTTTTGGATTGAAGTTCGGATGGACAATTGTTGTTGAATTGTTGTTAAGAACTCACAGGACGACGATCGGAAGCCGTGGGTTCAATGTGTTGCTATTGTATTTCGGCATGGTGAGTTGTGTAGGGGCTGTTTGATGTGTTTTGTATTATTGGAGGCAGTAGGTTGGTGTGTGTGTGATGTGTATTGGATAGGGGAGAAAGGTGTGACGATACACCTTTAATTAATGCAAAATACGTAAATCTGCTCGGGAAATGTTTAGCTACTGTTTTGGGAACGTTGCATCAGCTTTAAGAGCTAATATTAGCTTCATTATACCCTTGTGTAATAGATTAACTTAATAAAGGAAAGTCCAAGTTGTGGTAAGCGCAATCTTTGGAAGGAACGAGGTATGTTAAGGCTTCTTTATTCCTTATCGGCATGAATCTAGAAATAGAATTCTAAATCTCCGAAAGAAGGAATTTGAGTATTCTGTTGTAAGAGAGATGATTTGGTAACTCAAAAAGTCTTAAGGAACTAAGTTATACATTATGGTGATTCAAGTCGCCTTCTTATAAAAATCTGATTCTTTTTGCAGGAAACGTAAGTTATCCTTTTGTCAAGTTTCTTCTTTGTAGTGTGATCCCTAATCAAGCTTTAGAAAGTATACAAGGAAAGTTAGCAAGTCAAATCCCCATTTATATGTGTTTGGTATGTTGAGTCCAACACCTAGTAAGCCAAGGCTAAAGAAGTTATCTAAATGAACTTTCATAAATAACAAGAATAGCTTTGAAGGTCAATCTAGTAATACATTTATTATGTGTGGTTTGCGTGTTAGTGTGCACCGAGGTGCTACTGTCATATTGAGGCTATTATATACATAGTGTGCACCGAGGTGCTACTGCCATATTGAGGCCATTATATACATAGTGTGCACCGAGGTGCTACTGCCATATTGAGGCCATTATATACATAGTGTGCGCCGAGGCGCTACTGTCATATTGAGGCTATTATATATAGGGTGCACCGAGGTGATATTGTGGTTCAGCATGGGTTATAAAGAGTGAGTTGCGGTGTGTGTTAATGCATGTGTTGTATTCTAAAAAGAATAAAGGAGAAAGAGCTTAACGAGTCTTACCAATTACAGTTTACAAGTTTCATATTATATCTTGTTCAGATTTACTACTTGCGACTTGCTTTTATGTTTCTACCTTACATGCCAGTACATTATTGTCGTACTGACGTCCCCATTGCCTGGGGGTGCTGCATTCATGCCTGCAGGTCCAGACAGAAACCCAGATTGACCTCTTCATTAGGAGTTGCAGAGTTCAACCATTTTGGTAAGCTCCATTCTTCCTGGAGCTGACAAGTCAGAGGTCTAGCTTATATTTTGACCAGGTTATGTATATGTACAGCTGATGGGTAGTCCAGGGCCCTGTCCTGGATATGATATATTTTACTTACTCCTAGAGGCTTGTAGACGTGTATATGTACATCAGTGTTGGGTATGGCCTTGTCGGCCTTGTTATTAGCTATCTACTATGATAATAGCCTTGTCGGCCTTGAGGTGCTTACCTACTATTGAGCTTTCAGTGTTTCAAATTGTTATTCTTAGAGACCTTGTCGGTCTCAGACCCCCAACAGGTTCAATAGAGATACACTCTATTTTGGCACCCTCGGCCTTTTGGGGCTCCGGGTGTCGGTCATGCCTCCCATGGTTTGGGGAGTGACAAACTTGGTATCAGAGCATGTCGAATCCCAGGGAGTCTACAAGCCGTGTCTAGTAGAGTCTTGCTTATGGGTGTGTTGTGCACCATACATAAAATCATGAGGCTACGGGACATTTAAGAATTGTTATCCTTCTTTCATTTGCTAGATCGTGCAATAGAGCGAGGTCATGAGATGTTTGAAGTCTAATTCATGTTTTTCTATTCCTTGTTTACAGAAATGCCTGTGACCAGACAAATGAGTAGCCGACGGGTTGGCATGGATACGGGGGAAGGTACTAGTTGTTCCCCGCCTATCCGATTGGATAGATTTGAGGTTCAAAATGAATCATCGACACTAGAGATCCCAGTTCATCAAGTACCTGATGAGACTAGAGAGGATCCATTACCCCTGACCCCACCTGGTCCAGTGGCATCTGAGATAGCTAGAGATGAACCAGCACCTGTAGCTCCTCAACCTGAAGCAGAGGACCAGGACATCAGGAGTGTTGTTCGATTATTGACCCAGATGGTAGTCACACAACAACAACAAATTGGGGCATCAGCGAGTGTTAGGTCAGGTGGCTCAGAAAGTTCTAGGGCTCGAGAGTTTATCAGCCTAAGTCCGCCTATATTTACAAGCTCTGACCCATGTGAGGATCCTCAGGAGTTTATTGATCAGACTTATCGAGTACTTCAAGTCATGCATGCAACAGTAGTAGAGGCAGTGGAGTTTTCATCTTTTAGGTTACGAGATATGGCCATTTTATGGTTCGAGGCTTGGGATTAGTTTAGGGGATCAAATGCACCCCCAGCTAAATGGTAGGAATTTTCAGAGGCCTTCCTAGCTCACTAACTTCCACAGGAGGTTCGAGAGGCCAGACTTGATCAATTTCTAGCCCTTAGGCAGGGCAATATGAATATTCGACAGTATAACCTCAAGTTTAATTCATTAGCCAGGTACGCCACCGATATTGTGAGTACGATGCGAGCTAGAGTTCATCGATATGTGCGTGGACTTAAGGATGAATTGATTAAGGGATTAACAATAGCAGCCACATAAGAGGATATGAATATTTCTAAGATACAGGCTATTGCTCAGATTGCAAAGGATCTTGAAGTACAAATTGGAGATAACCAAAGCCGATAAAGGGATCAGAATAAGAGGGCTAGATCTATTGGGTCCTATGTAGAGCCACGAGGTAATGTTAGGCCACATTTTAATAGGCGATCACCCCACCCTACTAGTGGTGCCCCATGTCAGTTTCAAAGGCAGAGGTATGATTGTTTTTCTCAGACTGGACCAGGCCACAGTTCTGGTGCATCCAGTTCCTATCGCTAGGGGAATTCAGGTCAGCTGAGGCCACCTTTGCCACCTTGTGTTTAGTGCGGTAGGAAGCATCCTGGGATATGTCTCCTGGGTTCAGATAGTTGTTATTCATGTGGGCATCCTGGTCACTTTATGCGAGACTGTCCGAGTAGAGGTAGGGGTGAGATGTCCCAGCCTATAGGGTCGATGGCAGCTTCTTCATCTACTATTTGTCCCCCTAGGACAGGCCAACAGGCAACACCAGGTCATGGTAGAGGTAGAGGAGGAGGAGGAGCATCTAGTTCAGGCGGTGGTCAGAATCGCACTTATTCTCTAGTCGGTCGCCAGGACTTGGAATCGTCACCTGATGTTGTTACAGGTACATTAACTATTTTTACTCATGCTGTTTATGCACTTATAGATCCTGGATCTACTCTTTCATATGTTACCCCGCTTGTTGCTTGTAAGTTGGGGGAAGGCCCTGAGTTGTTGCCTAGACCCTTTGTTGTATCTATGCCCGTTGGTGAATCTATTATAGCTAGATGAGTTTATCGAGATTGTGCAGTGTGGATTTATGACCGACTCACTTCAGCTGATCTAATCGAATTAGATATGACTGACTTCAATGTAATTATGGGCATAGACTGGTTAGCTGCATGTTATGCTAATATCGATTGTAGAAATAAGGTTGTCAAATTCCATTTTCCGGAAGAGACAATCCTAGAGTGGAAAGGTAATGCTGCCACGCCAAGGGGTAGGTTTATTTCCTACCTTAAGGCCCAGAAAATGATTTCTAAAGGCTATATTTATCATTTAGTCCGAGTAAGAATCACAGAGGATGGACCAGCGACTCTTCAATCGGTTCCCGTGGTGAGTCAGTTTCTAGATGTATTCCCGGATGAGCTTCCAGGAATCCCTCCAGAAAGGGAAATTGAGTTTGCCATTGACCTACTCCCGGATACTCAGCCAATATCAATTCCCCCTTACAGGATGGCTCCTGCAGAATTAAGAGAGTTAAAGGAACAATTAAAGGATCTACTCGAAAAAGGTTTCATTAGGCCTAGTACATCGCCATGTTTTGTTAGTTTATTTTCTCTGATTGTTTTAGTGTTTTCTTTCCATTTCTTTTCCGTGTTCTTTTTTAGCTTTTTGTGTCTTAAGAGTTTTCAGTGTTTTTTTACATCCTGTGCTCTGAGTTTTGTTAAAATAATAGACAATCTATCATGAACCCTAGCCTCTAAAGTCTTTTCTTGTCAACAATGTCAAAACAAAGATTATAATAAGCCTTTGCATCTGATAAACTTGCTATGCTCATAGATTCAAGAATATAAAAGCTGAAGATATGTTAGTATATTATGCCCATACATTCAAATTTACTTTCATACAGAATTTTGACATAACTGGTGCTTGAAGCTATGCCTTAATATTTTGGTTGACAAAACCTTGTATGATTTCCTCTGTCTCTTTGGGCGGTTAGCTTTGTAAGAATCATTTATTTTAGTAAAATCTGAGTATATCTATTTGTTGAGCCTAGTGGATCCTTTAATCTATAAATGCTTGCTGATTATTCGTGTGATCAGTTCATAGTGATATTTATCCTTAATCTTTATACAATGGTTGAAATATAAACACCCATCTAGTCAATATGGGGTGGTTAGGGCATAGTACCCTTGTTAGAGTCCCCATAGAAAAATTGATCTAAAAAATTCAAAGATGGAGAGGTTTAAAATTGAAAACATTTGTGTAATCATGATGATTCATGGTTTGTTGTAATGTCTTATATTCTGTTAGGAGGTGACCTAGTGAACTAGACCGTTGTATGAAATTCTGAGACTACAAGTGAGTTCATTGTAGGTTTTTACACTATTTTTCATAACTAGTTTGTGTTATGGTGTCTTAATATGATAACTGTGTTATAAAATGAAACTTTGTACAATTTTACCGAGATTCTAGTTAAGGAGAACTGCTACAACGGTGGGTTTTCCACTGTAGCTAGACTGCCATAGAGGTTCAAGTTCCACCATAATGGGTGTTAGGGATTATGCCAAGTCTTGCGGTCTTGCCACAACAAGGCATTGATCGCCATAGTGAGTCTACTGCAGTAAAAGTGGTGACTTCTTCAGTAGGTGATGCGAGCCAGAATTGGTCAATAAGTCAGTTATTTTGAGTTTCTCACCCTCATAACTTCAAAACTCATTGCATAGACCTGTGAGCAAATTTCCCAAGGCTAGGGAATATTTCTCCTTTGAAGTAAGTTCACTCATCCAACTCTTTCATCTAATAATCCTCTAACACCCTAGAATAGGTGAGGCTACCTTTAATGTTAGATTTTGGATTAGAACCCTAGAACTTAAGAAAACTATGGGGAAATGAATGGATGGATGTAATTATCATTTCTTATGCTTCTAAATTGTTAATTAACACTTCTTAGAATGGAATTTGATGTTCTAATACTTAATTGTGGTGTTTTGGTTCCTAGTGTCCAATAAAGATAATACCTTTAGCATAAAAAACTACTTTAAAGGGGTTTATGGGGTAGAAATTCCAAACTTTAGGATAATGTGATCATTGGGAAACTAGACAATGATGAATTAACCCTTGGGTAATTGTTTAAACCTTTAAAAAGGATAAAATTAGGTGGGTTTGAATTTCAAAAGTTATTATTTGAAGAGTAGATGATTAAATACTCTTGCATTGGTTATTTTGAGAATTTGAGTGTTCCGAGGCTCTGAGGAAAGGGAAGGCCCACAATGAAGTAGCTTGCTCATTCAAATGTTTTGGTTGAGGTAGGTTATGGTTTATTTAGGGTTAGACTTTGATTATTTACTTGTATGTGTTATGATTTGATAAAGCATGTGTGATTGATCTTTGGACATAGACTATGATTTATATTTGTAAGCTTGAAAATGCTTGTATGAATAAGCTATTAAATTCTTAAAGCCTATCTAAATATGACTTAAGATTGTGGTGTGCAAATGTGATTAGCAATGTATACTTGTCTTTATTGTCATATGAGATAACTAAAGAGAATATACTAAGATATGTTGAGAGGAATGAGGAATATATGATTATTCTGAGATGAGTGGCTCGAGTCTGATGCAAGCTTATGGACGAGCAGTTTTGTGATAGATTAGGTACCACGCTAGTATAGAATATGGTTCAGACATGAGTGGCTCATATTCGAAGTGAGCTTATGGACGAGCGGTTAGATGGTGGATCAGGTACCACACTGGTACCGGTACATGGACACTTAGGGTCCCTAACTGGTCATGACTAGTGTAACACCCCAGAATTAGACAAGCTTGCAAACTTAGAATTTCTGAAAGTCTTAAAGTTTCCATGATCCACGGGCGCAAACCACAAGACATGGATAGGCCTCGTGGAATCAGACCTGTATACCTATCCTCTGATCTGAAATCATGATAGGGATTCATGGGTCGTGGATCAAACCACGGACCATGGTTTCCCCTCGTGGAATCAGACCTGAGGGTCAACCATGTTCCTGAAACCACTTAAAGTTTCTATGTTCTGTGGAACGTTCCATGAGCCATAGACCTTGCTCGTGGAAATCAGACTGACAAGTTAGAATTTTGCCCAGAAACCATGACCTCAAACCACGGTCCATGTTTCTGTCTACGGTTCATAGACTGCATCCATAGAACCTGGGCCGAATAATTTTAGCAATTTTTCAGGTTTAATTCTCTGGGATATTTTTGTAATTTCCAACTCTTTTAACTCCTAAGTTAAGTCACTTTAGGTCAAACTAAAGGGGTTTTAGTCCCACTTAGTTAGTTTTTCATTTATTCTCTTAAATCAAGTTTCAAAAGAAAGAAAGTGATTCTCCTCTCAAGCTCCAAGGCCTAGGGTTTCATCTCCAAGTCTCCATCTTCAGATTCTTGTTTAGAAAAGATTTGGGTTCAGGTATGTGGGTATTCCATAAGGGATTATTTTCACCCTTATGCCCAAAACCTATGATTTTACCTTGATTTTATGAAATTGAAGAATTAGGATTCTTACCCAAATTATGATTTTCCTATGAAACTGATTTATGTGCATTGCAATATGCTTCTTAGTCTCTTACCCATGATTTTATATGAGATTCTTGAAGTATTCAGATGCGCCCAAATTACACCTCCTAAAGAAGTATAAAGCGGTCGTTGTTCAAATATAGAACCCAACTAAAGGTTGAGGTCGATCCCACAGGGAATATGGTAGGACTAGGGTCAATTAGTGTTTACTCAGTCTTTTAGTCATTTATTTCCCGCAAGGTTTTTTTTGAAGTAAAAAGAAATAATTGTTATTCAAATGTAACAAGTAACAGAGATCATTTTCAACAGTTGTTATCAATAAGAGAAGTGACTAGGGTAGTGTTCCCCATGAGATCATATCTTAGTAAGGCTTTTGTACTTGGTAAACTAGTTTGGTGCTTAGCATGCAGAATCGATAAGTTAGGTTCACCTAATTTCTTGGTCCGGCAACTAGGTGAATTTCACCACGCCTTGGTCCGGCCGCGGGTGTCGCTTTACTAACCCTTACCCTTGATCCCAGATTAGTTATTCCCGGACAAGGTCAAGATATTAGATGAGGGTTGATAGCCTCAAATATCATTGTTAACACCCCTTTTCCCATCTGTTACCTCTTTAGTATGGAAAGTAAGGATAAGGCGAGTTCTAACGTTGCGCTCCGTTAAAAAGCAATCAAAGCGAAGGGATGAACAATACATGCATTAAAACCTCCCTAGATTACCTAAGTATTTAACCTACTTCGTTAATCCTTCATGGTTCCCATAACCCTAGTTGTGGATTTAGCTACTCATGTTCATAAGCATGCAATTAATGTTTGTTTTAGCAATCATCAAGAGATACTTACAAATAAGAATAAAGAAAACTAGAATCTTGAAGAACAAACTCAAGAACACTTTAATACCAAGAACTTGTGTTCGAAATCAATACCAAAATCAAAGTAAAAAAATATCTGATAGTAACTTGAAATAATTCGTGAACAACTAGTAACCATGAGTAACAACGTAAAATAAAACCTAGGGTAAAGTATTTATAGACAAGGAAGACAAATCCTAATTAGATTGGGAGTAGCTGGACGCAGTTGATCTGATGGGCCGCCTCACGGGTTGTCACTGAGGTGATGGGCGTCGTGGGTGCCCGTCGTCCTTCTTTAGGTCTTCAGAAAAATCACTGCCACATTCTCACGGTCTGGGGTTGATGGGACGTCGCAGCTGCGATGCCCGTCTATGTCTCACGTCACCTGACTTGGAATCTTTCTAGCTCTCCTGCCTGGTTTCCACAGGCGGCTTGTCATGGGACATCAGGCTGGCGATGGGACATCGTGTTTCCTGTCGTCATTCCTTTACCCTTAGCATATCCTACTGGAGCACTTTGACGGGCAAGGCTATGCCCCATCGCATCTTCCACGAGCAGTTTGCCAGCCAATCGGCGCTCCCCAGACTTGGTGAATCCTACTGCCTTACTTTAGCGATCTGCCCTACGGGCCGTCATGGTTGTGACGCCCGTGGTGGCCTCTTTTTAGACCAAAAATGCAACTTTGTTGGCATTCTTCTCTATTTCCTGCTTTGTCCCTGCACACTTAACAAACGACATTAAATAAAACTAAATGTACTAAAGAACTCCCAAAAATCCTATGTTTTAAGCGTCAAAAGTGCCATCAAATCCCCGCATATCAACACCCTCAACTTAGAATCTTTGCTTGTCCTCAAGCAACAGACACGAAAAAAAACTAAACGATGCTTAAGCAAAAGAAAATCAGGAACTATGGTAGTCTTTTGTTTCATCAATTCAATACCCAACAAATACCCGCCCCCCCCCCCCCCTCAATTCTTTCAATACAAAAATCAGTGCATATGTTCCATTCATCAAGACAACATAACGGGATCCAAGGATGACATTACCTTATCAATAGATGATCTGGCATACACATATGAGATTTACACTAACAGTTAGCAGTCAAAATTTCTCTAGTGTCCTCACTACAAAGAAGTCCTACTCACACAGTAACACAATTATATTTTGGGGACTGAACTAAACACTTGCACTCAAAAAGATATTCAAGCAATGCGTGCACAATACCATATGCTTGCCCTTATTTCTATGCCTCAGTTTTTGAAAAATTGGGTTAGAATCAGTATAGGACTTTCTCGGCTTGTAACGTAGGCTTGGGGAAGGGTATGGTAGATATAGGAAATAGTGACTAAACCCTCCTTGACACTACACTATCTTGGTTCCACCCAACAGACCACTTTTACTCTTTTCCTCCCCTTTTCTCCCTTTTTATTATTTCTTTTTCAACAAGTGACAGGTGCGGCTTTATTTTCAAACTCACTTATTCTTTTTTTTTTCTTTTTTTTTTCTTCTCTTTTTCTTTTTCTTTTTCCTTTATTTAACATAGCCGCCGCACCCATTTTCTCTCCTTTTTATTTCTAACCACTTCTATTCATACCCAAACTTCTTACTCACCTCTACAGTAGCCACCCTCAACTTAGGCGATTTGCCTGAGTTGAAGTACACAATGTCCAAGAATGGACCAGGTCCAAACTAAAGGTTCATAACAAAAAACAGGGAAGGTGATTAGGCTAAATATTTAAAAGGGTCAATGCAGGCGTAAAATCAGGGATCAAAGGGTATTAAATCATTTGGTCGGTCTTTTGGGATAAAGTGGACTAAATAAAAAATGGCCTATGATCCTTTCCTAACCAACTACTCTACGACCTTGGCATGACTAACCAAGCATGTTCTAGATTGGCACACAAAGCAAGAACCCAACAAATTTAGCTCACAAACACATGGCACAGAGTCGACAATCACATGCTACCTATTAGGTTCTACTCTAGCTTAAGCCAATCATCAAATCGATAAACACAATGTCATGCAAGGACTCCAAAATGGTTAGTCTATCAAAACCAGATACTAATATAACACTCAAAAATTTAGAGGGGTCCCCATTTTTTCAATTCAAATTCAGTTCAAAAATCACATCATAGACTGCACTAAGCTCCTTTTCTTTTTTTACATTATTCAACCTATCCTAAACGTGACGATTTAACAGAAATTAAAATACTTAGGGAAAGAACACAGGCAAGAACCTTGTGAGTACCCTCATGGGTTGCCTCCCATGCAGCGCCTGATTTAACATCGGGGCATGACCCGGGTCTCTTGGCTACTCAGACTTTGCCAAGAACCCATCAAAACCAACTCACCCAGTACTTCCCCCACCCCACAAAAAAGAAAAGGGCATTGCCCTTAATGCACAAAAATATAAAACAAACGGGGGTGAGAACATACCTGTGGTGCCTAAGTACTAGTACTGGGCGTCACATCCTTCGGGCCCTCAGGAATGGTGCCCGTAGTACTTTCCTCATTAGAGGCTGCCTCCGTAGACATCTCATCAACAGTAACAGCTGCTTGAGCAGCTTCATCAGTAACCTCTCCCACAATGGGGTCTAAAGAAGGGATATTTGTCTAGCCAGCAACACCACTAGCTGACCACCTCAGCCTCTGCCATCCATCTCAATCTGGTGTTCTGTTAAGGATGCTCTGGCTACCATGTCCTCTACTTTATTTGCCCTCTTCTCGGCTCTGTCCATTTTCTTCTATAGAGACTTTGGCCTAAGCAGAGTATCACCCTCGTGAACCTGCTTATCCTTACTTTTCCTTTTCCTTTTGTGTGTGGCAGGTTCTGGAGGGGGTTCATCAACTCTCTCGGGCTCCTTCTCCACAGTTGAGCCCAAATGTGCCATACGGAGATCGAGATCCACAAAATCCCAAAGATTAAGCGTGGGCTCCTCTTTGACCTGTGGCAATACAATCTTTGCTCTGGCTTGGGTTAGCAGAGGAATCTTCAATTTGTCGACATCGGCCCTCAACTCTGCAATCTCTTTTTTCATGTCTGCCAACTCAAGCTCACCCATCTCATTTAATAGCTCATCTACCCTATCCTCCAAAGCATCTATACGAGCATTGACAGTGAGGAATAGTGCTATGGCCCTTTGGATGAAGGCGTTCACAATCGGCTGAAACTATAGAGCGAACGCATTCATTTTCTTTCTGAGATCAAGTGTCTGATGGACAGTGTTTGTGATGTTCATTGGGTGAAAGGCAAAGATGGCATCAGTATCCATGTCAAAAGGTGCGGCGGAGGATCCTGGCTCAGCTGCCGAGGTGGATGGACCAGCAATATTTTGCTCTAACTGACTACCCTGTGGGGTAGGTCTAGTAGTGAGGGACGCTGTCACATCTGGTGTCGGGACATGCTCCTCAAGAGTTAGAGCCAATGGCTTCGTAGTGCTAGTCAAACAAAGTACCCTAGTCTCATCTTTGGAACTCTCCAGATGGTGGGTCCTAGTAGCTCGAATAGGCTCATCAACCCCAGCATACCTGGGCACCTGAGCCTCCTCACATAGCTCTATGATCAAACAATGGAATGGATAGGAGGAGCCACACTTGGTCACTCTGTCTCTGATATCCTCAGCTATGATCCACCCAAAATTCAAATTATGTTTGGACATGAGGGTGGCCACTAGAATAGATCTCTCCAAAGTCAGTTGGTTATATACACCGGTCGGCATCAATCAGAGTCGTACAATAGCCCACCAAAATTTAGCTTCGAAAGATAAGAAGGCCTTCGGGATAACCGATTTGTCTTGTTCAATCCATAGTGGTGTTCCGGTAGTATTTAGGTGCTTAGCCAACCATTGAGTCCTTTTCTTTTCATGTTTTACTTGGTACTCATAATTAACCAGGTATGTGGGTGCCTCGTAGCCCAGAACAAATAAAAATCTGTTTATTATTTCTGCCGAGATATTGATCAGGACTCCCCTAACTGGAACACTCTCGCGAGTAGGAAAATCAGCAATCTTTTGTCCTTTATTGCACAACTTCTCCTGTATCGGCTGATAGTTAGCATAGAACTCTCTCACGATAGTTGGCTGTTAATCAGGGAAAGGCTTGATAGTCCATCCCAGTTTATAGTGTCTGAAGTATGCATCCAACTTGGGGAATTGGTTCAGCTTGAAAGGATCAATTTTCCACTCTTCAGCAATAGGCCTCCTCAGATGGCCCTGTCTGGTCATTTCAAGGCCGTAATCATAGATGGCCTTTGACACTTCAACTGCCCATCTCTCATTCTCACGAGAATGACCCAACACAACTCCAGCTATATAGGGTGATGAGGTGCTCTTCTCTCGTGTAGTTGTCTCGGTGTCTGAGTCAGCATTACCCCCTTTACCCTTTTATGAACTATGCTCCGAGCCGGATCCATCTTCGTCTCGTGATTCTCCTCCGGTGCCACTAGAAACTTGAGTGGCCAATTCCTTTCCTGTAGGTGCCTCCTCACTTTCAGTGCCAGATTCTGAGGACCCGGAGGAGGATGCTTGCTTGTCCTCGAGTGATTTGGTTCCCTCCTCTTCATAGTGAGAGGAGGATACCACCAGCTTCCTTTGTACAGACCGGATGCGGGGGGCGTCATCAGAATCACTTTTCTCAGCTTCAGAATCAGTAGGATAATCCTTTAGCCGAGATGGTCGTGAGTAATCTTTGGCCTTGCGGGCCCCCCCTCGCCTTAGTTGTGTCCTTGGATCCATTTAGTACCTACAAGGAACCATCGTTAGAGATCGGGGATAAAAATGCAAGCACCGAAAAATTTAACACTTGCAAAAAAATAGAAAAGTCACCTCCCACGGGCGTGGGAGGGCCGACGTCCCGTGGCCACGAGCGTCGGAATTGACCAGTGAATTTACAGGAGAAATCCTCCCTCCCATGACCCTGTGCCACGGGCGTGGGAGGGCCGACGTCCCGTGGCCATGAGCGTTGGAATTGACCAGTGAATTTACAAGAGATATCCTCCCTCTCACGACCCTACGCCACGGGCGTGGGAGGTCTGACGTCCCATGGGACAGGGCATTGGATTGAGGCAGTTGAATTTTTAAGGACATCGGTCCTCCTACGGGCTCCTTCCACGAGCGTGGGAGGTCCGACGTCCCGTGTGAAGGCCCGTAGGATCCAATCAGTGCAACTTTCTCTCTTTCTTCTTATTTCTATTATTCATAACAATTTCTCATCAAACATACAACCATCAAAATACCCAAAAACCATATGGCATTCATAAACAACACTACTTCCAAACCCTAAATTTCCCACACATCCCATTCATTCACCCCACCATGACATTTATGATTCTTAAGCAAGATGATCGAATTTCAACCCATCAAAACCCCTTTAGTTATTGAGAACCAACTACAAGAAAGAAAATATCTTACTTTGTTGGTTTCAAAAGTCTCTTGCACAAGCTTGAGGAATGGAGTGCCTTGTGAGTTGTGTGTTGGAGATTGTGGTGAGGATCGTCGGTAGGGTGGGCATTTTGAGTCATGATTTTTGGAGAGGAATAGAGTTTGAGAGAGACAGGAGTAATGAGTGAACAAATTTGACCTCAAATTTTTGAGGTCAAAACGCTAATAGAGGCAGGGAAAGAGAAAGAAACGCGTCCGGGTCGGGTCGGGTCGCCATAAAAAAAACAAATGTTGACCCCTCTGTATACTGACCCAGATGATGGAATGTGCATCATCCCATCGAACATGCTATGTCCCATTGTAGTCACCTTTACCCAGACGTCAGCCAATGTTTGGCATATGGGGAGCGACGTCCACTCCTGATGCCCGTCGAAAGTGTGATGCCCCATCATATAGGCCGTCGGAGTGAGGCAGTCACTCCCTTTTTAACACTTAGAAAAATTTAGGGTATTTACCTGTCGACGCCCATTCCTACGCCTGTCGGGGCCGCGATGGCCCGTCACGTGGGACGTGTGAATGGGGCAAATGATCCTCTTCCGATACTTAGAATTTTTATTTTTTTTTCACTAGGGTCATCACGCCCAACCCCACACCCGTCGAGGCCGCAAAGGCCCATCACGTGGGATGTGGGAATGGGGAAGACCATTCCTTTTGCCTGCAGTTTTAGTTCTTTGCTCTCGTCTCTCATCCTCCTGCAGAACGAACACTCATTAATCCATGGGTTGCCTCCCATGCAGCGCTTGATTTAACATCGCGGCACGATGCGAGTGTTTTGGCTACTCAGACTTTGCCAAAAAACTCTACAGTCCTTTAACTACAACTAACATAAAGTAAAGTACAATTTCATGGGTTGCCTCCCATGCAGCGCCTGATTTAACGTTGTGGCATGATGCAGGATGCTTGATTACTCAGACTTCATCAAGCTCCTTGGGTGGGATGAACTCATCTATGCTCCAAGCTTCAATGGTCTTAATCTCCTCTGCTGTGCCAAAGTAATCTTTTATCCGCTCTATATTTGCCTTGAACCATTTTCCCTCAAGGTTTTCAAGTTCAATAGCCCCATGAGGAAAAACTTGTACCACCTTGAAGGGTCCAATCAACTTGGACTTCAACTTGCCAGGAAACAAGCGAAGTCTAGAGTTGAAAAGCAGGACCAAGTCGCTCGGCTGAAAATCTCTCTTCTCTATATTCCGGTCATGATACAGCTTCATCCTCTCCTTGTATAGAGCTGAACTTTCATATGCGTTCAGACGGAATTCATCCAACTCATTCAGTTGCCCTAACCTCTGCAATGATGATGCACCCTAATCCAAGTTCAGCTTCTTTAAAACCCACATGGCCTTGTTCTATAGTTCAACCGGAAGATGGCACGCCTTACCAAACACAAGCTGAGATGGAGACATGTCTATTGGAGTCTTAAATGCAGTCTGGTACACCCATAAAGCATCATCTAGCTTTCGCGACCAATCCTTTCTATTGGCATTAACAGTCTTGGACAGGATTGACTTGATTTATCTGTTGGAAACTTCCACTTGCCCACTTGTCTGAGGATGATAAGGGGTTGCAACTCTATGTTTCACTCCATATTTTTCAAGCAAAGTACGAAACAACTTGTTGCAAAAGTGAGAGCCTCCATCACTAATAATAGCTTTTGGCGTACCAAACTTTAAGAAGATGTTCTTTTTCAAGAACGCTGTGACACATTTACCTTCATTGCTTGAAAGCGCAACCTCCTCCACCCACTTAGACACATAGTCAACAGCCACCAATATATACCAGTTCCCATCAGACAGCACGAACAAACCCATAAAGTCAATGCCCCAAACATCGAATAGCTCAATCACAAGGATGGGATTCATAGGAATCTCATGCCTCCTTGATATGCCTCCTTCCCTCTGAAATCTGCTGCAATCCATAGCAAACTCATGGGCATCTTTATGAATAGTCGGCCAATAATAGCCGCATTGTAGGATCTTATGGGCAGTCGAGATACCACTATGATGACCTCCAACGAGGGATGAATGGCATGCTTCCAATATCTCCATCATCTCAGCTTTCAGCACACATCTCCGAATCATAGTATCCGCACACACACAGAACAGGAATGTCTCTTCCCAAAAGTATTTCTTCACATCAGACATGAACTTTCTCCTTTGGTGGACGGACATATCATCAGGCACTAAATCACTTTCCAAGTAGTTGGAAATGTCCGCAAACCATGGGATCAAGTCCTGAGAAGTAGCCAATACCTTTTCATCAGGAAACCAGTCATCAATTTCGAGCTCATCATTCAGCTTCAGCATAGCTTCATCTTCCAGCCTAGACAAATGATCTGCCACCTGATTTTATGTACCCTTACAGTCTTTAACTTCAAATTCAAACTATTGCAGCAGCAACACTCATCTAATCAACCTAGGTTTAGCATGCTTCTTTGCCATAAGATAACGAAGAGCCAAATGGTCAGTATGCACCAACACCTTGGTGCCAAGTAAATAAGATCTGAATTTTTCGAAAGAAAAGACCACAACAAGCAGCTCATGTTTAGTCACTGTATAGTTCTTCTGAGGTGGGTTAAGTGCTTTGCTAGCATAGTATATAGGATGGAGGATCTTTTCATGCCTTTGGCCTAAGACTTCTCCTAACGCCACTCCACTAGCATCGCACATAACCTCAAAAGGTTGAGACCAATCAGGAGAAATAATGATAGGAGATATAACCAACTTCTCTTTAAGGAACTCAAATGCCTTCAAACATGCATCATCAAAAATAAACTTTACCTCTTTCTTCAACAGCTTGCACAATGGATTTGCAATTTTGGAGAAGTCCTTGATAAACCTCCTATAAAAGCCAGCATGCCTTAAGAAACTCCGAATACCCTTCACGGAAACTGGTGGAGGTAATATTTTAATCACCTCTATCTTCGCTTTATCAACCTCTATACCTTCTTCAAAATCCGGTGACTAAGCACTATGCACTCTTTGACCATGAAGTGACACTTCTTCCAATTCAGCACTAGGTTGCACTCTTCACACCGCTTCAACACAAAGCCCAAATGATCTAGACAATCTTTAAAAGAGTAACCTACCACCAAAAAGTCATCCATAAATACCTCTATAGTGTCCTCCAGCATGTCTGAAAAGATAGACATCATACATTGCTGAAAGGTTGCTGGTGCATTGCAAAGAGCGAATGGCATCCTCTTGAAGGCAAACATCCCATATGGCATATGAATGTGGTTTTCTCTTTGTCTTCAGGGGCAATAGAGATCCGATTATACCTCGAGTAACCATCAAGAAAATAGTACCAACCTCTACCTGCAAGACGGTCTAACATCTGGTCCATGAATGGCATTGGAAAGTGGTCTTTCTCAGTCCACGCATTCAACTTCCTATAGTTCATGCATATGCACCAGCCTATGACTGGCCTCATCAGAATCAGCTCATTATTTGCATTAGGAACCACCGTAATCCCTCCTTTTTTTGGTATGCACTGAACCAAGCTCACCCACTTGCTGTCAAAAATCGGGTAAACCACACCTGCATCCATCCACTTTATGATCTCCTTCTTGATGACCTCTTGCATAGGCTGATTTAACCTACGCTGATGCTCAATAGATGGAACACAAGCAGGCTCGAGCTTGATTTTGTGAGTACAGATTCCAGGCGGAATCCTAATAATGTCTGCGATGGTCCACCCAATAGCTCTCTTAAACTTTCTCAATACTAAAACCAAAGCATCAACCTGTGCTTCACCTAAATCTGCAGCAATGATTACGGGCAAAGTCTCATTATCTCCCAAGAATACGTACCGAAGATGAGCTGGAATTTCTTTGAGCTCCAAGACTGGAGGCTCCTCAATAGATGTGCGAGCAGGTGGCATCTTCCTATTTTTCAGGTCCAAGTCCAGCTTGTTTGGTGCATAAGTGTATGATACTAACCCTGTAAGTGTTGCAACCATTTTGTCATATTCATCAATGTCGTCGCCTTCAAAATTTATAATGACTGTTGTAAGGGCTTTGACACCAAGTCTCTCTTCAATAGGTACAACCAGCTGATCCTCATCAACAACATCAATAACTAACACCACTCTCATATCATCATGGTGCTTCATCAACTTGCACACATTGAAAGTCACCTCCTCATCATTCAGCCTAAACTTCATCTGACCCATTTCCAAGTCAACCAAAGCACGCCCAGTAGCCAAGAATGGTCGCCCCAAGATGATGGGCACCTCAAAGTCAACCTCACAATCCAGAATAACAAAATCTGCAAGAAATATAAATGTGTCAACCTTTACCAATACATCATACAGAATTCCCACAGTCCTCTTCACCGTGCAATCTACCATAAGTAACCGCATTGTAGTCGGAAGGGGGATCCCAAGCCCAACTTATTATAAACTGCAAGCAGCATCAGATTTATACTAGCACCCAGATCACACAAAGCTTTGGTGAAATAGAATGCTCTAATAGTGCATAGAATGGTGAAGGCTCCAGGATCTTTCTTCTTCTGTACCATCGAACGGGATGCTATTGCACTGCAGTGGTGCAAGTTATTTACTGGTTCAAATCTAACCGTCCTCTTCTTCGTAACCATATCCTTCATGAATTTTGCATAGCCAGGCCTTTGCTCCAAACCTTCGACCAAAGGGATATAGACTGACAGCTGCTTCAACATAGAGATGAACTTATGGAATTTGCCATCCTCAACCTTTTTCTTCAACCTCTGGGGAGTAAGGTGGAGGAGGCAGTGGCATGGGTTTCAGGACTGGTGCAACTTTTTTGCCCTTCTCTTTATTTTCAGAAGACTATTTTTCAGACGACCCTTCACCACTATCTTTCTCTTCAGACTCGGATACCGTCTACGTATCATCCTTTTCAGCTTTGGCTGGCTCATCGACAACAATAGGAATGGGAGGATCAATAGTCTGCTTACCGCTTTGAGTAGTCACCGCCATAACCTGTCGATCAATTTTCGGATTCTGAACAGTGTCACTTGGAAGAGTTCCCTTTTGGCGCGAATTTATGTTGGTTGACAACTGATGCATCTGTGTCTCAAGCTGCTTGATGGATACAGCGTGGGACTCCACCTTCTGATTAATACTTGAAAGTTCAGCTTTTATCTCCTTCATACTCGCATCCGTGGAGTCAACCTTTTGGAACACTTTGTTGATCAGCTCTCTCATGGTGGGTTGTCCATCCCGCTCTTCACAAGTTGCAGGTGGAACGTAGAGACCACTTTTCTTGTTCTTGTACCCATCCTTCTTATGCCAGTCACCATCTTTATCTCTATCTCTGTAGTCGGCCCGATTGTAGTAGTCATCCCTATCTCTGTTCTGACCTTGATTTCCTTGGCCAGAGGCCTGGAAACCCATCCCTTAATCATTCAGATAACTTACTTCTCCTTTGGATGAGTAACCATCTGACCTTGGTGCTTTACCTTGAGAAATTACGGCTTTAACTTTCTCTACTCCCTCAGCTAGGAATTTATTTGCCAGCAACCCCAGTGTCGTGTTCATCTCAGCCTGTGTCTGCTTAATGTCTTCTATTTCATTCAGATCCACAGACTTGCCGACTGCATAAGTACCTGCTGAAGTTTTCTTATCTCTCGTATGCCATGCTCAATTTGTCTTTGCAACCCTATCCAGCATCTCTGCAGCCTCAGGATATGTGTTTTCCATGAATGTACCTCCAGTAACAGTATCAGCTACAACTTTAGTATTTGCATTCAGGGCCTTATAGAATATCTCCATCAGATGCCTAGAAGGAATTTTGTGTCTCGGAACTTGCTTCAACTTCTTCTTGAACCTTAGCCATGCCTCATATAGTGCTGGTTTTAGTGTAGTTCTTAACACCGAGTTGTACTGGTTTTAGTGTACCCTTAAGTTCTAAAACTACATTGCCATCGTAGGTTTCCCTCTGTGGCTCACTTCAGGATCCTTATGTATATGGTTCTAACTTTGTCCAGTTAGGATAACCTTTTTTGGTGTACGGTAGCACACTGGATTCCATGTAGCTCACATTGGCTATGTTGGTTATCATAATCTCCCCCAAAAATAGTTTTAAATATATGAATGTATTTGACTCTTTGATTTCAGATTTCAGACTTACTACTTATGCTTTACAAATATAAATATATTTTCAGGTTATGATATTGCATTGTGTTATTACATTATAGATTTTACTATCATTACATGATTTCAACTTTAGTTATGTTTTAAGCATGTTTTACTATGTGTTATGCATATCTCATATGCTCAGTACATTCCATAGTATTGACTGCATACCTCTTTGTGCTCGGGGTATGACAAACTTAGTATCATAGCATCAGGTTCAAGAGTCCTAGGATGTCTAAAATCTATGTTAAGTAGAGTCTCTTTCATAGGTGTAAAACACTCCACACTTATGAGAGGTAGGCTATGAGATGTTTTAGGAAAACTTCACTTCTTTCATGATCAATATTGTGCGGTAGAGTTTAAATCTATATCTCCTCTCTAATTTATAATTATGCATTTCAGATCATGCCTCCTCGAGAGCTAATTCACATAATGCTAATCCTCTAGTTCCATACTATGAGGTCACTAATGTAGAGTTTAGAAATTCCATTCAGATGTTAGCCCAGGCAATGACCAATCAGGCTAATATGCAAGAACCTATTCTTGCTAACCCAAATAGTGGGACAGTTGCTGCCAGAGTTAGAGACTTTGTCCGTATAAACCTGCCAGAGTTTCATAGATTAGGTGAAAAAGATTCTGGAGGTGATGCAGGTGATTGGTACTGACAGTGTTGAGCTAGCTTCCTACTAGCTCAAGGATATGGCTCATATTTGGTACACTCAGTGGAAGGAAAGTAGGGGAAGAAATGCAGCTCCTATGACTTGGGAGTGTATTGTTGAGGCTTTTCTAGTAAGGTTCTTCCCAAGGGAATTGAGAGAGGCTAAGGCTAAAGAGTTCATGAATTTGAGGCAAAGTTCGATGTCAATCCAAGAGTATAGGCTGATGTTCACTCAGCTCTCTAGATATGCTTCAGCTATGGTGGCTGAGTCGAGGGCTCGAATGAGTAAGTTCATCTTTGGGGTATCCAATTTGGTGAAGAAGGAGTGCAGAACATCTATGTTATTAGGGGATATGGACATCTCCAGGCTCATGACACCTGCTCAACAGATTGAGGAATATAAACTGAAAGAAGTGGCAAGGGAAAATAAGAGGGCTAGGACAGAGAATTCAGGTTTCAGTCATCAGAGGTCTGGAGGTAGACACTGGTCTTTGTTTCAGAAGAGGTCATCAGAACCCGTACCATCATCATTTAGTGCTCCTACCCAAGGGTCCAGACCTAGGCATGATCAGACAGGTTGCGCATCAGGCCCTCGTTCTCAGGGGAGTGTTGCAAAGGGGACTCCCTACCCTAGTTGTAGCAAGTATGGTAAAAATCACCTTGGAGAGAGTCACTATGGCTCAGATGGATGTTTTGGATGTGGACAGATGGGTTACAGGATTAGGGATTGCCCCTCAGCCATACAGGGCAGTGGATATGGAAAGCTTCAGGGTGCTACTTCATTGGCTCTAGCAGTTCATACAATTCAACAGGGTGCCACTTCTAGAACAGGTGGCAATCAGCGCTAGAATTACCTCTATGCTATTTCATCTCACTAGGACTAGGAGGACTCACCTGATGTAGTCACTGGTATGTTACGAGTTTTCTCCTCCAATGTTTATGCTTTGATAGACCCAGGGGCTTCATTATCTTTTGTGACCCTATAGTTTAGAGTCATTCCGAAACAACTCCTAGAACCCTTCTATGTCTCTACTCCAGTTGGTGAGTTAGTCCTAGCTCAGAGGGTATAAGGATATTGCCCAATCTCAGTCCTCTATATAGTCACCTCAGCAGACTTAGTGGAATTAGACATGATATATTTTGACATTATTCTTGGCATGGATTTGATACATGTCAGTTATGCCTCAATCGACTGCAGAACTAAGGTAGTAAGCTTTATGTTTCCTAATGAGCTTGTTTTAGAGTGGAAGGGCAGTCCTCCATCCTCAAAGGGTCATTGTATATCTTATCTCAAGGCTAGGAAACTTATCTCTGAGGGGTATGTCTACTACATAGTTCAGGTTATGGATTTTAAGTCTGAAACCCCATCTCTCTAGTCAATTCTGGTAGTAAATGAGTTTTCTGAAGTCTTTCATGAGGATCTACTTGGAGTCTCTCTTGGGATAGACCTTCTCCCAGATACATAGCCTATATTTATTCCTCCTTACAAAATGGCTCCAATAGAGCTTAAGGAATTGAAAGAGGAATTGAAAGAACTTTTAGACAAATGCTTTATTAGACCCAGCATCTCTCCATGAGGTGCTCTAGTTCTCTTCGTGCATAAGAAAGATAGGTCTCTCAGAATGTGCATTGATTAGCGTCAGTTGAACAAGGTTACTATGAAGATTAAGTATCTTATTCCTAGGATTGATGACTTGTTCAACCAGCTTCAGGGTGCCAGCTACTTCTCGAAGATTGACCTCAAATCCGATTATCATCAGCTCAGAGTTAGAGAGTGTGACATTCCTAACATAGCCTTCAGAACTCAGTATGGTTACTATGAATTTGTGGTTATGTCTTTTGGACTAACAAATGCATTTACAGCCTTTATGGATTTGATGAATAGGGTATTCAAGACGTACTTGGATATGTTCATCACTGTCTTTATTGATGACATTCTTATCTACTCTCGGAGTAAGGAGGAGCATGCAAACTATTTCAGAATTGTGTTGCAAAATCTCAAGGATCGTCAGTTATTTGCTAAGTTCAGTAAATGTGAGTTTTGGTTGCAGTTAGTTGCTTCACTGGGTCATGTTTTATCTAAAGAATGCATTCGAGTGGATTCACAGAAGATAGAGGCAGTAACGAGTTGGCCTAGACCCACTTCCTTGATAGATATTAGGAGCTTTTTGGTTTTGGCTGGGTACTACATAAGATTTATGGAAGGATTTCCATCCATAGCTGCCTCATTGACCAGGTTGACTCAAAAATAGGTTAAGTTTTAGTGGTCCGATGAATGTGAAAAGAACTTTCAGGAATTTAAAGCTAGGTTTACCACAGCTACAAATTTGGCTCTACCAGAGGGTTTAGATGTCTTTGTTGTGTATTGTGATGCATCTAGAGTCAACTTCGGTTATGTTCTAATGCACCGTGGTAAGGTGATTGCTTATTCTTTTAGATAGCTTAAGATTCATGAGAATAACTACCTGACTCATGATCTTGAGTTAGTAGCAGTGGTTTTTGATTTGAAGATTTGGAGACACTACTTGTATGGTGTCTATATGGATGTGTTCACTGACCATAAGAGCTTTCAGTATGTGTTCACTCAGAAGGAATTGAATCTTCATCAGAGAAGGTGGCTTTATCTTCTTAAGGACTATGATATGAGTGTGCTTTACTATTCGGATAAGGCCAACGTAGTGGCGGATGCACGTAGTAGGTTATCCATGGGTAATGTGTCACAGGTTGAGTAAGGAAAGAAGCAATTGGCTAAGGATGTTCATAGGCTTTCTAGATTAGGAGTTCTCCTTATAGATTCAGCGGATGGTGGTGTTATTGTTCAAAATGGGTCCAAATCTTCTTTGGTAGTTGAGGCGAAGGATAAACAAGACAGTGATCCTATCTTGCATCAGTTGAAGGGGCAGTCCATCAGCAGAGAGTGGAGGTTTTCTCCCAAGGGGGAGATGGTGTGCTTCAATATCAGGGTCGGTTGTGTGTTCCTAATATAAATGGGTTAAGACAATGGATTTTGATAGAGGCTCATAGCTCTAGGTGTTCTATCCATCCTGGTGCCACCAAGATGTACCATGACCTATGGGAAGTTTATTGGTAGAATGGAATGAAGAGGGACATTGCAGATTTTGTGGCTAAGTGTCCCAACTGTCAGCAAGTGAAGGTAGAACATCAGCGATCGAGTGGTATGACTCAAGATATTGACCTTACTACTTAGAAGTGGGAAGTGATTAATATGGATTTTGTTACAGTCATAACTCATACTTGTAGACAACATGATTCTATTTGGGTGATTGTAGATAGGATGACTAAGTCAGCCCACTTCTTGGTTGTCAAGACTAGTGATTCAACAGAGGATTATGGTGGACTCTACATCCATGATATAGTCAGATTGCATGGGGTTCCCTTTACTATCATCTCATATAGGGGCACTCAGTTTACATCCCAGTTTTAGAGGTCATTCAAAAAGGGTCTTGGTACTCTAGTTAATCTTAGCATAGCTTTTCACCCACAGATAGATGGGCAGGAAGAGCATACCTTCCAGACCTAAGAGGATATGTTGAGGGCTTATATGATATACTTTAAAGGTAATTGGGCTGATCACTTACCTCTTATAGAGTTTTCCTATAATAACAGTTTCCATTCTAGCATTAGATGGCTCTGTATGAGGCACTTTATGGGCAAAGGTATAGATCACCTATAGGATGGTTTGAGGTAGGTGAAGCAGTTTTGATAGGGAAAAATTCAGTCGATGAGACTACGGAGAAAGTTTAGCTTATTAGGGGGAGGTTGAAAACTGCCCAGAGTCAACAGAAATCATATGCAGATGTGAGAAGAAGAGACTTAGATTTTGAGGTGGATGATTGGGTGTTTTTGAATGTGTCACCAATGAAGGGTGTGATGAGATTTGCTAAGAAAGGAAAGCTTAGCCCCTGATATATGGGTCCCTATAGGATTCTGAGGAGAGTTGGTAGTGTGGCTTATGAGTTAGAGTTTCTAGCCGAGTCAGCAACAGTTTATTCAGTCTTCCATGTTTACTTATTGAAGAAGTGTATTAGTGATCTAGCATAAGTTGTGCCATTATAGAATGTGAGTGTGAAGGATAGTATCACATATGAAGAAGTTCTAGTTGATATCCTTGATCTTCATATTCGAAGGTTGAGGAAGAAGGAAGTTGCTTAAATAAAGGTTCTTTGGAGGAACCAGTCAGTTGAGGGAGCTACATGGAAAGTAGAAGCAACCATGAAGACCAAGTACCCTCATCTTTTTCCTTCTGACTAAGTTTCAGCTTGAGGTAATAGTTTCCTCCTTAGTATTTCCCTTCAATTTTATTCCATTAGCTTTTCTCATGATCCTAGCAAGCATTTATGTTTTATGAATCCAGTTCAGTCATGTTTCAAGTTAGAACTCATTTGTTGTGCCTATACTTCAATTTTTATGTTTTGTTGGTAGGGATTGTAGCTCTTTCCCTATAAACTTAGCTTATTTACTCTTCATTCGAGGATGAATGATCCCAAGGGGGAGATATTGTAACACCACAGAATTAGAACCATCTTGCAAACTTAGAATTTCTAAAAATCTTAAAGTTTCCAGGATCCATGGGCACAAACCATGAGCCGTGGATCAAACCATAGGCCGTGAATAGGCCTCGTGGAATAAGACCTACAGGACCATCCTCTAATCTGAAACAACAACAGGGATTCATGGGTCATGGATCAAACCACAGACCGTGGTTTCCCCTTGTGGAATTAGACTTGAGGGTCAACCATGTTCCCCGAAACCATAAGGGTTTTCTATAATCCGTGGAATGTTCCACAAGCCGTAGACCTTGCACGTTGAAATCATACATGCAAGTGAGAAATTTTCCTAGAAGCCACGACCTCAAACCATGGTCCGTTGTTCTATCTACGATCCGTAGATTGCATCTATAAAACCTGGGCCAAATAATTATAGCAGTTTTTCAGGTTTAATTCTCTGAGGTATTTTTGTAATTTACCTCTCTTTTAACTACTAAGTTATGGCATTTTAGGCCAAATTAAATGAGTTTTAGTCGCACTTAATTAGTTTTTCATTCATTATCTTAAATCAAGTTTCAAAAGAAAGAAAGGGATTCTCTTCTCATGATCCAAGGCCTAGGGTTTCATCACCAAGTCTCCATTTATAGATTATTGTTTAGAAAAGCTTTGGATTCAGGTATATGGGTATTCAATAAGGGATTACTTTCACCATTATGCCCAAAACCTATGATTTTACCTTGATTTTATGAAATTGAAGAATTAGGGTTCTTACCCAAATTATGATTTTCCTATAAAACTGATTTACGTGCATTGCAATATGCATCTTAGTCTCTTACCAATTATTTATATGAGATTCTTCAAGTATTCCTAAAATCCCATACATTGAGAATGATTTTTAGCATGATCTCACTTTATTACATGATTTCAAGTAAATTGGCATGTTTAGATAACATGATCTCAAGTATTTATGAAATTTGTATGCCTTGTTCTTCAAGCTATGAATTTCAAAAAAGAGTATGTTTTGAACTATGGCTATGCTACATCTTTAAGACTTATGAATCTATGAATGGAATGACATCTTGATATATCCATATGCTTTATAAATAGTTTTGACATCTAGATATGTCCACACATGTTATGAACAGTTTTGACATCTAGATATTTCACATGTTATATATAAGCTATATGTATATCTTTTAGAGTAGTATTTAGCATTGAGTTGGACTGGGTTTAGCATACCCTTAAGTACCAGAACTACATTGCAATCATAGGCTGCCCTCTGTGGCTCACTTCAGGATCCTTAGTATATAATTCTAACCTTACCCGGTTAGGACAACCTTTTTCAGTGTAGGGTAGCACACTGGATTCCATGTTGCTCACATGTTCTATATCGGTTATGAGAATCTCCCACGGAAATAATTTGAAGTGTATGAATGTATTTGACTCTTTCATTTCAGACTTACTACTTATGCTTTATGAATATAAATATGTTTCAGCTTACAACATTGCATTGAGTCATTACATTACATGATTTCAGCTTTAGTTATGTTTTAAGCATGTTTTACTACAGATTATGCATATCTCACATACTCAGTACATTCTATAGTATTGATTGCATACCTCTTTATGTTGCATTATTTCATGATATAGATTCAGGCGCTTGCTCCCAGACTCGTGGCTAGACCTAGCAGGATTTTCAATCACAGTTGGTGAGTCCTCATTATTTGAGGGCTAGTTATGATTATTAGTTAGCTTGATGACTTTCATTCAGTACTTAGAGTTAGCTGGGGTCTTGTCCCTACAACTGATTTTATTAGATTTAGAGGCTTTTCAGACATAGGTAGACCATCAATAGTTGTTGTTTCAGATTTTTATATTCTTAGACCATGATCTTTATGATGATTTAGTTTTCTTATTGCTTCAGCTTATGCTTCCTCTATGAATGTATATGTTATGTTTAAGTCATGCTAAGGCCAAGGGTTAGCTTAGGATCACTTGTGGTCCTAGGTCTCGTATTATGTACAGGGGGTAGCCTCGGGGTGTGACAACTAGTTAAGACAAAATAAGACCCTTTAGCATTTGTGTATAGATGAGTGATACATGTGTGTTTAGATATGGTTCAGAGTGAGACTGATGAGATACAGAGGCTATAAAGGTATGATTTAGTATGGATTGAGTTCCATGATTGTGTTATGATTGCATTATACTTCAGTGTTTTTTGATGACTTCTTTGTCAGTTTTCGGTGAATTATATGTCCAATATTAATTGACATTGATATGTCTAGAGTTGGTATATTTACCTGGTTGTTGTTGACCACTTGATTCCCTAAATTACTTAGTTACGTGTTATTGTACCTGTCTATTACTTTATTGACTATGTGATATATATTTTTTACTAATCTAAGTCAATTCAATGATGCTTACCAGTAAATTATGTTTATATTGATTCTAATCCTGCACTTTTCTTTGAGTGTAGACTATGTTCCAGAGTCTTCTTTGCAATCTCTCATTTAGTGTCGCCTACTGATTAATCTGAGGGTGAGCTACTTTCCTATCCAGGCTGTCGCAGATCTTCTTTGGTAGATGTCTATTTACTTCAAATATTATTTTATCTGTTTTTGTTACTCTTAGACATTTTTTAGTTAGAGTCCTTATACGATGACTTTTGGGTTTAAGGATTGTAATAGTTAGACTTTCACACTTTTATTTTATTGTTATTTCAAAATCTTAAATTTACATGTTTAATGCCTTAATATCTGTCAAATGAATCTATAATTGATTGGGTTAGTTTGTAAGGTATGGTTCACCACCAGAGGGTTAGTGTGGGTGCCAATCACGGAGGTTTGGGTCGTGACAAAGTTGGTATCAGAGTGCTAGGTTTGTCGATCTTATTATACATGTATATGTTAAGTCGAGTCTTATGGAATGGTATAAAGAGGTCTATACTGCTCCTTGAGAGGCTATAGGACTCTAGGAAAACTCAATTATTTCCTTCTTTTATGATATTACTTAATTCTAATTGGTATTTGGTGATCAAAATTGGTATTTAACTCCTTTCATTCTTTTCTCTTAAAGATTGTTAGGACACATTCAGGAGAAGCTAGAGGAAAGGCACCCGAGTTGGTTGTTGGGGCCATAGCTTGTGGTAGAGGACAAGATAAAGAACATGGTCAAGGCAGTGGATGAGGAGAGGTGTAGCTAAAGGTAGATATCAGGCTGCTGTTCAGGTTTGAGTCCCCCGTACCTCCAGGGGTCCTTGATGGGGCAACAGAGGATGAAATAGTAGCACCATTTCAGAAAGGTGTTGCACTTACTCTAGCTTCATCGGATTTATTAGCTCAGGTGTTAACTTTGCTGAGTTGATTGACAGGCGCTGGGGTGTCACTCGCAGCTCCAAAAGGTCAGTATCTAGGGGTTTAAAATACAGTTGTCATGGCTCCACATATGAATGATATTTTAAAGACTAGGTGTTTTTGAGACTGGTGACTGGACCAGTGATGATTAGAGATGAGCATAATTTGTTTTGGAGGTTCACTAAGATGAAACCTCTAGTCTTCTATAATACTAAGTCAGAGGATGCAAATAAGTTCATGATCGACTATTATGAGAGGCTCCACAAGATAGGGGTGGTGGAGAGGTATAGTGTTGAGTTTGTTATATTTTAGCTATTAGGAGATGTTAAGTTGTGGTGCCAAGCTTTTGTGGAGTGTAGGCCAACTGGGAGGCCTCCATTGTTTTGTACTCAATCTTACTCCATTTTTTTAGAGAAATATGTTCCCCGTACCTTGTGGGACAAGAGACATTATGAGTTCACCACTATTGAGTAGGGTAGTTTATTAGTTGTAGCTTATGAGGCCCGACTTAACTCATTGTCCAAGTATGCCTAATAGTTATGTGCTAAGTTCTCTAAATTTGAGTTTTGGTTGGCATATGTGTCCTTATTGGGGCATGCGGTTTCAAAAGAAGGGATCACGGTTGATCCACAGAAGGTGAAGGCAGTAAAGAGTTGGGCTAGTCCCACTTTAGTGACAAATATCTATAGTTTTGTAGGGATGGCTAGCTACTATCGTTGGTTTGTGAAGGGGTTTGCTTCTATTGCTTCTCTGTTGACCCGTTTCACTCAGAAGGATATGTTGTTTCAATGGTTCGATAACTAAAAGGAGAGTGTTTAAAAGCTTAAGACTCTAATAACTATGGCTCCATCCTAGTATTGCCTGTGGAGGGAAAGGATTTTATAGTTTATTGTGATGCTTCACTTTCTATTTTGGGTGTTATTTTGATAGAGGATAAGAAGGTCATTGTATATGCTACTAGACTTCTGAAAGTTCATGAAAATAATTATCCTATGCATGACTTGGACTTGTAAATAGTGGTGTTTGCTTTAAAAATTTGGTGGCACTATCTCTATGGTGTCCGCTTTGAGGTATTTACTGAGCACCACAGTTTGCAGCATGTGTTTACTCAGAGAGATCTTACCTTGAAGAAGAGGAGAAGGATAGAGCTGCTCAAGGATTATGCTGTCACTATTTTATACCATCCGGGTAAGGCAAATATGGTGGTTGATTCTCTAAGTAGAAAGTCTGACAGTATGGGTAGTCTGGCTTGTTTAGAGGCTACAAAGCATTTGTTGGCCAGAGAGGTTCAAACTCTGCTAAAAGCTTATAAGACTTGATATGTCCAAATGTGGTGGAGTATTATCTTGTGTAGAGGCAAGATCATCATTCTAGAGCAAATTAAGGCCAGACAATTTGAGGATGCAAAGTTGAGAAAGATCCAAGATAAAGTCTTATAGAGAGAGGTCAAGGAGGCCATGATTGATGGTGAGTGTGTTTTAAGAATCAAGAGGCATGTATGTGTTCCCCATTTTGATGATTTAATTAAGAATATCCTATCAGAGGCTCACAGTTCGAGATATTCTATACATCATGGCACTGCCAAAAAGTATCATGATCTAAGATAGCACTACAGGTACGGTAGGATGAAGCGTGATAATGTGGAATTTGTTTCTCAGTGTCCGAATTGTCAGTAGGTAAAGTATGAGCACCAAATATCCATCGGAAACACTTCAAAGGATAACATTCCTAAATAGAAGTAGGAAAGGATAGCGATGGATTTTGTGGTTGGTCTTCCAACGACCTTTAGCAAGTTTGACTTTATTTGGGTTATTGTTGATAGGTTGACTAAGTCTGCACATTTTGTACCATTTCAAGTGACTAATAATGCAGAAAAGTTAGCCAAGTTGTACATCCAAAAGGTTATTTGGTTGCATGGCGTTCCAGTTTCTATTATCTCAGATAGAGGTACACAATTTACATATAATTTTTGGAGGACTTTGTAGGCTGAGTTGGGTACTAGGATGGATCTTAGTACAACATTTCACCCTCAGACCATTGGGTAATCTGCGTGGATGATTCAAGTTCTGGATGATATGCTCCGAGCGTGTGTCATTGATTTTGGAGGTCATAGGGACCGATTTTGGCCATTGGCAGAGTTTGCTTATATTAGTAGTTATCATTCAAGCATTTATATGGCTCTATTTTAGGCTATGTATGGGAGAATATATAGATCTCCTATTGGTTGGTTTTATTCCCTTGAGGTAAGACCATGGGGTAATGATATTTTGAGAGAGATATTGGAGAAGGTCATGATAATTTAGGATAAGCTCTTGGCAGCGCTGAGTAGGCAGAACAAATATGCAAATTGAAAGGTCTGGGACATGGAATTCATGGTAGGCGAGCAATTTTTGCTCAAGGTTTCACCCATAAAGGGAGTGATGAGGTTTGGAAAGTTAGGTAGACTTAGTCTGAGATACATTGGTCCATTTAATATCCTTAGACTTATGGGGGAGGTAGGCAAGTTTTTTATGGGTTCACCAGGTGTTTCATGTTTCGATGTTGAAAAAGTATCATGGTGATGGTACTTATATCATTCAATGGGATTCAGTTTTGTTTGATGAGAATTTATCTTATAAAGAGGAGCCTGTGGCTATCATAGATGAAGAAGTCTGTAAGCTAAGATCCAAAGAGATTGCATCAATAAAGGTCCAGTGGAAGAACCATCATGTGGAGGAGGACACTTTGGAGACCAAATCAGACATGCATAGCAAGTATCCCAACTTTTTGTTGAGTCAGGTATTTCTTCCCTTGTTTCCCTTCTTATCCATTTGGGGATGAAGAATGGTTTAATTAGTATCTGATGTAACGACCCATCTGGTTATTAGGGGGTGGTTAGGGCCATAGTACCCTTGTTAGAATCCCCATAATAAAAATGACCTAAAAAACTCAAAGATAGAGAGGTTAAAAGCTAAAAACATTTATGTAATCATGATGATTCGTGCTTTGTTGTGATATGTCGTGTTACATTAAGGGGTGTCCTAGTAAAGTTGTAACGACCCTTCCCGTCATTATGGATGAGATTTCCATGTGAGAAATAAGGTTAGAAAACTTTTGGGTTGGGGAGTTAAAAAATTTGGGCTAGGCTAGTCTCAGATTAAATCTGAGCGAGGTGAGGTCTAGGGCAATCCAGGAAAGAATTGGGTGAAATGAGTTGTTTCAGCTAGTTTTTCTATTATCTAAAGTATTAAGGAGTCCGTAGGACTTTTGGAAATGAATTTGAGTGACTAAAACTCCCGACATCAAACTTGACATGAAGGGGTTGATCTAGAATGACAAGGTTTAAAGGTGTATTGCAAAATAGGAAAAACTGGAAGGATTCCCGAGTTTTTGTCCCATATCAACTACTATAGTGGGTGACACACTGATACTGCAACACTGATATAGCGGAGAAATTCTAGATATAGAGGGAGTCAAAGGCGGTCAACCCCACTATAGGGGGTGGCTTCTACTACGGCGGTGCCACTATAGTGGGATTGGGCTGTCATAGCAGGATAAGTTATCTTAAAAGAAGAAACTTCCCCAAAAATATTTATTATTTCTCAAGAATGTTTTGGGGAAGGGTTGAGGAAACTTTGGGCAATTTTCATCAGTTTTCCACCATAATCCTTTGCTAAGGTAAGTAATTTGTTCCCTAATCTATTACTTTGATTCTTGTGGCTTAGAATCGATAGTTACGGGGTTGGGGTAGGGTTTTAACTCAACCTAGAATGGATTTTATGGTGGAAAAGGGGATTGTGGGGATGGAAAACCTGGGTTTCTTGAACTAGGTTTTTATTTAAAGATTCCTTACTGTAATTCACTAGCATAACCATAGAATTGGTAGTAAATAGGTGAATTTAAGGTGAGAGGACCTTGGGATGGGTGGAATGATTATGAATTTGGCCTGCGATTTGGGATTAAGATGTAATCCAGGAATATTTAGGCCATATGGGTTAATTTTGTGTTTATGTTATTGTTTTTAGACCAAGATCAAGCTAGAGTTTCAAGAAACAGGAAAGCTCCGGTCCAGTAGAGCATTTGTCTTGAGTTGAGGTAGGCGATGGTTCAATTGTTTTCGAAATTACGTTATGTGTACAAGTTAACTATTTTATTAGTATTTCTTGTACAATACGTGTTTATGGAATAAGGGAATAAATATGAAATGATATCTTGTTGTCAATCTCATTCAATGAACTTGTCTTAAATACTTGTTGACTTTACAAGTGTGGGTTATATTCATTATAACTGTGATTGTCTGATATTTGTGATTCTTTGGTTGGCTCGTGTACCATGCCTAGTATGGGATATTTATCAATTAGCTTGGGTACCACATCTGGTACGAGATATCTATCAGTTGGCTCGGGTACCAAGCCTGGTACAGGTTCTATTACAATTGGCTCAGGTACCACGCTTGGTACATGTTTGATTGTTCTTCTGTGTGTTGGTTCCATGAGTGAACTAGGTTTATTCGTTATGATGTATTTATTACATAATGGTCAATGAGTGGCCAGATTGATGTCTTTAAATGCTTGGATGGTTCTTGTGTAGACCGGGACTGCATGTTAAACACCATACACTATGTCCTAGGGATCCTTGGGTGGTCCGGGTTACTTAAAAGGTATGTTGAATCTTATATGGGTTGTTGTTGTGGTTTTTGGACATGTTTCATATGGTTGTTATGTCAGGGTTTATGACTGAGAATCTTGCTTATATTCACTGACTTTAATTATACATGTTTGTCCTGTTTTACTATGTTATAATTGTATGTTCATATTTTGCATGTTTGGAGCTGGCCGATGATCCTACCAGTACACTGTTATTTTGTGTACTGATACTACACTTTCTCTTCTTTTGTTGAGTATAGGGAATATTCTAGTAGTTGTTGCGTGACCTCAATTGTGATATGGATGACTTCTGAATCTAAGGGTGAGCTGCATCTTCTGGGCTACCATGGAATCATTTACTTGTTCTAGTCCATTGTTCGTACTTGGATTCCTTTTGTTTTGAGGTTGCATCCTCGTATTCTAGACATGTTTTAGAGTTTAAGTACACGACTTTCAGATTGCAGGGGGATATTTTCTGCAGGGATTTTTGTTATTTAATGTTAGATGTGAATCTTGGCTTGTTTAATGCAAACTGGTTTTTAGTTGCTTAGTTTTTCCTTAGTGTTGGTTTTGATAGTTAGTTCTCCCACCGGGGGTTTAGTGTGGGTGCCACTCGCGCGGTTTAGGTCATGACAAAGATGGTATCAGAGCCCTAGGTTTATTGATCTCATCATACAAAAATAGGTCTAGTAGATTCTTACGGAGCAGTATAGTAACATTTGTACTTTTCATTGAGAGGCTACAGGACTTTAGGAAACTATCTCTTCTTTCTTCCTTCATGCTATAACTTGATTCCAATTGATATCTGACTTTCTTCATTCTTTTGTCCACAAATGGTTAATACTAGAAGGAATGGAGCAAGGGAAGTAGCTCCAGCTACAGGACCGACATTTCATGGGCGAAGAAGCGACAGGGGAAGAGGGAGAGCGACACCCATCAGTGGTGGAGCTCAGGCAGTGGCTGAGCAGAGGCCGGTGACCCCTCCCCCACCCCAGGATCAAGTTGAGGTAGTGCATGAGGGGGGCGCGGAACCAGAGGTGGAAGCATCGATTGGAGGTGAAGGTCTTCCCCCTATGTCCCTTGCGGTTATTCAGCAGGTTTTGGCATTCCTGAGTGGGTTGCTTAGTACTAGAGCCACTCATACTATGCCAGCTACTCAGGTTACGGGTGCCCATCCTGCTGCCGCCTTAGATCCTAGGATGGATGAGGCCTCAAGTACATATGTATTCTTCCATCCGGTGTTAGGACCTGTCATGACCGGCACCGAGAATGATCTATTGACCAAGTTCCTGAAGATGAAACCTCTATCATTTCATGGTACAGAGAATGAGAATGCTTTTGAGTTTATTCTGGATTGTTACGAGAGATTGCATAATTTGGGTATTATACAACAACATGTGGTGGAGTTTGTGACTTTCCAGCTGCAGGGTGATGCTAAGCAATGACGGATGGCCCATGTGGAGTGTTGTTCATTAGCTTTGCCTCCGATGAATTGGGCCCAGTTTCATACCTTTTTTCTGGAAAAATATGTGCCCCATACTCTCAGGGATCGCAAGAAGGACGAGTTTTTGGCCCTTGAACAGGGAAGCATGTCTGTTACAGCATATGAGGCTAAGTTTTACGCTTTGTCTTGCTATGCTACCCAGCTATTGGGCACAGAGAAGGAGACAATTCGTCTGTGTCACGACCCGATTTGTCGGCCATGATAGATCCTATAACCCCCCAATAGGTGAACCAATCCCCGTAGCCCGGAACGGTTAGTAATGAGCTACTAGCTAACAGTTAAGTGGAAGAAATAATATAACCAAGAGGAAGCAAAGGAACAAGATGAAAACATAGATAATAGGAATATATATGTACAAATGCGGAAGCTAAACCAAGTCCTAAAACCTGGTATCATAGTATAGAGCCAGAACTACATCACCAGAGTACAATGATTCAGAATAATATATACAAATATCTCTGAATGGTAATAGAGTACATACAACAAAAGATAAACCAAAAGCTAAGCTCCGATCGACTAGAGCTCACCCTCAGTCTGAAGATATCCCAAAAACAGCTCCTCGCACGAGTCTCCAATGAGCTAACGACGATGGTCCACACTAGGATCTGCACCAAAAGATGCAGAGTATAGTATGAGCACCAAATGCGAAGCATAAGGTACCCAGTAGGTATCATAGGCCGACTAGGCACATATAAGATAAAAGAGCAGTAATAGACAGAATAGAAACAAATAGTCACAGAAGGCAACGAATAAGCACACGGAAGCTAGCACGAAAGGGATACAAGAAAGAACAACACACATGGCTAGCTACTAGAATATGCATCACAGGTGAAATAAAGAAGCATGTACCCAAGATCCTCGTAACAACAAGTAAATAAAGAGAGATTCAGAAAGTAGGCAGTATACCGGCAACCTCAACTGGATAGAGAAAGAGAGAAAACATAATGATAACCATGCTCGAATATGAAATACAATAACCCAAATAATCCTACTAATCACAAGTCAAGAGCTAACAACGGAAACCCAAGAACAACTTAATCAATATCCAGAGTCATAAGAACCACAATAGGATTCAATAGTGCAAAATAGAAATCATAAGTCTACCTACAGTCCCACGGGCGTCCATACCCCCGAGAAACACAAACAAGTGAAGAAAAACCCTCTGGCATCCCATACTACCGAAGCGCACACTCAGCAATCAGCAAACAAGGGTGGAACCTCACACAAATGAATAGTATGATGCACGATGAGAACTGAGTGGAATAGTAACCCTGTATGTACCTCCTCCGGCGCCTAAGGGACCAATAGGTAGGTTCCATGGAAGGACACTGCCCATATACCTCTACTCCGCCGTATACCCCTCCTCTGACACACGCAGCCCAAAACCCCAGGCCCGAAATGGCAAAGTCTATAGAGGTCCCAAACCCCATACTATAACTCAATCTCGAAAACATCATTCGGAGTAAGTCTGGATTCAAGCTGGAGACTCAAGTCTCAAATATGCATGCCCAGACTCTGTCCAGGTCTAAAACAGTGGAAAGTATCTCAAAAAACCCACCAAGTGCCTGGGCATAACCGGGTCTAAAACAGTAGTAAAATATCTCTGGTGCTCGGTCTGACTGAGTCTAATGCTATCTCAAATTATTAAGAAAACCTAACTAGCGCTACTGCCCTGTTGAGTCTAGCATTAGTAGTAAAACTGGTGATAGACATCATAATTTAACTCTCTTTTACCCCAAGAAGGTCCACATGTTAAGTCAAAACCATTCCCAAGCCATTTCCATCAAAAACGGGCCCTCAGGGCCATGCAAAGTTTAGAAAATCTACTAGCAGGCCCGAAGCCAAAACCGCAGTAAGATGTAGTAGGAATCCTCTTTACATGTATGGAAATTACATGATCAACACAAATAGCCGTCCAGCAGCTCACAATCAACCAATCAGCCCTGCACAGGCTCTAATCACTCTACAACATAGATAGCCAGCATAATATCATGATAATGATGTCCGGGACTCACGGACACCCTCGAATAACCCACTATCTATGGTCTAGATTCAAAGCAAGACCACACAAGACCATAAGGGTGATAGTATCAACTACGAAGAATACTACATACAACGGAGGAAAGAAACGAGGTGAATCATGGAAAAGCAGTCAAGGTCTATGGTGCCAAGCTAATAACCCAACCCAAGGATGTCAATTAGTACAATTTTATCCGATATATGCTAAGTCTAGAGAGTTTAGACTGTAAGCTACTTGTCATCTGACGACAAGCTGCTGGCACGACAATATTCGAGGCCAAAATGCTTAGAGAAGCTCCAAATGATAATTAAACTATCATAAATATGAATAACACATCAAGAGGAATCTAACGATATCCATATTGCTATAATAATAGTTGGGCCAAAATTTGGGTCACCGACAGGCCCGTAGGCCTCACAATTCAAAACTAAAAATGCAAAGAAGCACGATGTCCATAATGGTGCCAAGAAGATATTCTCCAAAAGTGAGCAATTTTGGCCAAGGAGAAGGCCCCAAACAGCCCGCTCAAGAGAGGGCTTAAAGTTGGAATTTTTTAGAACAAAATCAGAAATTGGGCAAGGATTACTTACCACAATGAGAGAATTTAAGCCAATGCGGTGAGTTCCTCGAACCCACGGACATGCAATAACAAACGGAGCAGATTCTACAAGAATTCCAAGCTTTTGGACATGAGCAACAATGGAGGATTTTTAGAAATCAAGAGAAGAAAAGGTTGGAGAAGAAGACTTACCAATTATTGAAGAAACACGTATTATCGACGAACAATTTATTCCCCAGGGTTAGGAATTGATTTGGAGCTATTTAGTAGGGAGAATTTTGAGTTTAGAGTTGGGAATGTTAAGAGAAAAGAGCTGGAAATACGAAAAACTAGAATTTATAGTGCTGGAAAAATTGGCCAGCGCCAACAGTGCCATCACAGCGCAATCGCGCTGACCAGCCGCAATGTGCTTTAGCGATCGCGCTAGGCCAGCGCCAATGGCGCTGAAGGCCTGATCTGCACTAAAATTCTACAACTTCTTGAAAACTCACGGGCATTCCGGGAACAATCGAAACCCGATATTCAAAAATCAATAATTTTAATATAGTGGAAACGACATTTCAGACTCAACGGAATCGATGAAACTTCCATACAAGGTCGTTTTGGAGATATTTTTACCCAAGTCAATGCTAACTAAAACCAACGAACTAGACGAAATGAGCCCGGCTCACTTAGAACCTAAACCAACCACCTACCTAACCCAAACTCAACATTCCGAAGCTAATGGAATCGTCATATTTTGAATCTGATGCTCTGATCATTGAAAGCTGACAAAATTTATGCTTTCAACTCTAAATGGCTTGAAAATAGAAAAAGCAACACAAAACCCACACCGGAAGTTCTTAGGCGGTCCAACTAGACCAAACTCAAAGCTTCGGAACTAGCGAAACTATGGGATTTCAATTCCGAGCATGTTAGCTAAGGATGTTGACTAAAGGCAATGATATTCTAAGTTAAGGCTCTAAAATAGGCTAACAATCAAAACAACCAAACGAACGACCAGGGCACCGAACCACCGATCCCAGCAAGTCATAAATGACTTAGGGCCGCTACAGGAAAGCTCTAACAGTACAAAGAAAGCATAATCATGAAGATGACCAAAAAGGTGATCATAACATCCACTACTAAAAAGACTTTCGTCCTCGAAAGTCAGGAAGAAGGGAAATACCTGAAGGCTCAAACAACTGCGGATACTGAGCAGGCAATTCACTCTCGGTCTCCCAAGTAGCCTCCTCGACCGGATGATTCCTCCACTGGACTTTCACAATCGAAATCTCCCTAGATCTCAAACTCCTAATATCTCTGGCCAAAATAGCTATTGGCTCCTCAACAACGGATAAACTCTCATCTAACTGAACTGAATCCCAATGCAACACATGAGACTCATATAGGACATACCAGCACAGTATTGATACATGAAAGATGGGATGCTCAGCTGAAAATGTCATATGCAAAGCTAACAAGTAGAAAACACCACCAACCCTCTGTAGAATCTCAAACGGCCCAATGAACCGGGGGATAAGCTTTCCCCGCTGACCAAATCTCATCACACCCTTCATGGGCGATACTCAAAGGAATACCAAGCCACCAACACTAAACTCCAAGGCACGAAGTCTACGATCAGCGTAGCTCTTCTGCCTACTCCGGGCTGCTCTGAGTCTATCCTGAATCAAATGGACTCGGTCTAAGGAATCTCAAAGTAAATATGTACTCTGTGGTCTAGACTCTAAAGCGTCAAATCAACCAATAGGCAATCTGCAACACGTACCATACAAAGCCTCAAAAGGTGCTATGCCAATGCTCAAATGAAAGTTATTACTATACGCAAACTCGTCCAAAGGCACAAACTGATCCCATAAACCTCCAAAATCAAGAACACAAGCCCGAAGCATGTCCTCCAGGACCTGAATAGTCCTCTCAGACTGGCCATCTGTCTGATGGTGGAAAGCAGTACTAAGTTGAACCTCTGTACCCAAATACCTCTGTATAGATCTCCAAAACTTAGATGTGAACTGAGTGTCACAGTCTGAAATGATAGAAGCTGGGACCCCATGTAACCAAATAACCTCACGAATATAAATTTGAGCTAACCTGTTAGCACCGTAGGAAGTCTGAATCGGCAAGAAGTGGGCCGACTTAGTCAGCCGATCCATAATTACCCAAATGGAATCAAAACCCCGAGAAGTACGAGGCAAACCAACCACGAAATCCATTGTAATCCCTTCCCACTTCTACCCAGGAATGGAAAGTCACTGCATCAAACCACCAGGTCTCATCTGCTCGAACTTAACCTGCTGAGAGTTCAAGCACCGAGATACGAACTCCGCTATGTCCCACTTCATACCGCTCCACCAGTAAAGCTGCCTCAAATCTCTATACATCTTCATTGCGCTAGGATTAATGGACTATCTAGAATAATGTGCCTCAAAAAGTATCAACTGAATCAAATCTACAACCCTCGGAACACAAAGATGATTGTCGAACCTCAGAATACCATCAGAACCCAAAGTAGCTCGGCTGGCCTCACCCCAAACTACCTGATCACGAAGGTCACACAAACTCTGATCCTCAAACTATCGGCTCTGAATATGATCAACTAGAGTAGAACGAACCTCAATACTGGCAAGAACTCTGCTAGGATTTGATAAGTCAAGCCTAACCAAATGGTTAGCCAAGGACTGGATGTCCAAGGCCAACGGTCGCTCAGAAACTGAAAGTGAATCTAGGCTGCCCATACTCACTGCCTTCCGACTCAAGGCATCCGCTACCACGTTTTCCTTTCCCAGATGGTATAGAATAGTGAAATCATAGTCCTTCAACAACTTAATCCATCTCCTCTGCCTCGAGTTCAGCTCTCGCTGACTTTTAATATACTTAAGACTATGGTGATCGGTGAATATCTCACAATGAACTCCATATAAGTAGTGCCTCCAGATCTTGAGCGCGAAAACTACCACCGCCAACTCCAAATCATGGGTGGGGTAGTTACGCTCGTGAACCTTCAGCTGCCTCAATACGTATGCAATCACATGACCCTACCGCATCAGCACACAACCAAGACCAACCCCTGAAGCATTATAATACACAGAGAAACTCTGACACTCGACCGGCAAAGTCAATACAAGGGCTGAAGTCAATAAGGCCTTAAGCCTCAAAAAGCTATCCTCGCACTGATTCGACCACTGAAATGGGACATCCTTCCTGGTCAGCATAGTTAAGGGTGCTGCTATGGAAGAAAATCCCTCAACAAACCATTTGTAGTACCCTACCAACCTAACAAAGCTTCAAACCTCGGTAGGAGTAGTAGGTCTAGGCCAATCATTAACCGCTGAAATCTTACCCGGATGAACTCTAATCCCATCCTTAGACACCACGTGCCCTAGGAATGCAACTGACTCAAGACAAAACTCGCTTTTTGAGAACATGGCATAAATCCAATGAACTCTCAAAGTATGAAGTACAGTCCTCAAGTATTGCTCATGCTCATCTCTACTCCTCGAGTATATCAGAATGTCATCAATGAAGACTATCAGAAACATATCCAAGTACAGGCTAAGCCCTTGTGCATCAAGTCTATAAAAGTTGCAGGGGTATTAGTCAACCCAAAAGATATCACCAGGAACTCATAATGGCCATAATGTGTCATGAATGCTATTTTAGGGATCTCCTCTGCCCTAATCCTCAACTGGTAGTAGCCGGACCTCAAATCAATCTTCAAAAACACGGCTGAACCCTGAAGCTGATCAAATAAGTCATCAATCTTTAGCATCGGATACTTATTCTTCACTGTCACCTTATTCAGCTGTCGATAATCAATACACATCCGCATTGACCCATCCTTCTTCTTTACGAAGAGAATAAGAGAAACCTAAGGTGACACACTCGGTCTAATTAACCCCTTAGCTAACAAGTCCTAGAGCTGCTATTTAAGCTTCCTCAACTCAGTTGGAGCCATACAATAAGGATGAATGGATATGGGCCTGGTGCTCGGCTCTAATTCAATGGGAAAATCAACATCTCTATCAGTGGAAGGCCTGGCAAGTTGGTAGGGAATACATCTAGGAAGTCTCTAACCATAGGAACAGACTCAAGAAATGATGGGTCAGCACTAACATCTCGGACATATGCTAGATAAGTTAAACACCCGCTAGAAATCAACTTCCTAGCTCGAAGACAAGAGATGATCCCAGATGATGCATGGCTAACAGAACCCTGCCACCCAACCGGAGATACACTAGGCATGCATATGGTAACAGTCTTGGCATAACAATCCAAAACTGCACGATGAGGGGATAACCAATCCATGCCCAGTATCACATCAAAATCTAATATATCAAGGATCATTCAATCACCCCAAGTCTCCAAATTACCAATGGATATCAAACAAGATCTCACAATTTGATCCACTACTAAAGAATTTCCTACTGGGGTCGAAAGAGAAATATGCACAGATAACGACTCACTAGCCAACCCCAAAAAAGGTAGAACGTAGACAAATATATATGAACAAGTGGATCCAGTATCAAAGAAAGCATAAGTTGGTTGATGACATACATAAATCATACCTGTAATCACAATATCCAAGGCCTCTGCCTCCGGTCTCCCAGGGACTGCATAGAACTGACAATAACCTCCACCTGCCCGACCGGCATCACAATACCCAATTTCTCGGCCATTATGGCACCTACAACCCCCCAGTAAGTGAACCAATCCCCGTAGCCTAGAACGGTTAGTAAAGGGCTACTAGCTAATAGTTAAGCGGAAGAAACGATATAACCAAGCGGAAGCAAAGGAACAAGATGAAAAGATAGATAACAGGAATATATATACACAAACGTAGAAGCTAAACCAAACCCCAAAATCTGGTATCATAGTATAGAGCCAGAACTACATCAGCAGAGTACAACGATCTAAAATAATATATACAGATGTCTCTGAATAGTAATAGAGTACATACAACAAAAGATAAACCAAAATCTAAGCTTTGATCGACTAGATCTCACCCTCAGTCTGAAGATATCCCAAAAATAGCTCCTCGCACGAGTCTCCAACGAGCTAACAGTAATGACTCATACTAGGATTTGCACCAGAAGAGGCAGAGTGTAGTATGAGCACCAAATGCAAAGCATAAGGTACCCAGTAAGTATCATTGGCTGACTGGGCACATATAAGTTAAAAGAGTAGTAATAGACAAAATAGAAATAAATAGTCACAGAAGGCAACGAATAAACACATGGAAGCTAGCACGGAAGGGATACAAGCAAGAACAACACACATGGCTAGCTACTAGAATATGCATCACAGGTGAAAGAAAGAAGCACGTACCTGGGATCCTCGCAACAACAAGTAAATAAAGAGAGATTCAGAAAGTAGGCGGTATATCGGTAACCTCAAATGGATAGAGAAAGATAGAAAATATAACGATAACCATGCTCGAATATGAGATACAATAACCCAAATAAGCTTACTAATCTCAAATTAAGAGCTAACAATGGAAACCCAAGCACAACTTAATCAATATCCAGAGTCATAAAAACCACGATAGGAACCAATACTGCAAAATAGTAATCATAAGTCTACCTACAGTCCCACGGGCGCTTATACCTCCGAGGAATACAAACAAGTGAAGACAAACCCTCCGGAATCCCATACTACCAGAGCATACACTCAGAAATTAGCAAACAAGGGTGGAATGAATGGTATGATGCATGGTGAGAACCGAGTAGAATAGTAACCCTGTATGTACCTCCTCCTGCGCCTAAGAGGCCTAGTAGGTAGGTTTTATGGAAGGACACTACCCGTATACCTCTACTTTGTTGTAAACCCCCCTCCGGCATATGCATCCCAAAGCCCCAGGCCAAGAATGGCAAGGTCCATAGAGGTCCCAGACCCCATACTACAACTCATTCTTGAAAATATCATCCGGAGTAAGTCTGGATTCAAGCTGGAGACTCAAGTCTTAAATATGCATGATCAGACTCTATCTAGGTCTAAAACAGTGGAAAGTGTCTCAAAAACCCCACCAAGGGTGCCCGGGCATAACCGGGTATAAAATAAAAGTAAAACATCTCTGGTGCTCGATCCGACCGAGTCTACTGCCATCTCAAATCAGTAAGAAAGCCCAAATAGCGCTACGGACCTACCGAGTCTAGCATTAGTAATAAAACTTGTGATAGAAATTATAATTTAACTCTTTTTTACCCCAAGAAGATCCACAGGTTAAGTAAACCATTCCCAAGCCATTTCCATCGAAAACGGGCCCCTAAGGCCATGCAAAGTTTAGAAAATCAGTACTAGTAGGCCCAAAGCCAAAACTGTAGTAAGATGTAGTAGGAATCCTCTTTATATGCATAGAAATGCCATGATCAACACAAATAGCTGCCCAACAGTTCACAATTAACCTATGGGCCCTGCACAGGCTCCAATCGCTCTATAACATAGATAGCCAGCATAATATCATAATAACAATGTTCGAGACTCACGAAAACTGCCGAATAACCCACCATATATGGTCCAGAGTCAAAGCAAGGCCATACAAGACCATAAGGGTAATAGTATCAACTACGAAGAATACTACATACAACGGAGGAAAAAAATGAGGTAAATTATGGAAAAGTGGTCAAGGTCTGTGGTGCCAAGATAATAACCCAACCCAAAGATGTAAATTAGTACAATTTTATACGATATATGCTAAGTCTAGGGAGTTTAGACCGTAACCTACCTGTCGTCTGACAACAAGATGCTAGCACGATAATATCTGAGGCCCAAATGCTCCGAAAAGCTCCAAATGATAATCAAACTATCCTAAACATGAATAACACATCAAGAGGAGTCTAACGATACCCATATTGCTATAATAATAGTTGGTCAAAAAGTTAGGTCACCGACGGGCCCGCTAGCCCCGCAACCCAAAAGTAAAAATGAAAAGAAGCACGATGTCCACAATAGTGTCAAGAAGACATGCTCCAAAAATGAGAAATTTTGGTCAAGGAGAAGGCCCCAAACAGCCCGCTCAAGAGAGGGCTTAAAGTTGGGATTTTTAAGAACAAAATCGAAAATTGGGCAAGGATTACTTACCACAACAAGAGAATTTAAGCCAAGGCGGTGAGTTCCTCGAACCCACGGACATGCAATCACAAACGAGGAAGATTTTACAAGAATTACAAGCTTTTGGACATGAGCAACAATGGAGGATTTTTAGAAATCAAGAGAAGAAAAGGTTGGAGAAGAAGACTTACCAATTATTGAAGAAACACGGATTATCGATGAATAATTAATTCCCCAAGGATAGGAACTGGTTTGGAGCTATTTAGTAGGGAGAATTTTGAGTTTAGAGTTGGGAATGTTGAGAGAAAAGAGCTGGAAATACGAAAAAATGGAATTTATAGTGCTGGAAAAATTGGCCAGCGCCAACGGCGCCATCACAGCGCAATCGCACTGACCAGCCAAAATGCGCTTAAGCACGATCGTGCTAGGCCAGCACCGATGGCGCTGAAGGCCTGGTCTGCACTAAAATTCTACAACTTTTTGAACACTCCACGGGGTATTCTGGGCATAATCAGAACCCGATATTCAAAAACCAATATTGCTAATAGAGTGGAAATGACGTTTCGGACTCAATAGAATTGGCAAAACTTCCATACGAGGTTGTTTCGGAGAAATGTTGACCCAAGTCAATGCTAACTAAAACCAACCAACTAGCCAAAATGATCCCGGCTTACCCGAAACCAAAACCAACCACCTACCTAACTCAAACTCAATATTCCAGAGCTGATGGAATCGTTACATTTTGAATCTGACACTCCGATCATCGAAAGCTGACCAAAGTTATGCTTTCAACTCCAAATGGCCTAAAAATAGAAGAAGCAACACAAAACCCACACCAAAAGTTCTCAGGCCTCGACTAAAGGTCCAACTACACCAAACTCAATGCTCTAGAGCTAGCAGAACTATCAGAATTCAATTTGAGCATGTTAGCAAAGGATGTTGACTAAACTCAATGATATTCTAAGTTAAGGCTCTAAAATAGGCAAACAGCCAAAATAACCAAATGAACGACCAGGGCACCGAACCATCGATCCCATCAAGTCATAAATGACTTAGGGCCACTACAAGAAAGCTCTAACAGTACAAAGAAAGCATAATCAAGAATATGACCGAAAGGATCATCACAGTCTGTATGTTAAAGGTTTGAATACTGACTTGCAAGTTCTATCAGTTCATATGACTTCTACAGTAAAGAGTTTAATGAGGTGACTGGCTATGTGAAGAAACTAAAGGGGGGTTAAGCAAGTTGGGTAGAATAAGGTGTTACCCAAGAAGTCCCAAAATATGGGTAACTTCAGTGGTTCATATTCCAGAGGTCCCAATCAGCAGATTCATTTGGCACGTCTTATTCAGTCAGACCTGCCAGCTTATACAGGTGGTCATTCAGGGACCATTCAGCAGTCTCCAGCTCCTAGAGGCCAGGGTCCTTCTTATTCTTCTGTCATCAACCCTCTTTTAAGCGAGGATGTTTCCATTGTGGTGATATGGGTCATTTTAAGAGGGAATTCCCTTTGAGGAAGGCAGATAATCAGGTGTAGCATTAGACTAAGGTTGTGCTTCCAGCAGGTGAAGGTGGTAATGGCAAGGGATGTCCATATGGTGGGCGAGGTAATAATTAGGGAGGCCATGGTGGTAGAGGTAATGGTAACATAGGGAAGGGAGAGGCACAGCCAGCTAGAGAGGTTTCCCAGATTGATGATAGAGCCTATTGTTACACCTTTCCTAATAAGTTTAACGCTGAGGCGTCTGATGCAATAATAACAGGTATTATTCTTATATGTGACCGGATGGCTTCTATTTTCTTTGATCCCGGTTCCACATATTCTTACGTATCTGTTAGATTTTCCTTGGGTTTGGACTGGATTGGTGATGTTCTTGATTCTCCTATTAATGTTTCTATTTCGGTTGGGGAGTCTGTGGTAGTGACCCATGTATATAGTTTATGCTCTGTTGTGTTTATGGGTTTTCAGACTTGGGTAGATTTGGTTATATTGGATATGCTGGATTTTGATATTATATTGGGTATGACTTGTCTATCTCTTTATCACGCTGTGTTGAATTATAATTCTAAGAAAGTAACTCTAGAAATGTCGTGTATGGATAGACTAGAGTGGGAGGGTGTGTATAATCATAAGCTAGTGAAGATCATATCCTTTGTTCAGGCTAGAAAGCTCATAGAGAAGGCGTGTTCAGCCTTCCTGGCTCATATTCGGGATGTTATTGCGGATTTCCCTTCTATTGAGTCAGTTCCAGTGGCTTCTGAATTTCAGGAGGTATTTCCTATGGATCTGCTTGGTATGCCATCGGACAGAGATATTGACTTCTGTATATATTTGGAGTTGGGAACTCACCCAATCTTTATTCCTCCTTATCGCATGGCTCCGGCAGAGTTGAGGGAACTCAAAACTAAACTTTAGGAACTCCTAGATAAGGGATTTATTCATCCCAGTGCTTCACCTTGGGGTGCTCCGGTCTTGTTTGTTAAGAAGAAGGACGGTAGCATGAGGATGTGTATAGACTACAGGCAATTGAACAAGGTTACCATCCGAAATAAGTATTCCTTGCCCCATATAGATGACCTTTTTGACCAGTTGCAGGATGCTTCGGTGTTTTCTAAAATTGACTTGAGGTCAGGGTATCATCAGTTAAAGATTAGGCTTGAGGATATACCTAAGATGGTTTTTCGGACTCGATATGGGCATTATGAGTTCCTGGTAAAGTCGTTTGGGTTGACTAATGCACCGACAGCCTTTATGAGCTTGATGAATAGGGTTTTCAAGTAATTCTTAGATTCCTTCGTGATTATTTTTATCAATGATATTTTGATTTACTTCAAAGGTAAGGAAGAGCATGAAGAACATCTTCGTATTGTTTTGGGAATTCTGAGGGAGAAGAAATTATATGCTAAATTTTGGAAATGCAAATTTTGGTTATCTTTGATTGCCTTCTTAGGGCATGTGGTCTCGGAAAAAGGGGTGATGGTGGATCCCCAAAAGATTGAAGCAGTTAAGAGTTGGTTCTGGCCTAACCTGTGACTGAGGTTAGGAGTTTTATAGGTCTTCCCAGCTATTATCACGGGTTCATCAAGAGTTTTGCTTCGATTGCTACTCATTTGACAAGGTTGACCCGGATGGAGGTACCATTTATTTGGTCTGACAAGTGTGAGGTGTTCAAAGACCATCGTTATTGACACCCAATTCTTACCCTCCATATTACAAACTAATCTTGAGCCTTTTTCAAATTTTAAACAATTTTTAAAATAATTTTTTTGTAAAAGAGGGTAGAATATTTTCCAAATCAGCTTTATAATAGTTGTGAATAAGAATTTATATTTTTCATATTTAATTATGTGAAATTTATATAAGTTCAGTTAAGAAACTATTTTAAAGTTTAATTTCGTGAGAAAATCCTTTTTAAGTTGAAAATGGTTAATTTTCCCCAAATTAATTTAAATAAGAAATTAATTGAATGATTAGTTTCATATTTTTTTTAAAAGGAAATAATTGTGCTTTAAACATAATAATTATTTCAAATGGTTTTAAATTTAAAGAAGCTCAAATGGTTAATTTTGATTAATTCGTCTCTATTCCAATTTTAGCCTATTTTTTGAAATTATTTCAATTTCTAGCCAATTTTCATTAAACTATTCCTAATTTGGCTATCTCTTAAACTTAAAAGTGGCCAGCAAAATGTGACCAAAACTTAACATCCTTATAACACCTTTTGTTTCAGCCCTTTTTGGGCCAGTGAAACCCAATACCCGTCTGGCCCACATCCTTAATACACCCATATCTCTTCTTTCCTTTCATCTCTCATCATAGACATAACCAAATGAACCCTTAGATCCTCTTCTGCTCTTTCTCTCTCAAACCCCCAGAAAACCCTAGCGTCGCAGCCTCATTTCCCATCGATTTCCCCTCAAATTCGTACAAAAAACGCAAGCCAGGCATGCAGGTTTGTACCAAAAAGGTACTGGAAAAAGGCGACATGGAGCAAATCCGTGTCTCCCATCATCCTTGCTCAAAACCCCGCTCAAAATCTGTACCCAATTGGTATAATTTCTCCAGCTATCAGGCTTATCCCTTCAAAATTCAAAAACCTTCAGAAAAATCCCCAAAAATCCCTCTAAAATCCCCATCCCACATCAAAAAATTGACTCTAATCACCCCAAATCCCCTCCTATATGAACCCTCATATTCCTAGTGTTGAGTAACGTTTTCACGAGAGAACCCTAAGAAGGCTTGAGAAAGCTGGGGATTTCTTGACAGAGAATTTGACTTTCTTTTACATACTTCAAGGCAGAGGAAATTTCAATTCAGAGTTTCTGTCTTCTTGGTGTTGGTGAATTTCTCGTCTCCGGCAGAAGCTCGTTCGTTCTTAGGTCGCTGCTCCAAAGAAGGTAAATCTTTCATTTTTTTCGTCTATCTTTTATTTTAAGCGTTATGTAGGATTATAATTTCTCGAAAGTTTTTCATGCTGATTTTAGGCTGGTCTTGACTAATTTGATATTAAAATGGTGATTGGAGGCTGTGAAATTTGTTTAGTGAAAGATGGTTAAATGCCAAGAGTTCTGAACTTTTCTTTTGCTTGGTTTTATTTTCTTTCTATTTTGTTTGATCATTTGTGGTAAAAGCATAAGAGGCAATGCCAAGTTTTTGTGTGCTCATTAGAACTGCTTTTGAGATAGAATAAAAAAAATCATAATTGCCTACTATTTCATGACTCTTTGTGAGCTTAAATAAGTGTCGTTTGGGGTTTATTTGAGATATATTCTTAAGAACTAATTTATCAAGCTTATAAGATTGTTGAATAACGTTTGCCCTCTATTTAGTTTAAATCCAATGATTCTGTCTTCGTGGTGTGTAATGTGTGATTTCCTTTGGGTTTAAATATCGTTTCTATTTTACAATGTTTTTTGAGTGTGCACAAATTTTGTTTCTCATTACTTCGGCTGCTTAATAGTCAAAAGTTTCAAGGTTCTTCCATGTTGATTGAATCATGTGTAATATGGCTTCTATTACCTCATTCTCCTTCCCCTGTACATGATGTGTTTTGAGCAAAAAATGCTCCCTTTTAGATGTACTGTTTGCAAGGCTCACACTGAAACACAAGTTTTGTTTTTGTTTAGCACTCCCCTTAATCATGTTAAAGGCATAATCTCTTCTTGAAATTCAAATATGTTCGTTAGGATAGATCTTGGAACAATAGTCTTGAATGCATTATGTCAATAACTAAATTGTGAGCATGAATCTGTGAAGTATAGTTGGCCTTATGTCATTCCTAGGCTTGTACCTATTTGAACCTGTCTCTTTGGATGTTTGAGTCTGATACTGCCTCCGTTAACATGAACATGTAAGCTGTTGAATCAATTTTCCCCAAGCTTTTCTTGTTTTATTTCTAATCCTCAGCACATTTAACGGAAAATCCATTTAGTTCTCTTGCTATGGTTTTTACCAGTCGATTTATTTAGAGTTCGGTGATGTATGGAGTTTGTTCTACTAGTTCATTGATAATTAATATGTGGTTGTTCTATTTACATTATAAATAGCCATCATTTGCATCTTGTTTGACCTCCTATAGTTTAGATTTATCAGGTGATACACCTTGTTTCAAGCATGAATCCTTGTTTGTCATTCTATTTGTTAGCACCTTTCGTCTTCTCTCTGTTCGGTAAGCGACAAATGTGCAAACCGTTGAGATATGTGTTGTTTTCACTTATCCAAACCATAATTCTTGGCTTCATGAATTTGCTTTTCCAATACAATTATAAATCAAGTTATACGTTTTTTTCTTCTTTTCTCCTACTTCAAAGTTTGAAAGTATATATGGTTTGGATACTTATTTGAGATATGTCTGATTATTAGTGCTCCTCCAATCCTTATCCTTTTTTGTGACATGTGATATTCTGAGTCCACTTGGACTCTTCTTTCCTGCATTATCTCGTTGGGCTAGGGCCCAACAACCTTGTCGAGTCAGCCCCATCAATTGGAAGATAATATCTGTTCACGAAAGTAAATGGGCCAAAAGCCCCATATAAATAAGTCAGCAGTAGCAGCATTAATAGTTCAGAAATGGACTAAGAGTTGAGGAAATAGGTCAAGCCCATATGCAGTAGCAGCAACGGTCCTAAATGGGCCAAAATTAAAGAGAATGAACCAAAGTCCAAATGTGACGGCAGTGGGCCTTAGAAGGCCCACAAATTAGAGTAGGACAGGTTTATGGGCTGAAGCCCAAATCAATTAAGCCTAAAGGCTTGATTATTTCTCCTTTTCTTTAAACTGTTTGTATTTTTGTGTAGCATAGAGTTGGTTTTGTATAATTTGGACTAACATTTTAATTTAGTTGAGTTATCCCCAAAAGAGTAAACACTTCTTGTTAATTTCCTTTAATCACTTTTGTTTTCTTCATGTAAAAGACGATTAAATCTCTTATATTTTAAACGAGCATGTTTCCCTTAAACCAATCATTTATATGTTTTCTCTTAACGTTTCAATCTTTCTTTTATCAAGTTATATATACCATGTTTTTCCCAAATTAAAATCAAATATTAGTCAAATAAATTATGTTTTCAACAAGTTCGGATAATCACAAGTTAGTGGATATCCCGAGTGCCTTCAAAACCTTCTCGGGATATTAATGAGAACCTCTTACCACTAATCTCTTAATTTTTAAAGTTATATCTGTTTTAGCTTTAGAAATTTTATAAGACTTTCTTGGTTTTTCTTGAATTAAACTAAGTGCAACTCTTCTTTACTCGAAAAATTATATTGAAACTTTAACTTAGTTTTTGAAATATTTTTTCAAAGTCAAATAACCATTTTCCTCGAAAACAAAAATGGTGACTCTGCTGGGAACAATTCAATTTGGTTCTAATGTTATTATTGTTACTAACTTGTTTGACTAACTATTCGAATTATAATAATTAGTAACTTTATTGCTTTCTTTACTTATTTACTTTCCGCAATTATAAGTTGTTCATGGCATCTTTCGCCTCTCTTGGCAAACGCATTAGATTGCATTAGGAGTGAAAAGACTATTATGCAAGTATTTGCAGTCGTTCTTCACAAATTCTCAAAACAGACGAGTAAAGTAGTTGACCCGCGGTTGGTTAACGGTCACTTGTTGTTTTAGCCCGCGGTTGTCCGCTCGGGTTCCGGTCGATTTCAAATAAACATATTCTAGTAAACCCACAATAGAGCAAAACTAAATCCCGCAATAGGCATTGGCCTAAGACGTCTTAATATCTGAGGGATATTAAGTCCATTAGTGGACCACCCAAATATGTCAATGGGTTTCTGACCCAATGGCATAGCATCCAACTACGTGTTATTTGAAAGACGTATGTGTTGTAACCAGACTATTGTCTTGGGGTGGGGTCTAATGGGTTACTCTATTTTGTAGGATGTCGAGATTCCTCATGTTCAATGTGGTGAAAAAGGCTCCCATACTTCTCCAAATGTGGTGGGAAAATTTGGGTCCAAACCGCCAAAAGGTAGTCCGCCAATACATGGGTCATTTGCCGACCTTGATGCAACTAGAAGCATGGCCGGAACTAATTGAAGTCTTGACCGGATATTTGGATAGCGAGAAAATGGTGTTCCATTTCAGTACAATAGAAATGACTCTAACAATGGAAATGACTCCAACAATGGAAGAACTCAGCGATTACATAGAAATTGCGGGAATGGCCAAAGAAAGAAGGTTATGACCTCAACAAGGCATCCTGATACCAGACAAGCCTATTGATAACGCTCAAACTACACCTCAAATTAACGAGGCGTAAGCGATCGTAGTCAAGTAAAGAACCCAACAAGGTTGGGGTCGAATCCCACAGAGAATATGGTGAAGATCAAGCCTTTAGTGAATTGAGTAACTCGTAGTCAATTGTTTCCGATAAATAAAAGGGGGGGGTTTTGTGAACAAATCGTAAACAAAAGCAACAATAATGTAAGAGAATAATCAGTAAGAGAGAATGAACTAGGGACGTGTTCACCATGGCTTTTGTAACAATGTCGATTCTAGGCTTAACCGGGTTCTTTCTATATGCTTGTCACGATGTGATTGCGTCAATTGTATCGTCTAAACGTCTCTCGACCAAATAAACAAATTTCCTTTTATCTTCTTTCGATCTCAAAAAGATGTGCTTTTTAGCTCTCAATCCTAACATCAAGTAGACTAATCCAGTTACGGCATTAATCTTTAAGACGAGAGTTGGTAGTCTCGAATCCTTGTCGTTAATCAAGTTTTCCCGGTTTTAACTTCTTTACTCAAGCAAATTAAACCTAGGCATGTTCTAATGTTTGCAACCACTAGAAAACGTGACATAAAGTATGATTAACAACGTGACAATACATATATCGAACCCAATGCTACCCGGAATCTATATTACTACGTTTGCCATGGCTCCCACAACCCTAGTTGCGGGAGTTTTAGTTACTCATGCTTGAAGATGAAAAGAAGAAAGTCATGTTCATAAAATAATAAAGAAACGAGATCCTTACAATATATTGAGGACAATCTTCAAGTATCCAAGGACAAAAGAAACCAAGAACTCAAGAACGAATCAAGAACACGAATGTTAATTCAAGAAACGTGTTCTTGCTCCCAAAAACTAACTAAAAACGTGTTTAAACTAATGGGTGAATTCTCCTTAACATAAACCTAACATAGGGTATTTATAGGAGTAGTAGAAACCAAATCCAAAACGGGCTAGGAATCCCCAAAACGCGGGTTGCCGCCTGACGCTACTGCCTTAACTTGACGGCCAGGCTGACGGACCGTCAAGGCAGTGACGGACCGTCGCCTGGACCGTCACCTTAAGGCAGTGGTACTGTTTCCTTTGCTGCCTTGGTGCGACGGTGGGGGTGACGGACCGTCACACCCTTGACGGGCCGTCACCTTGGTCGTCATCCTTAGGCAGTACGTTGCTTCCACTTGACGGTCCATGTGACGGACCGTCACATGTTTGACGGGCCATCACTCAGGCCGTCACTCTTAGGCAGAACGTCATTTTTTTCGTATTTTCTTCTGTTTCCGTGTTTGTTCCCATTTCCTACAAATACAACATAAAAACATCAAAAACAACAACGGTTGCTTGATAACGTACGATTGTTCTTAGTAAAAAGGAGTCGAAAGTGACGTAATTTGGCGTCACATCAACACCCTCAACTTAAAACGTTCGCTTGTCCTCAAGCAACATGACATAAAACAATAATACGACTCAACTAAGAACACAAACTCGTGTCTATAGCAACTCATGGTCATTCAAACTTATTCAATTCAATCAAGCTCCCTCGTAGCACACGAATGTATGAAACACTAACTTGCAAGGATCCAAACATGTCATTCCGTTATGATAGAACATTATGCATACACACGCGCAGCTATCCTAACAATCAATAGACAATACAGACATCTTGGTGCCCTCACCACAAAGAAATCCCACACACAAGATTTGGGACTAGGTAAGCGCTCACACTCACAAATGATTTCAGACAATGCACATGCGATACCATAGGCTTGCCCTTACTATTCTATTTCGGTTCTTCAGAAAGCTACTCAGGATCACTACAGGACTTGTTTAGGCTTGTAATGAGGCTTCGGGTGCAGGTATGATACATTTAGGGGTTAGTGACTAAGCCCTCCTTGGAACCATTTACATCTTATCACCACATAACTTCACTTTATCCATCCTTATTCACCTTTTTATTTCCTTGATTCTAGATACAGGTGCGGCCTCTTTATTGACAATTCTTTTTGTTTCTTTTTCGATCTTTTTCATCTTTTTTTTTTTTTTCTTTTCTTTTCTTAGGCGCACACCCGGATTTTCATTCTATTCAAAAACCAATCTTCTCCATCATCTTTTTCTTATCATTCACCTCTGTAGTAGCCACCCCCAACTTAGGCTGATTGCCTGCGTTAAGGTGCACAATGTCCAAGCAGGACCAGGGCCAAAACAGGGTTTACCTCTATAGTAGCCACCCTCAACTTAGGCTGATTGCCTGAGTTGAGGTGCACGATGTCCAAGGAAGGACCAGGGCCAAAATAGGGATTCAAAGTTAAACAGGAATGGTGACAGGTTATTGAAAGAATAAGGTCAATTATGGCTCAAACAGGGATCAAAGGGATTATTTATATTTGGACGGTCTTTTAGGTTAAGTGGACTGCACACAAAAAGGGCCTGTGATCCTTTCCTAAGCAACCAAACTTCGAACTTAACAAAATAGACCGGGCAAGTTCTAGATGCATGCACAGAGTAAGAATTTATGACAATAAACTCACACGCTCTTGGCACCAAGAAACTATATCGCTACCAACTATCAAACAACCGCTCGGCTTAAGCATACTCATTCTACTCATAATCGCACAATGACATACAAGGATCCCAACATTCAATCGTTTCAACATAAGCTCAAACCCAGAAAATTTTTAAGGGGCCTCATTTTTAGACAAGAACAACGCATGCTTGCTATAGACACTAAAAAAATTTAAACTAACAACCTAAACATGCCGGTTCTACTAGATAGCACACCGGAGGGAAAAGAAATCGGCAACAAAAACCCTCGGTGGTGACTCACAGGTTTCCCAACACCCTCAACTTAGACTCATGCATTGTCCCCAATGCATACATATGAAAACTAAAAGCTGTGAGAATAAAGGAATACCTGTGAAGTCGATATGACTCAGATTCTGGAATGATGTTGGAGACCGCCTGGGTCTCCAAAACAAGAGAACTCGATGGAGTACGTGTGTGCGCCAACCTCATGTTGCGCTCCAACTTCCTCTTTTATTTGCTCCGCCGCTAGTCGTGACCGCTTCTTCGCTCTTTCCTTGTAGATTCTCTTGCGGTGTTTTCGTTTCCTTGAGCTATTTACACCGCTCTCCGCAACATGCTTCTCTTTTCGCGGCATCCTTCTCACAACAGCTAGCGTCTCGACCAAACACTTCTCCTCAATGTGCACATCCGCAGGAGCTTCCTCAATAGCATTGATGACCGCGACCACCCTCATGTCACTTGGTTGCTTCATCAATTTGGACACATCGAACTTGACCAATTCATTGTTCAATCGGAAGGTCAGCTCGTTTTTCTCCATGTCAACCAACACTCTCGCCGTAGCTAACAATGGTCATCCCAAGATTATGGGAACTTCGAAGTCCACTTCGCAATCCAAAATTACAAAGTCAGCTGGGAAGATAAGCTTACCGATCTTAACTAGCACATCAGATAAGATCCCTACGGGTCGCTTTACCGAACGGTCAGCCATCATCACTCTCATGGACGTTGGTTTAGGAGCTCCCAAACCCAATTTGTTATACACTGCTAGCGGCATCAAATTTATACTAGCACCAAGGTCACACATAGCTCTCCCGAAGTTGAGCTTCCCGATAGTACATGGAACTGTGAACGCACCTGGATCATCCTTCTTTTCAACTAACGACCTTGAAGAGATAGCGCTGCAGTGATGGAGGTTGTCTTCCGGTTCAAAACTCACCGTCCTCTTCTTTGTAATCAAGTCCTTCATGAACTTGGCATAACCGGGCATTTGTTCCAGCGCTTCCACCAATGGTATGTTTATTGAAATCTCTTTCAACATGTTCATGAAGTTCAGGAACTTACCATCGTCAGCTTTCTTCTTTAAACGCTGTGGGAACGGAGGTGGTGGTCGAGGCATCATAGTTGGAAGCTTTTCAGCTTCCTTGCGTTTCTCCGCGGGCTTTGGAGTTTCCTCCTCTACCGCCTCTTCATCATCCACAGTATCACCTTGAGTCTGAATTACCGGATGTGATTCCGATAACATTTTTCCGCTTCTTGTGGTGATCGCCATACAGCTTGCATCATTCTTCGGACGAGTGGTGTCGCTCGGCAAAGTACCTATTTTCCTTGGGTTTAGAGATGCCGAGATGTGACCCACTTGCTTCTCTAGTTGCTTGATCGCGGTTGAGTGTGACTCCACTACCAGACTCAATGTTGATAGCTCATTCCGCATTGCCTTTACCCCAGAGTCAGTCGATTCCACCTTAAGCAGCATCTTTGCCATCATGTTCTCAAGTTTGGACGTCTCAGCCTCGCTGCCAGCTTTATCCCGATTACCAGGTGGTATATACAACCCACCTCTATCGGTGTTGTTCCTCCAGTTTCCTTGGTCACGCTCTTTGTAACCACTTTTCTCATAGTGGTTGTCTCGCTGATAATTCCGACCTTGGTTTCCCTGGCCATTGGCCTGGAAACCCCCCAAGTAATTCGCTTCCTCAGTCTCTATACCTTAGGAACCCACAGCTTGTACCTTCTCTATACTTCCTGACGTCAAGTGCCTTGTCAGGAGATCCAACTGTGTTTTCAGGTGCGCTATGTCTTGGTCGCGCTCCTCCTCTTTCCTTCGCTGCTCTGCTGACATGCCACCTGTATAGGTTCTAGCTGCAACCTCTGAATCCCGTGTGTGCCAGGCTCTGTTGGTCTTGGTGAGCCTGTCCAAAATAGTTGTGGCGTCGGCAAAAGTGCAACCCATAAACGCTCCACCTGCTGCGTTGTCCAATGTTGGCTTGGTAGCCGAATTTAGTGCCCTGTAGAATGTCTGCATCAAGAATTCGTTGTTCAGCTGATGGTTGGGGCACTGTGTCAGCTTCTTCTTAAATCGCAACCAAGTCTCGTGCAGTGCTTCGTGAGGTTGCTGCCTGAAATTACTAATCTCATCCCTCAACTGTATCATCCGAGAGGGAGGAAAGAACCTTTCTAGGAAAGCTCCTCTCAACTCGCCCCACGTTGCGATAGAGTCGGGGGTCAGCTCCGTTAACCACAATGCTGCCTCATCAGACAGAGACAACGGAAACAATCTGAGCCTGATCGCTGTCTGACTCACGCCCGACAGCTCAAACGATTTGCAGATCCCCACGAAATTCATCAAGTGCTGGTTTGGATCGTCACCAGCAACACCGCGGAACACTCCTCTCAAGTTCAACAGTTGGATCATCGTGCTAGTGATGTTGAACTTGGCTCCGGGCGGTAGCGGTGGAACAATAATGGCGCCCGTAGCGCCAGCTCCATCTAAATCTAGATCCTCATCATTCCGTACCACATCATCCTGCAGACCACCAGCATTCAAATTTTGTTGGGCCTGCAGTTCTGCAGCGATCCTTGCTGCGTCTAATTGTGCGGCCATATTCCGCCTCAATGTTCTCGCAAGTTCGGGGTCGTAAGGTAAAATTTGTTCCCCCGAACCTCGGGTACTTGGCATGCACAACCTGTACCCTGTCCAAAAACAAAAACAACAAACAGAAATAAAAGCAGGAAATTATGACTAAAAGTCAACTAAACACACCAGACTTAATCAAAAACCGTATTCCCCGGCAACGGCGCCACTTTTTGATAACGCTCAAACTACACCTCAAATTAACGAGGCGTAAGCGATCGTAGTCAAGTAAAGAACCCAACAAGGTTGGGGTCGAATCCCACAGAGAATATGGTGAAGATCAAGCCTTTAGTGAATTGAGTAACTCGTAGTCAATTGTTTCCGATAAATAAAAAGGGGGGGGGGGTTGTGAACAAATCGTAAACAAAAGCAACAATAATGTAAGAGAATAATCAGTAAGAGAGAATGAACTAGGGACGTTTTCACCATGGCTTTTGTAACAATGTCGATTCTAGGCTTAACCGGGTTCTTTCTATATGCTTGTCACGATGTGATTGCGTCAATTGTATCGTCTAAACGTCTCTCGACCAAATAAACAAATTTCCTTTTATCTTCTTTCGATCTCAAAAAGATGTGCTTTTTTAGCTCTCAATCCTAACATCAAGTAGACTAATCCAGTTACGGCATTAATCTTTAAGACGAGAGTTGGTAGTCTCGAATCCTTGTCGTTAATCAATTTTTCCCGGTTTTAATCTCTTTACTCAAGCAAATTAAACCTAGGCATGTTCTAATGTTTGCAACCACTAGAAAACGTGACATAAAGTATGATTAACAATGTGACAATACATATATCGAACCCAACGCTACCCGGAATCTATATTGCTACGTTTGCCATGGCTCCCACAACCCTAGTTGCGGGAGTTTTAGTTACTCATGCTTGAAGATGAAAAGAAGAAAGTCATGTTCATAAAATAATAAAGAAACGAGATCCTTACAATATATTGAGGACAATCTTCAAGTATCCAAGGACAAAAGAAACCAAGAACTCAAGAACGAATCAAGAACACGAATGTTAATTCAAGAAACGTGTTCTTGCTCCCAAAAACTAACTAAAAACGTGTTTAAACTAATGGGTGAATTCTCCTTAACATAAACCTAACATAGGGTATTTATAGGAGTAGTAGAAACCAAATCCAAAACGGGCTAGGAATCCCCAAAACGCGGGTTGCCGCCTGACGCTACTGCCTTAACTTGACGGCCAGGCTGACGGACCGTCAAGGCAGTGACGGACCGTCGCCTGGACCGTCACCTTAAGGCAGTGGTACTGTTTCCTTTGCTGCCTTGGTGCGACGGTGGGGGTGACGGACCGTCACACCCTTGACGGGCCGTCACCTTGGTCGTCATCCTTAGGCAGTACGTTGCTTCCACTTGACGGTCCATGTGATGGACCGTCACATATGTGACGGGCCGTCACTCAGGCCGTCACTCTTAGGCAGAACGTCATTTTTCTCGTATTTTCTTCTGTTTCCGTGTTTGTTACCATTTCCTACAAATACAACATAAAAACATCAAAAACAACAACGGTTGCTTGAAAACGTACGATTGTTCTTAGTAAAAAGGAGTCGAAAGTGACGTAATTTGGCGTCACATCACCTACCCTGACCCAAATTGTCAAGTATCTCCATCTACGTGAACACCAGTGCCCGTGGATAACAGGGCCAAGTGTCTCTTTCCAGTTGCTCTATAATCACTTTGAGACTACGGGGGGGATTCACTCAATATCAAAATGAATTCTACACATTTCTGGAGTGGGACAAGACCCGAGCTTTGGCATTTCCTATAGCACTTTTGGGCATCATGGTCTTCCTATTGAACGAAAATCTCTTCATCAATACCCGGGTAATAATGGTGGCCCATATCATGTTTCATGGCCTATCTGACGGAGGAACCATTAGCTAATTTCTGTTAGTCTCAGTTATTTTATCTTACATCTATAGGGCTCTAGGAAGATGCAAAAACGTGCATCGCTACTTCCAAGGGTGCAACCTACTTTTGTAGTACTGGATTCTCAAAAAAAAATTCAAAGTCGATAGGGACCAAGAAATCCCCAAACCAGGTGGGCTCGATGACTTAGAAATGCTGACAGATGCACTCCATCGCAGAGGCATAAGAAATAGGACCAAGATAGGGTGGGCTCAAGCTTTTTGTGAACTAAGAGAAGATAATGTCCAAATGATGTTTAATGATTTTCACTCGATAGAGGTAGTCGTGAAATATCATGATTTAGCTTTCCTTTCTCTCCCTAGGATTTGAGAAATCTAGCCCTACGCTCCTCAAAGAGTCCTTAGGAAATTTGAAAGGGTCCAAATCAAGCAGGAAACTGTTCATATGGGTTGTTACATCATTGACTACGATGAAGATGACAAAGTAACGAAGGCTAGAGCAATCCGCCATAACTTGAAGACACTCGTGAAAATGGGTCCGAAAAAATTAGCCAAAGATAGGTTTGACCCTGGGTATATGGATGGCTACAAAGAGTGGGTAAAAGCAAATATTGAAAAAGTAGTTATATTAGAACCATGGGTCGATTCTAGACCCAATGTCCATCCACAATTGATAAATCTCCAAGAAAAGATAGCTAGGAGGGAGCGAGAATTTCTTAGAAAACAAGAAGACGACCAGCTCACCATAGCAGGGTTGACTCAAGAACTCGAAGATATGAGAATAGGTATAGCTTAACTTGACTCAAAATGACCAAGAAAGTCTTGGAGTCCAGGGCATTACCGATACACGAATAAGCGGTAAAACTTCAAAGCGTCTTTTGGTTAAGCCAATTCGAACTCAGGTACATCACTGGAGCATCCAAGAGGAGTAGAACTGGAGAAGGACCTTCAACATCATATTTTTAGTATCTTTGCCCTTGCGTGGGTTTGCTTTTATGTATTCCCTAAAATACCCCTACGTGGGTTTGCTTTCTATGTATGTTTTTCTTTACCTAAAATTGCCTCTGCATGGGCATGACTTTTACGCATTTATCCATTCTCTTAAAATGTACCCTCTTCGGCCGGCTTTTTATCTCTTTAAAGGGAAGTTTTTCCATATATATATATATGGTATTTTGGGGGCAATAGAACGATTTAAATACAACACATACGTCTTTCGAACTCACTAGGCCCACCTTTGGCATAAAAAGGTCACCCAGTTAGGACGCGATATTTATTGTGATATTATTGTGATATGAACTATCTTATGTGCTATGTGTGTTGCTCAAATCGAGGAAAATTAGCCCACTCCATGTAAAATTTTCTAGAACACCATAGGCAAAATATAAAGCCCACTATGCAAAGTCCAACCAAAATTACTCCTTGAGTCCCTCAGTTTCTCCAGAAAATCTGAACCTCACTTAACTATACCTAAAAAAACTCCTCTCCATCCAACAGGAAGTTGACTAGCTATGGACATTGAGGAGGCCAGGCTCGGGAGAATGGAAGAAATCAATAGGAAAATAGTTGAGGTCGAGAAATAGACTAGGGAGGTGGAACAACTCACCAAAGAGGCATTGGCCAAATCTGTGAAACTTGACGAAGAGATAGCCATCACAGAAGAACAGATGGCTAAAGTCGATGAGATGTTAACTCAAGTCAGAGTTGCAAAAGAAATCGAAGAGGTTCAGAGAAAGAGTAGGGAAATTGACAGACTAACTGAAGCAGTTTTAGCCAAAATAAGGGAAGTCGAAGAACAGAATGCTAGGGCTAAAGCCAAAATCGTTGTGCTAGATTAGATGCTCAGAAAGCCAAAGGCAATGCCAAAAAGAGACTTCGTTCGAGAGATCAAGCAACTGATTTTGGAGTTTGAGGCTGTTACAGAAATGATTGGAAAACTGGAGAAATGAAAAGAGAAAGTGCTTGATGAACCCAAAGTGGAGGCTTTTGAGCCAGTGGAATTCCCTATGACTCTGGAAGAATTCATAGAAGAAATGAAGAATTGGTCCGAGACTAAAGATGCAGTTTTCTAGCCGTCCAAGTTAAGACAGGGTGACAATTAGATTGTCTTAGAAGCTCACTCTAGGAACTTTTTGTTGGTCCCTGAGGTTGTGGAAATCTCTACCATTTACCAGATCTTGCAAGCCATGGGCACTTAGCACCCGGATGAGACCCAGGGACCCCAGTGCAATCTTAAAGATGAACACAAAGAATGTGCCTACCATCCTTTCCAGAAGGGGCACATCACTGATGAATATGGGGTTTTGAGAACTAAGGTCCACGAAATGATCAACAGTTGACAAATTGCTCACCTATTTGGGTCCCACACCATGCTAGCATGTGACTGAGTCAAACCTGGAATGCCCATTACTGAAGATGTCCTTATTCATCACTTGGACTTCACTACCTTCAAGGATAACTATGAGGATATCAACTTCAAGCTGGTTCAAGCTAAGATCCTCCACCCTGTGGAGAGGAAGGAGATAAGAGGGTCTCTGTCAAGTGGGAAAAGGATGATGACATCTGTCTCTATCATGATGGAATGAAAGGTCACGACATCGATAAGTGTTGTGCCTTCCGCTTTGACCTTGAGCATCTAATTTGAATCAGGAAGATCAACCTCCAGTTCTCACCAGACCACCCTTGAAGATCGAAGGTCAAGAAGATCAAAACCCACCACTATCCAAAGAAGCTTTAAAAGTAGCAAAGCTATTGTAGTTATTTCCTTTCTGTCATTTTTTTTTACTTTTTCTTTTGTAATCAAAAGATAGTGGGAGAAATGAAATAAAAACTTACCCTTTACCTATTCAAACTACGTAGGGCCTGAATTCTCCTTCGTGAGATACGTAGGCATCCCTTCAAGGCCCGGCCCCTATCCTTAAGAAATTTTTATTTCCCCACTTTGACAGAGATGCCAAAGGATTCAAAAGACACATCAAGTGCTACAAGAAAAGTATCAGAAGATGAGGACTCGACAAGTTAAATTTCTTGATAGGATCTACTTACCTGAAATCGATGGGTAAATTCCTGTCCATCGAACCCTCGAGTCAATAAATACTCGTGGATCAATTTGCCTTGATGAAAAACAACTTTATGTGTTAAAGTAATCCTTATGTGTTTATTTCCAGTTAGATATCGTGTATTGTTTATCGCTGACGGAATCTAACATATTGGCCTTTGAGTTGTTTTTACTTAAACGGGTAATAGAAACTGATCTGTGTTGACAAAACTGGCCGAACATCCTTACTTCACCCGTTCAAAGGCACATATAGATTCCTTCTCTAGCCGCCGCTTCTCTATGGGAAAAATGACTGATAGTGAGGAAGAAAATGATTTAATTGTGAGAGATAATGTTATTGCTAAACAAAGTGAGATGATTGCAGAACTGACAAAGAAGTTAGAAAGGATGCAAGAAGAGGAGCAAAAAGCTAAAGACATGGCGAGCCTGGCTATTGCCTCTAAAACCCCAACTCTGGGCAACTCCCAAACACCTCTCCAAATACCTCCACTCAATTCCCCGTTAACCTAAAACTATCCAAGGGATGTCCCGCCCACCTCCACAACTAGACCTTTCAACATACCTCCCTCCAATAACCTTCCCCATATCGGATCCTCGTATCAAATCCACACTCCTCCTATCTAGCACACTAACCAAAACAACCACCCAAGTGCCTACAATCCATAAAATCTCCCTCTAAATTACAAAAATACGCCATTGAACACCTACATCTCCTAGAATAACCGTCCCAACGTCACTAACCCATACAACTATACCTCTACATATCCAAATGCCATTCCACATGTACAGCCTTCACCAGTCCAGAGTATGTCACCTACTACTTTCCATGTTATGGTAGAACCATATACTGCTCTCCCAAAAAGCCCCAAGCTTGACCACTATGAGGTAAAGGAGAAAGAGTTGAGGTCCACAGTAAAGAAGCATTATCATGACATGGCGCAGATGAAAGAGGAAATAGCTAGGATCAAAGAACTCTGAGGTTCATCTTATGAGAAGGGTTATGATTATGATGATCTTTGCATTCATCCGGAGTTGGATCTGTCGGACGGATTCAAGACTACCAAATTCGAGACCTTCAATGATATTGAGAACCCTGAGATTCATTTGAGAAGCTATTACAACTAAATGGTCGGCAAAAGGAAGAATAACGCTTAGTTGATAAGGGTGTTTAGCCGGAGTTTGAGCGGGGAAGCTTTAGAATGGTTCACCGCTCAAGAATTAAAGAAGTGGTCTAGATGGAGTGATCTAGCCAGAGACTTTGCTCAAAGGTTTGCGTACAACATAGAAGTTGTTCCATATCGATACTCTCTGAGCTGCATCAGGCAAAAATCAAATGAGGACTTCTAAGATTACGCCTATCAGAGGAGAAAGGAGGCGGCGAGAATTCGGCCTCCCATGACCGAAAAGGAGATTAGCACGGTGTTTATGCGCTCTCAAGAATTGGAGTTCTACGACAAAATGATATCAACAGTTAAAGAAAAGTTTGCCGATGTAGTTAAGATTCGTAAAATTGTTGAGGATGGCCTTCGGAGTGGAAAGATTACCAAGGCCTCAGCATCATCAGGATCGGCAGGACTTCCCAAAAAGAATAGGGAAGAGGTGTCTTCAGTATCCTCTAGTCCTATCCCGAAATTGCGAAAACCCTTTGGATCCAACCATGAAAAATCATTTGTTCCAACAACCCCTCCCCCAGCTCCACAAAATCCTCAACCTGTTTTCTATACTCAGCCCATTTACCAAGCTCCACAACTAAATATTCAGCCCATTTACCAAGCTCCACCACCAAATATGCATCCCACTTACCAAGCTCTTTCCCAAATTTTCCAAATGTATCAAAAGGCTCCTAAAAACCAGAATTATCACCAAGTTCCCCCTGCCAATCAAAATAACAATCTTCCTTGTCTAAATTTGGAAAAGAAAGTTCCTCGAACTTTTACCCAACTAGTTGAAACCAGAACTCAATTATACAAAATATTGAACGCTGCCGGATTCATCTAGCCTATTCAGCCCAAACCTGGTAACAAAGATTCTTATTTCTTCAGTGTTGATCGACATTGTGCTTATCATTCTAGAGAAGCTGGACATGATACCGAAGATTGCATTAACCTGAGGCACAAAATTCAGGATTTGATTGATTAAAGGGTGGTCACATTGCAGACAACACCGCCAAATGCTAATAATAACCCACTCCCGAATCACGGGGGAGACACTGTTAACATGATAGAGGTTGATGAAGAAAGGGTTGTGAGCAAGTCAATAATGCCAGTTAGTCCTAAGAAGCAGGAAATGTTGGAAAGACTGTAGCTACTTTGAGTATTGCTGAACTACCCTTTGAAGGGTGAATGCACAATAAGGCCTTGCACATCGCTGTCAAATATCAAGAGAAAATTGTGAATGGGGTTTTGATTGATGATGGTTCGGGTCTGAATATTTTCCTGTTATCCACATTCATTCAGCTAGATTATGATTTGGGAAATATTTGCCAGGGCAGAATCAATGTAAAAGCCTTCGATGGAGGTCAAAGGGACACTATCAGAAAGGTCAGTTCATACGTCCAAATGGGACCTCCTGAGTTCTACGTCGAGTTTCAAGTCGTGGACATGACCACCAATTATATCTTGCTCCTTGGGAGGCCATGGATCCACCAGGCTGAAGTTGTGCCCTCGACAATGCATCAGATGGTAAAATTTGTATAGGAAGACCACGAGGTGGTCATTCATGGTGAAAGGAGTCATATGAGTCAACCCAACGGTTTTGTTCCCGTAATTGAAGAAGTTTCAAGGGGTAGCGACTTTTGCACCATGGAAATCATGAATGCCACAGGAGAGGATCTCGCAACACAAGTGCCAATGCCGCCAATTTACAAGATGATTACAACTACAATATTAAGGAAAGGGTTCGAGCCAGGGTTTGGATTAGGCAAGAATTTTGACGGCATGATTAAGCCAATAAGGATCCTTGGATAGCTGTCCAAGAACGTTCTAGGGTATGTACTCCAAGAAGACAAGGCAAAAATCGAAGAAAAAGAGCTGTCAAGTTTGCCAAACCTGCTACCTCATCTAAATCAGTCATTCCCAGTATGAATTGGTCCCCCAAGTGATGATACAGAGGATGGAATAGGAGATTTGTTCGAGGAATGTGATTCCATAATAGCAGAAGTCCCTGAAGCATCCATTATCAGGGATGCCAGGCCAGGAGAGAAGTTGCAGAACTGTGTCGCTACTCCTCTTATGACTCTTTGTTTGTCTGGGTAGACGAAATACTTTATTATTATGAAAATTGATGATAGTACGGATGAGGCCCATGACTCACCCTTTATGTCTTTAATTTTATTGTACTGTCTTTTCCATTTTCCAAAAGGCATAGATTCACATTCGTGCAAGTCATAGCCATGGTTTATAAATATTTTTCAAGATTTCAATGAAAGTCTCCTTATTTCAAAAATATTTATTGTTCATCATCATTTTTGTTTACTTGTTATTATCTAACTCATTTTGTTTTGGTTTCAGTAATAATAAGTTAAAACCTGCCAATGTCATATCATGTCAAGAGCTTAACAAAAAAATCGAGCTAGACTACGATGATTTTGAAGAATACGATAAAGAAACTATGGTTCTAGAATAGTTGATAGAGGAACTAAATGATTTTGAGAACCGTGAAAGGCCCAACCTAGAGGAAACTGAGACGGTCAATCTAAGGGATGGCCAAGAGGTCAAAGAAACCAGAATCAACATCCATCTGACAGAAGCACAGAAAAGGGAACTCATTAGATTTCTCGGAGAATACATCGACTTATTTTGCTTGGGCCTACAGTGACATGCCAGGGTTAAGCACAAATATCATCTCTCATAAGTTGCATATCAACCCAGGGTTTGATCCGATTAAGCAGAAAACTCAAAAATTCAAGCCAGATCTAAGTCTGAGAATTAAGGAAGAAGTAACCAAATAGATACAATCTGGAGTGGTAAAAGTCACAAAGTATCTAACTTGGTTGGCAAACATTGTCCCAGTTCCCAATAAAGATGGGAAGATTAAGATCTGTGATGACTATCGAAACCTGAACAAAGCTAGTACCAAGGACAACTTTCCTTTGCCCAACATCCACATCCTTATTGACAACTGCACGAAGCATGAAATGCAGTCATTCGTGGATTGTTTTGCTGGGTATCACTAGATCCTAATGGACAAAGAAGACGTGGAGAAAATAACCTTCATTACACCTTGGGGCATTTATCATTATCGAGTGATGCCGATTGGTATTAAAAATATAGGTGCCACATACATGAGAGCCATGACGGCCATATTCCATGACATGATTCACAAAGAGATTGAAGTATACGTGGATGATGTGATTATCAAATCCCATAAGAGTCCGTATCACTTGACTCATTTAAGGAAGTTCTTTGATCGGCTACGAAAATGCATTCTGAAGTTGAACCCCACTAAATGTGCTTTTGGGGTACCAGCTGGCAAGCTGTTGGGATTCATAGTCAATATGAGGGGCATCGAGCTCGACCTTTCAAAGATCAAAGCAATTCAGGAGTTGCCTCCCCAGAAGACAAAGAAAGAAGTCATGAGTTTCTTGGGGAGATTGAATTATATTAGCTGATTCATAGCTCAGTCAACGGTTATTTGTGAACCTATTTTCAAGTTACTGAAGAAAGATGCACCAACCAAATGGACTGAGGAGTGTCAGTAAGCTTTTGACCGTATCAAGAATTACTTGTCCAGTCCACTAGTTTTGGTTTCTCCAAGAGAAGAAAGTCCGTTGTTATATCTATCAGTCTCAGAAAATGCATTTGGGTGTGTCTTGGGGCAACATGATGAAAGTGGAAAGAAAGAACGAGCAATTTATTACTTGAGCAAGAAGTTCACTTTATACGAGGCTCGTTATACTTTGTTGGAAAGGACTTGTTGTGCTTTGACGTAGGTTGCCCAGAAATTGAGACATTATTTGTCATTCTACACGACATATCTCATTTTTAGAATGGACCCTCTGAAGTACATATTCTAAAAGGCCATGCCTACAGGAAAATTGGCCAAGTGGAAAATATTGCTAATTGAGTTTGACATCGTGTATGTGACTCAAAAAGCAATTAAAGGACAAGCCTTAGCGGAAAATCTGGTTGATGAAGATTATGAACCACTCCGAGCTTATTTCCCAGATAAGAGATTCTGTTCATAGGAGAAGATATTGCATAAGCATACCCTGGCTGGAGATTGTTCTTCGATGGAGAAGTCAACTTCAAAGGTTCAGACATTGGAGCAGTCTTGGTATCAGAAACTGGTCAACATTACCCGGTGACAGCCAAACTCTATTTTCCATGCACCAATAATATGGTCAAATATGAAGCTTGTATTCTCAGCATTCAGTTGGCTATTGATATTGATATTCAAGAACTCTTGGTCATCGGTGACTCTGATTTTCTAATTCACCAAGTCCAAGGTGAGTGGGCTATGAAAAACCCCAAGATTATGTTGTATGTGAAATTTGTATGAAGTCTGTACAAGAGGTTTAGAAAGATCGAGTTCAAGGATACTCCGAGGATTCAAAATGAATTCGTTGATGCTTTGGTAACCATATCCTCCATGATTCAGCACCCAGACCAGAGTTTTATCAATCCGTTGGTGATAGGTCTAAAAGAGCAACCTGCGCACTGTGTGCAAGTTGAAGCAGAACCAGACGGAAAGCCATGGTATTGTGATATCAAGAAGTATCTAGAAGCCGAGGTCTATCCAGAAGATGTGAACGCCAACAAAAAGAAGAAAATCCACCGGATGGCCAACAACTTTTTCCTAAATGGAGAAATTCTTTATAGGAGGACTCCATATCTTGGATTCATAAGATGTGTTGACTCGGTTGAATCCACAAAGTTGCTAGAGGAAGTACATGTCAGAGTGTGTGGACCTAATATGAATGGGTTCACCTTAGCCAGGAAGATCTTGCGAGCTGGATACTTTTGGATGACCATGAAAAATGACTGTAGCAAGTTCGTACAGAAGTGTCACAACTGCCAGATCCATGGAGATTTGATTCGAGTGTCGCCCAGCGAGCTTCATGCTATGAGTTCACCTTGGCCTTTTGTAGCCTGGGGCATAGATGTCATTGGTCCTATCGAGCCGCCTTTCTCCAACGGACACAGATTCATTTTGGTAGAAATTTACTACTTCACCAAGTGGGTAGAAGCTGCTTCTTACAAGTCTGTGACCAAAAAGGTTATAGCTGACTTTGTCAAGAACTATTTGATTTGCCGATTCAGGATCCCTGAGTCAATCATCACAGATGATGGAGTGAATATGAATAGTCATTTGATGAGAGATATATGGGATTAATTAAAGATCACTCACCAAAATTTGACCGTATACTGTCCACAAATGAATGGAGCTGTGGAAGCTGCCAACAAGAATATTAAGAAGATCTTGAATAAGATGGTCGATATCCACCAATCTTGGCATGAGATGTTGACTTAGGCTTTGTTGTGGTACTGGACGACCGTTAGAACAACTGAAATGAAGAGCAACTGAAATGAATCTCGAGAGAGAATCTCATAATTCCCACAAAGTGTCAAATCTCTTATCAATGGAATAAGATTCATCATGAAACTTTTAACTGGGGCAGAAATTTTGAGGAGGACCTCAAAATTTCCACCAAATTTCATTCAAGATTTCAAAAACAAACTTCGAAGAATTCCCAAGCACCGAGAGATCAGAGTCTACTTCAAAATTCCTAATTGTAACAAAGTCTGAGGTGGACTAATCCCCATCTATAACATATCTCTCGAAAGATCATTCTCAAACTTCACAGCTAGAACGATAAAGGATCTCCAGAGTCTGCCAGTAGTGTATCAGAGATGTCAAAGCCTTGAATAAAGGACGTTCTTTGATCTAGTACATGACATGATAGACAGAGACCTTTCCAAACTATCTTTTTCAAATCTTTGTTTTCCAAAAACTTGCTTGGGAAATTTTTAAAAAATTAATTTTTCTCCTTTATAATTTGGTTTTGTCTTATGTCTACCGTGACCCCGGGAGTCGAGGAAGACAAGTGTCCGAGAGTAGAAAGTATCCCCAAAAGACAAAGCAAGGAGAAGGAGATCAAAGGAGGTCAACACAGATTAGTTTTTCCAAAATCTAACAATTTTTCTGTGGATGCAGGTTATCCTATAAAGTATGTTAGAGATTAGTGAAAGTCCCTCGTTATACAGTGTGTTCAGAGAAACATAACAAGACCAGATTCCCCAAATTGGCGAGAAAAGCCAAAATGGTAGGAAGGAGCCAAAAGAGACAAAAGTCCCTGGAATGGACAAATCTACTTGTAGTTGCAGGAACTACCAGATAAAGAGAGATCGGCGGCATCCTCGAATCCCCAAGCAGATCAGGATGCTGCGGCCAACTGATACGCCCAAATTATACCTCAGTTAAGAAGTGTATGTGGTTGTTGTCAAATATAGAACCCAACAAAGGTTGGGGTCGATCCCACACGGAATAATATGCAAATTAAGTCGTTAGTGAATTAGATGACTAATAATCAATAGTTTACGGTAATTGGGGGGGGGAGGGGGTTCTAGTGATCAATATTTAATTGCTACTTGAATATTTCAAATAGTAAACAACGAACTTTTATGAGTAAAAATCAATATGAGAGGTGAACTAGGGATGTTTTCACCATGGCTTCACAAACAACATAGAGTTAGAGTTCAACCGGGTTCTTTTAATATGCCTAATATGAATTAATTAAAATCGTTCTTATGTCTAAACATTTCTCAACCAAATATACGCATTATCTTTTCAATTCTCTCAAACTTTAAAGGATTACAATTATAAAACTCAATTTATACCCCAATTAGATTAACCTCGCTCGAGCGTCAATCATTAGATGGGAGTTAGTAGTCCCGAATCCTTGTTGTTAATCCAATTTTCCAGGTTTTAGTTCCTTTGTTCAAGAAAATCAAACATAGACTTATTCTAATGTTTGCAACCATTAGAAAATATTAAAAACATAAGATTAACAATGTACTATGCAATATGTATTGAACCCAATCTCACAAGAACCCTAGATCGTTACTAGGCCATGGCTCCCACAACCCTAGTTGTCGGACTTTTAGCAACTCATGAATAAAGAAAAACAAAAAGCAATGATATTCATAATAGAAGAAAAATCCTTACAAGATATGACAACCCACTTCAATTCTCCAATAGAACTTGAGCAATAAATTCCCATAAAGCAAGAGTAAAATAGCAATGTATTGTTTGTGTTTTAAGCACTACAATTCTTCAAAAGTATGCTGAAACAAAGTACTGGAAAATTACCCTAAGAATCCTATTTATAGGCAATTAGAAATTAAATCCGGATTGGTCTAGGAAAGGAAAGTCGCGTCTAGAAAATGGACTCCAAAATGGTCCATTTTGGTCCACAACGGACCATTTTTTAGACCGTTTTAACTCCCAAAGTTAGCCAACAGTCTGCTTCTGGAAATGGTTGAAGAAACGGTCCATTTCTCTGGAAAATTGTCCGTTGTCTTAACCATTTTATCTCCCAATACTTGTCATCAATCTGTTTCAAGTTGACATCTCTAGTGTAAATCGCATTTGGCAAATGAGTTTTATGTATGACTCATCATGTGAGTCGTCACAAGGAACCAGTTGAGCCATTTTCAGCATCTTTTTCTCCTTTTTTCATTTTCGTTCACTTTTCCTGCAAGTACAACACAAATACCATCAAAACAATAACGGTTGCTTGAAAACTCACGATTATTCTTAGTTAAAGGAGTCAAATGTGTCGTAGGATGCCGACACATCAAAATCCTCAACTTAGAACATTTACTTGTCCTCAAGCACCAAGACACAAAAACAAAGAGATGACTCAGCTTAGAATACAACCAACATGTCTCTAGCAAACCATGGCCATTCAACAGTTTATTCAATTTAAACTAAGACTCCCCGGTACTACACAAATGTATGAAAAGTTAACTTGTAAGGATCCAAGCATGTCATTCTGATATGATAGAATACTCTACATACACACACAACAGCTATCCCAATAATCAGTAGATAATACAGAAATCCAGGTGCCCTCACCACAAAGAAGTCCTACACACGAGATTTGGGACTAGGTAAGGCGCTCACACTCACAAATGATTTCAAACAATGCACATGTGATGCCATAAGCTTGCCCTTGCTATTCTATTTCAGTTTTTCAGAAAGACGCTCAGGATCACTACAGGACTTGTTTTGGCTTGTAATGATGCTTCAGGTGCAGGTAGGATACATTTGGGGAATAGTGACTAAACCCTTCTTGTAATCATCAACCTATTATTTCCATTCAACCTTTTTCCATCCACTCTTAATCACCTTTGATTTCCTTATTTCTTGCTACAGGTGTGGCCTTTTTAACTTGATAACTCTTTTTCTTTCTTTTTCAGTTCTTTTTTTGTCTTTTCATTTGGCACACACCTGCACTTTCTATCCCAACAATAACCAATTAAGCACAACCCCATTTTTATTATCATGTACCTCTACAGTAGCCACCCTCAACTTAGGCTAATTGCCTGAGTTTAGGTGCACGATATCCAAGGAAGGACCAGGGCCAAAATAGAGACTCAAAGTTAAAAGGGAAAGGTAAGAGGTTATCGGAAGAACAAAGTCAACTTTGGCTCAAACAGGGATCAAAGGGGTTATTTACATTTGAATGGTCTTTTAGGCTAAGTGGACTGCATACAAAAAAGGGCATGTGATCCTTTCCTAAGCAACTAACTTCGAACTTAACAAAATAAGTGGGGTAGGTTCTAGATGCATGCACAGAGTAAGAGTTTATAACAATAATCTCACACACACTTGGCACCAAGAAACCATACCACTACCAACTATCAAAACAACAGCTCGGCTTAAGCACAATTATTACAATCGCAAATGCACAATGACATTCAGGGATCCAGAACAGTTAACCAGTTCAAACATAAGTACAAATTCAACATTTTTGGAAGGGGGCTCCTTTTTAGTTCAACTTGCAAAAAGCCATGCTTGCTATACACACCACAACACAACACAAACAAAATTAAATTGACAACCTAAATATGCTGGTTCTACTAGATATCACACCGAGGGAAAAGAAACATGGCAATAAAAACCCTCGGTGGTGATAGACTCACAAGTATCTCAACACCCTCAACTTAGACTCATGTATTGTCCCCAATGCATGCATGTGAAAGCTAAAACTGTGAGAGAAAGGAATACCTGGGAAGACCTTACGCCTTAGAGTCTGGTACGATGTTGGAGACTGCCAGGGTCTCCAAAGTAGGAGCAGTCTCTGGAATAGGTGCAAGCAACATCAGCTAGTTGGGCTCTAAATTGCTCCTGTATCATCTCCTCAGCTACATCATCACCTATAGCAGTAGCATCCTCGATGTTAGCATTGTTCAGGTTCTGTTGATCAGCAACAGGTTGTTGAAGCCTTACTGCTTCACGCTATTGTGCATTCATGTTTAGCCTCAAAGTCTTTGCAAGCTCGAGGTCGTATGGTATTATTGGGTCACCCGAGCTTTGGGTACTTGGCATGCACAAATATGTACCCTACAGTCACAAAAACAACAAATAAAAATAAAAGTGGGAAATATGAGTAAGAGTCAAATAAACACACCGGACTTGATGAAAAACTTTATTGCCTGGCAATGGCTCCAAAATTTGATACGCCCAAATTATACCGCAGTTAAGAAGCGTAAGCGATCGTTGTTAAATATAAAACCCAACAAAGGTTGGGGTCGATCCCACAGGGAATAAGGTGCAAATTAAGTCGTTAGTGAATTAGATGACTAATAATCAATAGTTTCCGGTAATGGGGGGTTTCTAGTGATCAATATTTAATTGCTACTTGAATATTTCAAATAGTAAATAATGAACTTTTATGAGTAAAAATCAATATGAGAGGTGAACTAGGGATGTGTTCAGCATGGCTTCGTAAACAACATCGAGTTAGAGTTGACTCGGGTTATTTTCATATGCTTAATACAAAGTAATTGAAATCGTTCTTATGTCTAAACATTTCTCAACCAAATAGACACATTATCTTTTCAATTCTCTCGAACTTGAAAGGATTACAATTACAAAACTCAATTTATATCCCAAGTAGATTAACCTCGCTCGAGCGTCAATCATTAGATGGGAGTTAGTAATCCCGAATCCTTGTTTTTAATCCAATTTTCTGGGTTTTAATTCCTTTGTTCAAGCAAATCAAACATAGACTTATTCTAATGTTTGCAACCATTAGAAAATGTTAAAAACATAAGATTAACAATGTACTATGAAATATGTATTGAACCCAATCTCACAAGAACCCTAGATCGTTACTACGCCATGGCTCCCACAACCAGGGTTGTGGGAGTTTTAGCTACTCATGAATAAAGAAGAACAAAAAGCAATGATATTCATAATATAAGAAAAATCCTTAAAAGATATGACAACCCACTTCAATTCTCCAATAGAACTTGAGCAAAAAATTCCCAAAAAGCAAGAGTAAAATAGCAATGTATTGTTTGTGTTTTAAGCGCTACAATTCTTCAAAAGTACTCTAAAATGAAGTATTGGAAAATTACCCTAAGAGTCCTATTTATAGGCAATTAGAAATTAAATTCGGATAGGTCTAGGAAAGGAAAGTCGCGTCTAGAAAATGGACTCCAAAATGGTCCATTTTGGTCCACAACAGACCATTTTCTAGACCGTTTTAACTCCCAAAGTTAGCCAATATTCTGCTTTTGGAAACGGTTGAAGAAACGGTCCGTTTCTCTGAAAAATTGTCCATTGTCTTAATCATTTTATCTCCTAATACTTGTCGTCCTTCTGTTTGAAGTTGATGACTCTAGTGTAAATCGCATTTGGCAAATGAGTTTTATGTACGACTCATCATGTGAGTCGTCACAAGGAACCAGTTGAGCCATTTTCAGCATCTTTTTCTCCTTTTTCCATTTTCATTCACTTTTCCTGCAAGTACAACACAAATACCATCAAAACAACGATGGTTACTTGAAAAATCACGATTATTCTTAGTTAAAGGAGTCAAATGTGTCGTAGGATGCCATCACATCACCAACCTCAAAAGTAAAGCACCAAATGAGAGATCAGCGATGTTCTCTACAAATCCAAAGTAAATAAAAAATCATCACGAATGGACGATGCTCGAAAATGGTATTTCTGGCTGTCCCCAGAAATGGGCACAACCATTTCATTCACATTTGAAATGAAAGTTGTTTTTATTAGCTTCATAAACGTCATCTTTTAAGTTTTTCAAAATTTGACTGCATTCACTAGTAAGAGTGACGCTGTGTCTATTAATCATTTTCCTTGAGCGGAAGGACACACAAAGGAGTCAACATGACAACATGTAAACCAAGGTGATATTTTCTGCAACTTCTATGCATGCCATTGCACGATCATCCACATCATTATCATATTTGCATGTCAAAAGGACCGTGTCAGAAGGACCATGTCATGAGGACCATGTCGAAAAGACCATGTCACAAGGACCATGTCACGAGGACCATGTCACAAAGACCATGTCGTAAGGACCATGTCACAAGGATCATATCACAAGGACCATGTCGCAAGGACTAGGTTGCAAACACCATCATCATCAAATACCACAGATACATTTATTGCCAAGATTATTTCCCTCTACCGGCTGGTTTCAAAGAGTATGACATTCAGAGGCATCCCTAAGTCGCACTTGGTGTGCAGGATCAACCCAAAAGCATTTCTATCTAATATCACGTGAGACGACAAAGTCTGACATTGAGGATATTTTCCCACACATATTTATGCCACAAATATTTATGCATCCTTATTATTATGCAAAGACGACAGAGTCTGGCATTGAGCATATTTATATCCGCTATCGTGCAAGACAACAGAGTCTGACATCGAGGATATTTATGCACCCTTACTTATTATCGCATAGATACAACAAAGTCTCACACTAAAGGATGTTTATACATTCAAAAGCATCGATCGCCAAAAGATGCAGCTATATTTGATCGTGTGGCAAAGGACTTATGATGTGCCGGGATTTGACGGCACTTTTGATGCTTAAAACGAAGGATTTTTAGGAGTTCTTGAGTACATTTTGTTGGATTTAATGTCGTTTGTTAGTTGTGCAGGGACAAAGTATGAAATAGATGAAAGTACCAAAAGTTAGCAGTTTTCTGGGCAAAAGATAGGCCACCATGGGCGTCACACCCATGATGGCCCATGGTACGAGTCGTTGGAACAAGACAGCAGGGGTTGCTAAGGCAGTGGATCTCGACGGGCTAGCATAACGCCCGTGGAATACACAATGGGATGTCGCAGTGCCTATCGAATTGCTCCAGGGAAGCATGCAAGAAGCCAAGGAAGGGCGACGGGTGCCACGACGCTCGTGACAACCTGGACGGCCCATCACTGTCCCCCGTGGAAACAAGGAAGGAGAGTTGGAGAAGAGCCCAAGGAAGGCGACATGAGGACCGCGATGGGAGTCACAGAAGCAATGTCCCATTGCCTCACTTGTGGAATCGAGGCAGGAGACTTGACTTGAAAATTTGAAGATGGCCGACGGGCACCCACAATGCTCGTCGCACCAGTGATAGCCCGTGAGTCATCCTGTTGGATCTGTCGCATCCAGCTTCTCCTAGATTTATTAGAATTTGGTCTCTTTGTCTATAAATACTTCCCCTTAGGTTTTATTTTCGGTTGTTAGACAATATTCTTGGATAGTTACTATATTGTTATTTTAGTGTTGACTTTAAACATAAGTTCTTGATTAATTGAAGTGTTCTTGATATTGTTCTTCAAGATTCTAGATTTCTTTATTCCCACTTGTAAGTATCTATTGATGATTGCTCAAATGAACGTTAATTGTGTACTTATGAACATGAGTATCTAAATTCACTACTAGGGTTGTGGGAACCATGAAGGATTAACGAAGTAGGCAAAGTACTTAGTAATTCTAGGGCGATTTTATGCATGTATTGTTCTTCCCTTCATATTGATTTCTTTCTAGCGGTGTACAATGTTAGAACTCGCCTTATACTTACTTGCCGGACCAAGGAGGTAACGGATGGGAAAAGGGTTATTCAACAATGGAGATTTGAGGCTACCAACCCTCATCTAATAGCTTGACCTTGTCCGAAAATAGCTAATATGGGATCCAGGGTAAGGGTTAGTACAGCATACACCCACTGCCGGACCAAGGGGTGTGGTGAAATTCGTCTAGCTACCGGACCAAGGAGTTAGATAAACCCAACTTACCGATTCTGAATGCTCAGTATCAAACTAGTTTACCAAGTACAAAAGCCATACTAAGTTATGATCTCATGGGGAACACTACCCTAGTCTCTTCCATTATTGATAACAACTGTTGAAATTGACGTCTGTTACCTATTTACATTCTAGTTACTACTATTACTTGTTACTTTAAACCCTCCCCCCCTCTCGAGGGAAATAAATGACTAAAACACGAGTAAATATTAATCGACCATAGTCCTACCATATTCCCTGTGGGATCGACCCCAATATTTGTTGGTATCTATATTTGATCAGCGACCGCTTACGCTTCTAAAAAGTGGTGTAATTTGAGCGTATCAAATTTTGGCGCCGTTGCCGGAGAATACGGTTTAGGATTAAGAGAGATTGTGTTTATCTCACTATTAGTCCTTATTTCCTGATTTTACTTTTCCTGTTGTTTTTATTTTGATCTATAGGTTGCACACTTGTGCATGCCCAGTATAAGGAGTCAAGGCAATCCCTTGATCCCATACGATCCTGAGCTCTCCAAAACCTTAAGAAACATGGCTAAATATGGAGAGCACGACACACAGGATCAGATCATAGCCTGGTTATTGGCTGAGGATGAGCAACAAAAAAAGGCCGGAGAAGATGCTCTTACCGCTGAAGATGTTGTGATTGCAGCAGACCTTGCAGCTTGAAATACAGCGGCTGAGCAAACATGGTAGGCTTGACAACAAGATGCTCGTCAAGCTGCACTAAAGGCACAAACAGCAGCAGACGGGGAAGCTTACCGGAGTTTTCCTAGAGGACTAGTCGCGCCACAAAAAAATAGGGGTCGACAGATGCAGCAACCCAGGCAAGCCCCTCGCTACTATGAATAGGATGATTATGATGAATATGACGAGGGGGAGGAATTGGGCATTGCTGGACCCATAGTGTTGCCACCACTGACTGAGGGAGCAAAATTTGACATCACCAGCACCATGATCCAGTTGATGAATAATAAGGGACTGTATGCTGGAAAACCTACAGAAGATGCAAATCATCATGTGCAGAATTTTACTCAGATTTGCAAAGCGTATGGTATGCCAGGAGTGGGGCAAGATGCTATTAGACTGAGGTTGTTTCCATTCTCATTCACTAACGAGGCAACTGTTTGGCTTTTAGAACTGGCCGACAATTCCATATACACATGGCACGAGTTGAAGACTCAATTTTTGGAGCAATTCTTTCCTTCGTCAAGGATGTTGCAATTGAAATAGGAAATCTATAATTTCAGGCAGCTATCTGCAGAGGCATTATATCAGGCTTGGCTAAGGTACACAAAGCACTGAATGCCAACACCAAAGCAGTAGCTGACACTGTAACTGGTGGGGCATTCATAGACAACTTGTATGATGAAGCTTCGGAGATGCTTGATCGGGCTACAAAGACCAACAGAGCATGTCACACCAGAGAATTAGAGACCCCAGCAAGTACACATGCAGTTGGTAAGTCCTTGAATTTGAATGAATTGCAAGACATTAAACATGAAGTTGCTGAGATGAACACGACACTTGGGTTGCTTGCAAAGAAATTCCTGGCTGAGGGAGTAGAGAAGGTAAAAGCCATCGGTTCGCAAGTTAAATCACCTAGGGTAGACGGTTAGTTATCTGAATGATCAAGAGGTGGGTTTTTGGGCCTCTGGCTAAGGAAATCAAGGTCGAAATAGGGATATAGATAATTACTACAATTGGTCTAGTTAGAGAGATGCAGACTTGCAGAAAAAGGATGGGTATAAGAACGATAGAAGTGGTCTTTACGTCCCGCCTACGAATCGCAAAGAGCGGGCTGGACAACCTACCATGAGGTAGCTGCTCAACAAAGTGTTTGAAAAGGTTGACTCCACAGATGCAAGCATGAAGGAGATAAAATTAGACCTTTCAAAGATCAGTTAGAGAGTGGATTCCCATGCTATCTCCATAAAACAGCTTGAGACGCAAATGCATTAGATTTCCACTAGTATGAATCTGTGTCAATAGGGTATTCTCCCTAGTGATACTATTCATAACTCGAAGAATGATCAACAAGTTATGTCAGTGACTACTCGAAGTGAAAAGCAGACCATTGATCCGCCCATGCCTACAATTATTGGTGAGCCCGTCGAAGTTGAAAAGGGTAATCCTAAAATTTTGGTCGAGTCCGAAGGAATAGATGGTGAAGAGGAGCAAATTGAGAGACAGTCTTCTTAGTTGAAAGCAAAGAGCAAGGAGGTTGCACCACTCCTGAAACCCATACCATTGCCTCCTCCTCATTATCCCCAGAGATTGAAGAAAAAGGTTGAGAACAGAAAATTTCACAAGTTCATCTCTATGTTGAAGAAACTGTTAGTAAATATCCCTTTAGTAGATGCACTGGAGCAGATGCCTGGATATGCAAAATTTATGAAGGATCTGGTAACTAAGAAGAGAACGATTAGCTTTGAGCCAGCTAATAATTTACACCACTGTAGTGCAATAGCATCCCGTTCCATGGTGCAGAAAAAAGAAGATCCTGGAGCATTCACAAATCCTTGCACTATTGAAGCTTTCTACTTTTCCAAAGCATTGTGTGATCTGGTTGCTAGTATAAATCTTATGCCTCTAGCAGTGTATAATCAGTTGGGCTTGGCAACCCCCACTCTGACTACAATGCGGCTACTCATGGCAGATCGTAAGGTGAAGAGACCTATGGGGATCCTTTATGATGTACTAGTAAAGTTTGACACGTTTATATTTCCTACAGACTTTGTTATTCTGGATTGTGAGTTTGACTTTGAGGTGCCTATTATCTTGGTGCGCCCATTCCTGGACGCGCTTTGGTTGATCTAGAAACTGGGTAGATGAAGTTCATGTTGAATGATGAGGAGGTGACATTTGATGTCTGCAAATCTATGAAGTGTCGTGATGACATGCGAGTGGTTGTCAGTTATTGATGTTGTTGATGAGGATCGTATTGGCGTACCTATAGAGGAGAGACTTGGAGTCGAAGCCCTTGCTGCCATGATTATGAACTTTGAAGGTGATGAGATTGAGGAGTATGATGAAATGGTAGCAGCACTCACAGGTTTGGGGTCTTACATCTATGCTCCAAAGAAGCTTGACTTGGACTTGAAAAATAGACAGACACCTCCTGCTCGACCATCTATTGAGGAGCCTCTAGTTTTGGAGCTCAAAGCGCTTCCAGCTCATCTTCAATATGTATTTTTGGGAGCTAATGAGACTTTGCCAGTGATCATTGTTGTAGATTTAGTTGAAGGGAAAGTTGAAGCTCTGGTTTCTATCTTGAAGAAATTTAAAAGATCCATTGGTTGGACCATCGCGTACATCATCGAGATTCTGCCAAGAATCTGTACACATAAAATACAGCTTGAGCCAGATTGTATTCCAAGTATTGAGCACCAGTGTAGGTTAAATCAGCCTATGCAAGAGGTCGTCAAGAAGGAGATTATTAAGTGGTTGGATGCAGGTGTGGTTTACCCTATTGCTGACAGTAAGTGGTTGAGCCCAGTTCAGTATGTCCCAAAGAAGGGTGGGATTACTGTAGTCCCAAACGCAAAGAATGAATTGATTCTGATGAGGCCAGTCACAGGCTGGCGCATATGCATGGATTATAGAAAGCTGAATGCTTGGACTGGGAAGGACCATTTTCTAATGTCGTTCATGGATCAGATGTTAGACCATCTTGCTGGTAAAGGATGGTATTATTTTCTAGATGGTTATTCAGGGTATAATCAGATCTCGATTGCTCCTGAAGACTAAGAGAAAACCACTTTTACCTGTCCATATAGGACGTTTGCTCTTAAAAGAATGTCGTTTGGTTTGTGCAATGCACTAGCAACGTTTCAGCGTTGTACGATGTCTATTTTCTCAGACATGGTGGAGGACACTATTGAGGTATTTATGGATGACTTTTTGGTAGTAGGTGACTCTTTTGAAGACTGTTTGAATCATCTGAGTTGTGTGTTGAAATGATGTGAAGAGTGTAATCTGGTGCTGAACTGGGAAAAGTGTCACTTCATGGTGAAAGAGGGCATAGTGTTTGGCCATAGGATCTCCAAGAAGGGTATTGAAGTCGATAAAGCGAAGATTGAGGTGATTGAAAAATTGCCTCCACCAGTTTCTGTGAAGGGGATTCGAAGCTTTTTGGGGCATGCTGGTTTCTATAGGAGGTTTATCAAGGACTTCTCCAAGATTTCTAATCCATTGTGCAAATTGTTGGAAAAGGAGGTAAAGTTTGTGTTTGATGATGCATGTTTGAAGGCATTTGAATGCGTTAAAGAAAAGTTGGTCTCAGCTCCTATCATTATCTCTCCTGATTGGTTCTAACCTTTTGAGGTTATGTGTGATGCTAGTGGAGTGGCTCTAAGAGAAGTCCTAGGTCAAAGGTGTGAAAAGATCCTCCATCCGATATACTATGCTAGCAAAGCAATTAATCCGGCTCAAAAGAACTATACTGTCACTGAACAGGAGTTGTTTGTTGTGGTCTTTGCATTTGAGAAATTTAGATCTTATTTGCTTGGCACCAAGGTTGGTGGTGCACACTAACCATGCATCTCTTCGTTATCTCATGGCGAAGAAAGATGCGAAACCAAGGATGATTAGATGGGTGTTGCTACTGCAAGAGTTTGATTTTGATGTCAAGGACCAAAAGGGTACAGAGAATCAAGTAGCATACTATTTGTCTAGGTTGGAAGAAGAGGCAATGCTGAAGCAGAATAATGAGCAAGAGATTGATGACTGGTTTCCTGATGAACAAGTGTTAGCCACTTCTCAATATTTGATCCCATGGTTTGCCGACATTGCCAACTATTTGGCAAGTGATTTAGTGCCTAATGATATTTTGATCCACCAAAGAAGAAAGTTCATGTCCAATGTGAAGAAGTACTTTTGGGAAGAGCCATTCTTGTTCCGTGTGTGTGGTGATACAGTGATCCGGAGATGTGTGCCTGAAGCTGAGATGATGGAGATGCTAGAGGCTTGCAATTCATCCCCTGTTGGAGGTCATCATAGTGGTATTCAGACTGCGCACAAGATTCTGCAATGCGCCTATTATTGGCTGACTATTCACAAAGACGCCCATGAGTTTGCTAAGGCTTGCGGTAGATGTCAAAAGGAAGGAGGCATAACAAGGAGACATGAGATTCCTCTTAATCCCATCCTTGTGATTGAGCTGTTTGATGTTTGGGGTATTGACTTCATAGGTCCATTAGTGTTGTCCAATGGAAACCGGTACATATTGGTGGTTGTGGACTATGTATCTAAGTTGGTGGAAGCGGTTGCGCTTCCCAGTAATAAAGGCAAATGTGTCACAGCGTTCTTGAAAAAGAACATCTTCTCCAGGTTTGGTACGCCAAGAGCAATTATTAGCGATGGAGGCTCTCACTTTTGCAACAAGCTGTTTCAATCTTTTCTCAAGAAATATGGAGTTAAACACAGAGTTGCCACCCCTTATCATCCTCAAACGAGTGAGCAAGTAGAGGTTTCCAACAGAGAGATAAAGTCAATCCTGTCCAAGACTGTCAATGCAAATAGAAAGGATTGGTCGCGGAAGTTAGATGATGCTTTATGGGCTTACCGGACTGCATTCAAGACCCTAATAGGTATGTCACCCTATCAGCTTGTGTTTGGTAAGGGGTGCCATCTTCCGGTTGAGTTAGAGCATAAGGCCATGTGGGCGTTGAAGAAGCTGAACTTACACTGGTCTGAGGCATCTTTGCAGCGGCTTGGGCAGTTGAACGAGTTGGATGAGTTCCGTCTAAATGCATATGAGAGCTCAGCACTATACAAAGAGAGGATGAAGCTGTATCATGACCAGAAGATAGAAAAGAGAGATTTCTAGCCGGGTGATTTGGTCTTGCTCTTCAACTTTAGACATCGCGTGTTCCCTGGCAAGCTGAAGTCCAAATGGATTGGACTTTTCAAGGTGGTACAAGTGTTTCCTCATGGGGCTATTGAACTTGAAAACCATGAGGGAAAAAGGTTTAAGGCAAACAGGCAGTGGATTAAAGCTTATTTCAGCATAGCAGAGGAGCTCAAAATTATTGAAGCTTGGAACCTTGATGAATTCATCCCACCCAAGGAGCTTGATGAAGTCTGAGTAATCAAGAAACCTACGTCGTGCCATGATGTTAAATCATGCGCTGCATTGGAGGTAACCCATGGACTTGCATTTTTGCTTTATTTGTTTTTTTTCTAGTGTGTGTAAAGTGTTTTGGTGAAGTCTTAGTAGCCAAAACACTTGCGTCGTGCCGTGACATTAAATCAAGCGCTGCATGGGAGGCAACCCATGGACTAATGTGTGTTGATTTTTGCAAAAAGAAGGGAGATAAAGAACAAGTACTGAAACTGCAGAAAAAGGGATCCCACGGGCTAGCAGACGGGCCGTCGCAGGCGCCACGCCCGTGGGACTGGGGACATCCAACAGGAAAATTGTCTAAGTAGGCAAAATGGAGTGTCAGCCTCATTCCCACGTCCCACATGATGGGACATCATGGCTCTGATGGGCGTGGGACTGGGCGTGCAGCCCCTAACAAGGGTAAGAAATATGCTAAGTATGGATGCAGGGTGGTCTGCCCCATTTCCACGTCCCACATGACGGGCTGTCCCGGCTCTGATTAGCGTAGGAATAGGAGTTTCAGCCATCCAGGTAAGTAGAGTACGATGGGCCATTGCTTGTGCGATGGCCATCGCAAAGCCCGTCGTCTGGGTCGGTCAAGGAAGGTCAACAATTTTAAAATGTTTTTTTTTATTTTGACCCGACCCGACCAGGACTTCCTTTTCCCTTTTCCCCGCGTCTAATAAGTATTTGACCTCATTCAATTGAGGTCAAACACAAATACATCTTCTCCCTTGCCAACATCAATTCACACACACGCTCAATCCACCCCCCCTAAGCCCCGATTCACTCCCCATGATCACTCAACTCCCATCCCCATAAACCCTCCACAAATCGCAAGCCAATCAACCCTAGGGAATTTGTTTCAAGAGTTTTGACTACCAAAGAAGTAAGTACCTTCTTCTTGTAGTTTGTCAACCCTACTTGATGTTTGAAAACAATGGCTACGGGTTTTTGATGTTATGAATCCGTTCATAATGTTTTAAGCAACCTAACCCTAGTTGTGAATAGTTGATTAGTGATTGTAGGAGTACATAAATGAGCATAGATGGGAAATTAGGGTTCTAGTGAGATTGACATGATGCTTAAATTGATTTTTGTTGCTTGGTTGTTATATGGGTGTTGGGAAATTGCTATGTGTGAAAGAACAAGGGAGAGAGAGAGATTTTTACACTGATTGGATCCCACAGGCCAGCAGATGGGACGTCTGAGGCACGATGGGCATCGGTCAGGGCGTGGAACTGACCTAAAAACTTGAAAAGGTTTCTGGCCAATTCCGACGCCCAACCCGAAGGGACGTCGGACCTCCCACGCTTGTGGCAGGAGGCCGTGGGAGGATTGTTGTCCTTAAAAAGCCCATTGGTCCATTCCAAAGCCCTATCCCATGGGATGTCGACCCTCCCACGCCCGTGGCACAGGGCTGTGGGAGGGAGAAATTCCCTGTAAACTCTACTGGTCCATTTTGACGCCCGGGGCCATGGGACGTCGGCCCTCCCACGCCCGCGGGAGGTTGATTTTACTGTAAATTTCTCCAAGTGTAATTTTTTTTCTGGGTTTGTACTTTGGTCCCAATTGCTAACATTGGTTACATACAAGTACTACATGGCACCAAATACACCACTACGATGAGGGGGGGCCCGAAAAGCTAAGAACGCCTTCAACTCAACTTGGCTAAAGGATTAACCCACTGATTCCAAAGCTGAAATAAGTGACTCTGACAACACCCCGCTTGTCCGGACCGCCAGGAGGAAGCTGGTCGTGTCTCCCTTCCAGTCTGAAGAGGAGGGGGGCAATGCATATACTGAAAAACAAGGATCGTCTTCCGGCTCATCTGAGACTAGTGCAGAAAGAGACCATGCCAATACTGGGAAATCATTGGCTACCTAAGTCTCAAGTGGAACAGTAAATGAGTTGGGAGATGAAGAAGGTTCGGGGTCGGAGAACAGTGAGGCAAGAGAAGAAGAGGGTAATGTTGAGTCTGACACGGAGACGACCACACCAGAGAAGGACACTCCTTCACCTACTCCATCCGGCGTTGGTGCAGCACTGGGACTTACTATAGAGACAGTCAGATAGAGGGTTGAGGGGGCGAAGAAAATATTTGACTATGGCCTTGAAGTCCAACAAGGGGTAATTTGCGAAGGCCCATAGCAGAATAGTGGAGAATATACCCTTTTAAATTGAAGAACTTCCCACAGGTTAGGCTGGACTAGCAAGCCCCTCTCAGATTTTCAGTTATCTCTCATAAGAGAGTTCTATTCCAATTATCAAGCCATCCAAGAAGGGTTGTGCAAAAAGGGCCAGAAAATTGCAAATTTGCCCTCTTTTGAGAGCGTCTCAGTAAGGAGTGTCCCAATCAACATCTCGGCCGAGACCATCAATAGATTTCTTTTTAGGCCAGAGTAAGAGGCACCCACAGAAACTATGGATTAGGACTACCGGGTGAAACATGAAGAGAAGCAGACAAAGTGTTTGGCCAAGCGCCTGACAATGACTGGGACACCAATGTGGCATAGCCAAGACAAGCCGCAGATCCATAAAGCCTCCCTCTTTTGAGGCTAAGTTTTGGTGGGAACTAGTACGGCTTCAGCTAATACCAACGGGTGCTGACAACCAACTCACTCTTGAAAGGGCCATCCTAGTGGCTGCTTTGATGTCCAAGTACAACCTCAAGTTTGGGCAAATCATTGCAGAGGAGATCCGGGACCGAGTTACCAAAATAGCTTCTTCTTATCCATTTCCATGCTTGATCACTGAGTTGTGTGAAGAAGCATAGGTCCCGAAGTTTGTAGGGGTTGATAGGGCTGAAAGAGCTACAAGAAATCACCATCCAAAGCGGTCCAAAGATGAGACATGAGTACTGGGGTTTAGCGGTACGTCCGAGCTATTGGCTCTTACATTTGAGGCCCACATGCCTACACCAGAAGGGACAGCATCCTATTCAGCTAGACCTACCCTACAGGGTAGTCAGTCCGAGCACACTGTTGCTGCCCTATCCACTACTGCAGCTGGCCCATCCACTTTGGCAAAACCTTCAGAGGAAGATTCAGAATCCATCTTCACCTTTCATCCGGAAAATTTTACCGATACAGTCCAGCGGACCATTGAGCTAAAAGCACAAATGAAGGCATTCTTGGCACAGTTCCAGCCGATTGTGAATGCCTCAATTCAAAGGGCCATAGCACCATTTCTAAATGTAAATACCCGGATTGACGCATTGGAGGATAGGGTGGATGAGATACTGAAAGAGATGGGTCCATTGGAGCTCACAGAGCTGAAAAAGGAAGTTGCCGAGCTCAAAGTTGATGTTGAGAAATTGAAGAATCCCCCGCCTTCTCAGGATAAGGCTCTAGTGGCCTTGCCACGGATCACGCCGGAGCCCGCACTCAATCTATGGGATTTTGTGGATCCCGACCTCCGAATGGCATATTTGTATCCGACAGCAGCAAAGGAGCCTGAAAAAGAAGCTGAATTACCTCCTGATCCCTCTGAGCGCAAAAACAAGAGGAAGAGCACAGACAAGCAGGTTCAAGCCAATGATGCTCCTTTTAGCCCAAACTCTCAAAAGAAACAAGAGGAGAGAGCTGCAAAGAGAGCCCGAAAAGAGCTGAAAAAAGCATCAAAAGAATCCCTGTCTATGCAGCAAATTAAGGTTGATAGCACTAGGACTGGTGGTTTCGTGAGTGGTGTTGCGGTACCGATAGAAGAAACTTCTGTAGACCCCATTGTGGGAGAAGATGTTGTTTAAGCTGCTTGGGCAGCTGTTATTGTTGGTGAGAGGACTTCGGAGGCAGCCTCTATTGAGGAGAGCACTACGGGCACCAATCTTGAGGGCCCGACAGCCTTGATACCCGATACTGGCGCTTAGGTGCCACAGGTATATTCTCGCCCCCGTTTGTTTTGTATTTTTTCTTGCATTGAGGGCAATGCCCATTTCTTTTTGGTAGAGTAGGGTAGCATTGGCGCAACATATTTTGATGGGCCTTTTGGTGAAGTCTGAGTATCCAAGAGACCCGGGTCATGCTGCAACGTTAAATAGGCACTGCATGGGAGGCAACCCATGAGGGTACTCACAAGGTACCCGAATCCTTGGAGTTTTCTTGCCTGCATTCTTTCTCAAAGGATTTTTAATTTCTGTTGAATCATCATGTTTAGTATAGGAAGTGTGTTCGTAGAAGTGAATTGGAAACTAATTGCAACCATGATTTTATTTTTGGAAATAGAGTTCTGTCAAAAATGGAGACCCCTCTAAATTTTTGTGCAATAAAGTGCTAGAATCGACTTAGGTGGATCTGTAAATGACAGCATGCATATAAATGAGACAAGTAGCTTAAGCTAAAGCATGAACCGATAGTTAGCTAATCTATATCCTTAACTCTATGCCATGTGTGAAGTGAGCTGATTTGTATCTGTTCTTGTTATACTGTGCGATCCAGAACTTGTCTGGTTAGTCGTACTTAAGTTGTAGAATGGATTAGTTGGGACATGATCATAGGCCCTTTTTGAATTAGTCCACTTTAGCCAAAATGACCTACCGAAATGCTAAGTAATCCACTTGATCCCTAACTTTGAGCGGTAAAGTGAACCTTTTTGTTTTAGCCTATTCACCTTCCCGTTTCCTATAAATCTTTGTTTTGGCCCTGGTCCCTCCTTGGACAGCATGCACCTCAACTCAGGCTAAAAGTCTGAGTAGAGGGTGGCTACTGTAGGGGTGAGTAGGAAGTGTTGGGTATGAAAAGAATGCTTAAGCAATAGAAAGAAAGAAACTGGGTGTGGCTGGCGTGCAAAAGAAAAAATAAGATAAATGATGAATGAAAAGAAAAGAAAGAAGAAAAATAAATGAAAAGACAAAGTGCAGTAATGCAATAGAAGCCACACCCGAAGCTTGGTAAAACTAAGAAAAGAGTGAAAGAAAGGAGAAGAAGGGAGGCAACCGGTAAGAACTGAAAAGTGGAGAAAATAACGAAGTAATTGTAGTCTCAAGGAGGTCATAGTCACTATTTACCCAAATGTACCATTCTCATCCCTAAGCCTACATTACAAGCCTAGCAAAGTCCTATAGTGATTCTAACCGAACCATTTGAAAGTCGAAGCATAGAAAATAAGGGCAAGCCTATGGTATCGTGCATGTACAACTTGAACTTCTTTGTTAGAGTGAGTGGCTTCCCAGTCCCTAAGTGTAAATTGATATTTTGTGTGATTTGGGACTTCTTTGTTGTGAGGGCACTAGAGTAGACTGGATTGCAAATTGCTTGGTTTGAATGTCTGGTGTGTATGCTAGCTTACTCGTAGATATCGTGTTATCATTCATGGATCCGTCTTGTGTTGTTCTGATACTTTGATAAAATGCACTGGTTTTTGAGCTGTCAAGGAGTGGGTACTATCTTGGAAAGTAAAAGCTTAATGAATCAGGTTTCCATTGTAGTTTCTTGTTTTCTTCTACTTAAGCGTCGTTTGGTTTTGTTTTGTTTAGTGCTTGAGGACAAGCAAACATTCTAAGTTGAGGGTGTTGATGTGCCGGGATTTGATGGCACTTTCGACGCTTAAAACGAAGGATTTTTGGGAGTTCTTGAGTATATTTTGTTGGATTTAATGTCGTTTGTTAGTTGTGCAGGGACAAAGTATGAAATAGATGAGAGTACCAAAAGTTTGCAGTTTTCTGGGCAAAAGACAGGCCACCACGGGTATCACACCCACGACGGCCCATGGGGTAAGACGTTGGAACAAGACAGCAGGGGTTGTTAAGGCAGTGGAGCCCGATGGCTGGCACGATGCCCGTGGAAGACATGATGGGACATTTCAGTGCTCGTCGAAGTGCTCCAGGGAAGCATGCAAGAAGCCAAGGAAGGGAGATGCGTGCCACAACGCCTATCACAACCTCAATGGACCATCGTTGTAGCCCGTGGAAACAAGGCAGGAGAGCTGGAGAAGAGCCAAAGGTAGGCGATGTGAGGACCGCAACGGGAATCACATTCGTGACATCCCATTGCCTCAGTCCGTGGAATCGAGGCAAGAGACTTGACTTGAAGATTTGAAGATGGCCAACGGGCACCCACGACGCTCGTCGCACCAGCGATGGCCCGTGAGTCATCCCGTCGGATATGCCGCATCTAGCTTCTCTTAGATTTATTAGGATTTGGTCTCTTTGTCTATAAATAATTCCCCTTAGGTTTTATTTTCGGTTGTTACATAATATTCTAGGATAGTTACTACATTGTTATTTTAGTGTTGACTTTAAACACAACTTCTTGATTAATTGAAGTGTTCTTGATATTGTTCTTCAAGATTCCAGATTTCTTTGTTCCCACTTGTAAGTATCTATTGATGATTGCTCAAACGAACGTTAATTGTGTACTTATGAACATGAGTAGCTAAATCCACAACTAGGGTTGTGGGAACCATGAAGGATTAACGAAGTAGGCAAAGTACTTAGTAATTCTAGGGTGATATTTATGCATGTATTGTTCTTTCCTTCGTATTGATTGCTTTCTAGCAGTGTACAACGTTAGAACTCGCCTTATCCTTATTTGTCGAACCATGTAGGTAACGGATGGGAAAAGGGTTGTTCAACGACGGAGATTTGAGGCTACCAACCCTCATCTAATAGCTTGACCTTATCTGGAAATAGCTAATCTGGGATCCAGGATAAGGGTTAGTAGAGCATACACCCACGGCCGGACCAAGGCGTGTGGTGAAATTCGCCTAGCTGCCGGACCAAGGAGTTAGATGAACCCAACTTACCGATTTTGCATGCTAAGTATCAAACTAGTTTACCAAGTACAAAAGCCATACTAAGTTAAGATCTCATGGGGAACACTACCCTAGTCGCTTCCATTATTGATAACAACTGTTGAAATTGACATCTGTTACCTGTTTACAGTCTAGTTACTACTATTACTTGTTACTTTAAAAAAAAGCTCTCTCTCGGGAAATAAATGACTAAAATGTGAGTAAACATTAATCGACCATAGTCCTACCATATTCCTTGTGGGATCAACCCCAACCTTTGTTGGGTTCTATATTTGATCAGCGACCCCTTACGCTTCTAAAAAGAGGTGTAATTTGGGCTTATCACCTTACCACCCCTGATGATCAGATGACGCTTGTCATCAAGGTCGAAAACATATAGTCTGAGGGATGTCTATAAGACGCCATACAAATTAGACGATGAACCAGATATCCCAAAATTAGAAGGCCAAAGGTCGTCTATAAGTCACAACAATGTCTGAAGCCGGATAGTGTGCAAGATTGCCCAAAACCTTACAGACTAAGAGCTATTTGTAAGACGCAGTGATATCTGAAATTGGATAGTATGCAAGATCACCCGAAGGTTGACAGTTCAAGGGTAATGCGTAAGTCGCAATAATATCCGAAATTGGATAAAAGTGCAAGACTACCAAAAATTGCTAGTCCAAGGGTTATCTATAAGCCACGACATATCCACGTTGATATTGTGCAGGACAACCCAAAGTCTAAAAATTCAAGGGAAACCTGTAAGTCGCGTTACATCCAAGATCGGATAAAAGTGCAGGATAACCCTAAAAACTATCAATTCAAAGGACATCTTTAAGCCGCCTCTATCCAAAGTTAGATGATGTGCAAGATTACTCGAAAACTGACAAATTAAGGGACATCTATAAGCCGACTCTATCCAAAGTCAAATGATGTGCTAGATTACCCAAAGCCTGACAATTCAGGGAATATATGTTAGTCGCATTGATATGTATGATGCGCAATACTTACCCCAAAGACATATGCAAAGACTACTACCAATGGCTGCGAGGGCTATCAAACTCAAGAGAATGCCACAAACGATCACAAGGACTATCACATCAAACGGCCACGAAGGTCGTCATATTCAAAGATCACCACATCCAACTGCCTACAAAGTCAATCCTATCTGATAGCTACAAAGGCTATCATGTTATTTGTCATGGGAGTCGATATTTCCTAAGATAGAGACATGAAAGGATGGCATCTTCTTCAGGAAACAACAGATGCAGAAATGAGGTACAAAGCTATCTCTCTTTATTGAGCTACTTCACTACTAACAATTTTGTTTCAAAATATTATCGAGAACATTCAAGAGGATGAAAATCTCAAACCAGAACAACAGGTACGAAATATGTCAAAAAGACGTCACAACGCGGGATTCGAACGTAACCCAAAGGATGAGGTATGGTGAAGAAACCATCTCTCCAAATTAAATTATGTTACTACTAAAGATTTTGTTTTGAGATGTTGTCGAGAGCATCTGAAAAGGATGAAATTCTCAAAACAAAACCACAGGTGTGGACTATGCCAAAAAGGACGCATTACAATATGGAACTTTATCTTAGCAGCGAACTGGGACATAGTCTGGAGAGGAATATCAAATTCTTTGGACGTGAGCTGAGGAACAACTTTCACTTCCATCAAACCACACTCCTATCATAAGGCATGTGGTTATTTCCTATCATTGGGTCTTAGTTTCGCATCAAAGGTATTTTCTGAACTCACACTGGAAGCAAGGCTCCTTTTCTTCGAGATCCGGGTGATAATACACATCGAGCTTTAGAAATTATGCCCGGATAAAATCTTACCCATGGGTTTGAAGTGCACCACATTCATGGTTAAGAAGTTTCAAGCCTCTTTTCCATAACTCAATTATTTGTCACTCATCCCGAGTCAAAGGTTGTCTTAACATACAGATTACCTTTTCCACTAATTGAGTCGAACTACAAGAAGCCTGATTCCCTAAGTCTTTGGATATTTAGGAAGGCTCTGTGTTGAAAACTTGGCTGCATTCCAACCCTCCCCCCAATCCTTACTCCCCAGCTTTTCGGTCTCTCCTTAATCTAAAATCGAAATAGTTTGGAATTCTTTGAAAATCGTGCGTAAAATTAAGCATCTTGAACTATAAGTGGCTTGAGTTCTCATATAGCATGAGATCTGTAGGTAACTCAATATCACAGTTCGGCCATGATCCTTTGAAATTCGTGCTAGAACCAACCACTTTCTAAAGATGAATCTGTGGTCGGATAAAATTGGGAACGTCAATTCCCTTTGCCCAGGGTTCCTTACATCCACCCTACCCAAAGGGAGGGGCAGTTGTTGACACCCAATTTTTACCTCCACATACCAAATTATTCTTGAGCCTTTTTCAAATTTTAAACAATTTTTGAAATAATTACTTTGTAAAAAAGGGTAAAATATTTTCCAAATCAGCTTTATAATAGTTGTGAGTAAGAATTTATATTTTTCATATTTAATTATGTGAAATTTATATAAGTTCACTTAAGAAACTATTTTAAAGTTTAATTTCATCAGAAAATCCTTTTTAAGTTGAAAATGCTTAATTTCCCCCAAACTAATTTAAAATAAGATATTAATTGAATGATTAGTTTCATATTTTTTTTAAAAGGGAATAATTGTGCTTTAAACATAATAATTATTTAAAATGGTTTTAAATTTAAAAAAGCTCAAATGGTTAATTTTCATTAATTCGTCTATATTCCAATTTTAGCCTAATTCTTGAAATTATTTCAATTTCTAGCCAAATTTCATCAAACTATTCCTAATTTGGATACCTCCTAAACTTAAAAGTGGCCAAATTTTGCAAAATGTGGCCAAAACTTAACATCCTTATAACACCTTTTGTTTCAGCCCCTTTTGGGCCAGTTAAACCCAATACTCATCCAGCCCACATCCTTAATACAACCTTATCTCTTCTTTCCCTTAATCTCTCATCACAGACATAACCAAACAAACCCTTAGCTCCTCTTCTTCTCTTTCTCTCTCAAACCCCTAGAAAATCCTAGCGCTGCTGCAACCTCATTCCCAGCGATTTCCCCTCAAATTCATACCAAAAATATGTGCCAGACATGAAGGTTTGTACCAAGAAGGTATTGAAAAGAGGCGACGTGGAGAAAATCCGCGTCTCCCATCGTCCTTGATCAAAACCCCACTCAAAATTTGTACCCAATTGGTATGATTTCTCCAGCTATCAGCCTTATCCCTTCAAAATTCAAAAACCTTCAGAAAAATCCCCAAAAAGCCCTATAAAATCCCCATCCCACACCGAAAAATTGACCTAATTACCCCAAACCCCCTCCTATGTAAACCCTCACTATTCTTAGTGTTGGGTAACGTTTTCGCAGTTGAGAGAACCCTAAAAAAGGCTTGAGAAAGCTGGGGATTTCTTGACAGAGAATTTGAGTTTCATTTACATACTTCAAGGCGGAGGAAATTCCAATTCGAAGTTTTTGTCTTTTTGGCGGTGGTCAAGTTCTCCTCTCCGGCAGAAGCTCGTTCGTTCTCAGGTCGCTGCTCCGAAGATGGTAAATATTTCATTCTTTTCATCTATCTTTTATTTTAAGCATTATGTAGGATTATAATTTCTTGAAAGTTTTTCATGCTGGTTTTAGGCTGGTCTTGACTAACTTGATATTTAAATGGTGATTGGAAGCTGTGAAATTTGGTTAGTGAAAGATGGTTAAATGCTAAGAGTTCTGAACTTTTCTTTTGTTTGGTTTTATTTTCTTTCTATTTCATTTGATCGTTTATGGTAAAAGCGTAAAATGCAATGCCAGGTTTTTGTGTGCTCATTAGAACTGCTTTTGAGATAGAATAAAAAAAATCATAATTGCCTACTATTTCTTGACTCTTTGTTAGCTTAAATAAGTGTCGTTTGGGGTTTATTTGAGATAGATTTTTAAGAACTAATTTATCAAGCTTATAAGATTGTTGAATAATGTTTGCCCTCTATTTAGTTTAAATCCAATGATTCTGTCTTCGTGGTGTGTAATGTGTGATTTCCTTTGGATTTAAATATCGTCTTTATTTTACAATGTTTTTTTTAAGTGTGCACGAATTTGTTTTCTCAATACTTTGGCAGCTTAATAGTCGAAAGATTCAAGGTTCTTCCATGTTGATTTAATCATGTGTAATATGGCTTCCATTACCTCCTTTTCCTTCCCCTTTACATGATGTATTTTGAGTAAAAATTGCTCCCTTTTAGATGTACTGTTTGCAAGGCTCACATTGAAACACAAGTTTTATTTTTGTTTAGCACTCCCCTGAATCATGTTAAAGGCATAATATCTTCTTGAAAGTCAAATATGTTCATTAGGATAGATCTTGGAACAATAGTCTTGAATGCATTATGTCAATAGAAAAATTGTGAGCATGAATCTATGAAGTATAGTTGGCCTTATGTCATTCCTAGGCTTGTACCTATTTGAACCTGTCTCTTTGGATGATTGAGTTCGATACTGCCTCCGTTAAGATGAACATGTAAGTTGTTGAATTGATTTTTCCCAAGCTTTTCTTGTATTATTTCTAATCCTCAGCATGTTTAATGGAAAATCCATTTAGTTCTCTTGTTATGGTTTTTACCAGTCGATTCATTTAGAATTCGGTGAAGTATGGAGTTTGATCTACTAGTTCATTGATAATTTATATGTGGTTGTGCTATTTACATTATAAATAGCCATCATTTTCATCCTGTTCGACCCCCCATAATTTAGATTTATTAGGTGATACACCTTGTTTCAAGCATGAATCCGTGTTTTTCATTCTGTTTGTTAGCACCTTTCACCTTCTCTCTGTTTGCTAAGCGACAAATCTGCAAACCGTTGAGATATGTGTTGTTTTCATTTATCTGAACCATAATTCTTGGCTTCATGAATTTTCTTTTCTAATACCATTATAAATCAAGTTATCTGTTTTTTTCTTCTTTTCTCCTGCTTAAAAGTTTGAAAGTATACATGGTTTGAATACTTATTTTAGATATGTCTGATTATTAGTGCTCCTCTAATCCTTATCCTTTTTTTTTTGACATGTGATATTATGAGTCTACTTAGACTCTTCTTTCCTTCATTACCTCATTGGGCTACGGCCCAACAACCTTGTCGAGTCAGCCCCATCAATAGGAAGATAATATTTGTTCACGAAAGTAAATGGGCTGAAAGCTCCATATAAACAAGTCAGCAGCAGCAGCAACAATAGTCCAGAAATGGACTAAGAGTTGAGGAAATGGGTCAAGCCCATATGCAGTAGCAGTAACGGTCCTAAATGGGCCAAAATTAAAGAGAATGGACCAAAATCCAAATGTGGTGGCGGTGGGCTTAAGAAGGCCCACAAATTAGAGTAGGACAGGTTTATGGGTGAAGCCCAAATTAATTAAGCCTAAAAGATTGATTATTTCTCCTTTTCTTTAAACTGTTTGTATTTCTGTTTAGCCTAGAGTTATTTTTGTATAATTTGGACTAACATTTTAACTTAGTTTAGTTAGCCCCAAAAGAGTAAACACTTCTTCTTAATTTCCTTTAATCACTTTTGTTTTCTTCATGTAAAAAATGATTAAATCTCTTATATTTTAAACGAGCATGTTTCCCTTAAACCAATGATTTATATATTTTCTCTTAACATTTCAATATTTCTTTTATCAAGTTCTATCTACCATGTTTTTCCCAAATTAAAATCAAATATTAGTCAAATAAGTTATGATTTCAATAAGTTCGGATAATCACAAGTTAGTGGATATCCCGAGTGTCTTCAAAACCTTCTCCCGATATAAATGAGAACCTCTTACCCTTAATCTCTTAATTTTTAAAGTTATATCTACTTTAGCTTTAGAAATTTTTATAAGTCTTTCTTGGTTTTTCTTTAATTAAACTAAGTGGCGACTCTTCTTTACTCGAAAAATCTTTTTGAAACTTTAACTTAGTTTTCAAAATATTTTTTCAAAGTCAAATAACCATTTTTCTCGAAGTCAATCGCAGCCTGCAACATGTATTTACACAGAAGGATCTGAATCTGAGATAGAGAAGGTGGATGGAGTTGTTGAAAGATTATGACATCACCATCCAGTATCATTCGGGTAAGGCTAATGTGGTGGCAGATACATTGAGCCGGAAAGTACTAAGTATGGGCAATTTGTCTTATTTGGGGGTGTCCAAGTGACCCTTGGCTAGAGAGATTCAAACTCTAGCATCCGGGTTCATACAGTTGGGCATTTCAGAGAAGGGTGGAATGTTTGCCAGTATTGAGGTTAAGTCCATATTTCTGGAGTAAATCAAGGCCAAACAGTTTCAAGATGTGCAATTGAACAAGCTCCAGAACATGGTGGTATTTGGTGAGACTTTGAACGCCAAACTTGACGTGTATGGGGTGTTGTGTTTTAGAGGGTGGATATGTGTTCCTCGGGTTGATGACTTGGTTCAAAATATGCTAGCTGAAGCTCATGGTTTGTATTACTCGATTCATCCTGGCATAACCAAAATGTATTAGGACTTGAGACAACTTTATTAGTGGCCTAGGATGAAGAGGGACATAGTTGAATATGTGTCCAAGTGTCAAAATTGTTTGCAGGTGAAATATGAGCACCAAAGGCCTGCAGGGTTGCTTCAAAGGATACCCATTCCTGAGTGGAAGTTGGAAAGGATAGCCATGGACTTCGTGGTGGGTCTTTCTAAGACCTTGGGAAAGTATAATTCAATTTGGGTCATTGTGGATAGGCTGACTAAATCATCTCATTTCATTCCGGTCAGGGTGGATTACAACTCCCAACAGTTGGCCAAGATCTACATCAAGAATATAGTGAGGTTGCATAGGGTGCCACTTTCCATAATTTTAGATAGAGGTACGCAGTTTACTTTGTTGTTTTAGGGCAAGATGAATGAAGAGTTGGGCACCCTGCTCACTTTTAGCACAATTTTTCATCCTCAGATGGATGGTCAGTCAGAGAGGATGATTTGGGTGCTGGAGGACATGCTGAGAGCATGTGTGATTAATTTTGGGGGTCATTGGGATCAGTTCTTACCATTGTGTGAATTCTTATACAACAATAGCTATCACTCTAGTATTGATATACCACTATTTGAGGCACTTTATGGAAGGGGATGTAGGTCTCCTATAGGGTGGTTTGAGACAGGTGATATGAAGCCTTTGGGCATTGATTTGGTAAACAAAGCTCAGGAGAAACTAAGGGGTATCCAAACTAAGTTATTGGTAGCCCAGAGCAGGCAAAAGGCATATGTTGATCGTAAGGTAAGGGATATATCATTTCAGGTTGGTGAACAGAATCAATTGAAGGTGTCACCGATAAACGGGGTAATGAGGTTTGGCAAGAGGGGTAAGCTTAGCCCTCGATATATTAGTCCATTTGAGGTTCTCAAAAGTGTGGGGCTAGTAGCTTACAGGTTAGCATTGCCACCTAGTTTTTCTAGAGTCCATATAGCTTTCTATGTATCCATGTTAAAGAGATACCATGGGGATGGGGATTATATTATCAAATGGGATTCGATCTTGTTAGATAAGGACCTTCAGTACGAGGAAGAGCCGATTTCCATTCTTGATCAAGATGTCTGGAAGTTGAGGACAAAGGAAATTAAATCAGTGAAGGTTAAATATAAGCATCATCCGGTAGAATAAGCCACTTAGGAAACCAAGAAGGGCATGCGGGACAAGTACCCTCACTTGTTTGAGGATTCAGGTACTACTTTCTTCTTGATTTAGCTCATTTTTTCTGTTTGATCATTTGGGGATGAACGATGGGTAAATTGGTATATGTTGTAATGACCCTTCCTATCATTATAGGTGAGCTAAAAAAATCATGTGAGAAATTAGGTTAGAAAACTTTCAAGTTGGGGAGTTAGAAATTTTGGGCTAGGCTAGTTTTAATGAAATCTGAGCAAGGTGAGGTCTAGAGCAATTCGGGAAAGAATTGGGTGAAATGAGTAAGTTTGAGCTAGTTTTTCTATTAGCTAAGGCATTAAGGAGTCCGTAGGACTTTTTAGAAATGAATTCGGGTGAGTAGAACTTCTGATATCGAACTTAACATGAAGGGGTTAGTGTGGAACGTCAAGGTTTGAAGGTGTGTTGACAAATGGGAAAAATTTGGAGGATTTGTAAGTTTCTGTCCTGTGTCAGCCACTATAGAGGGTGACATGCTGCTACAGCAATGCTGCTATAGCAGAGAAATTCCTGCAATAGCAGAGTCAAAGGCGGTTAACCCCACTATAGCAGGCAGCTTCTGCTATGGAGATGCTACTATAGCAGGGTTGGGCCTCTAAAGTAATGCAGAAACTTCCCGAAAATCGTTCATTATTTCCCAAGACCATTTTGGGGAAGGGCTGAGGTGACTTTGGGCGATTTCCATCAGTTTTCCACCATAATCCTTCGCTAAGGTAAGTAATTTATTTCCCTAATCTAGTACTTTGATTCTTGTGGCTTAGAATAGATAGTTACGGGCTTGGGGAAGTGTTTAACTTAACCTAGGATGGATTGTTTGGTGGAAAAGGGGAATGTGGGGATGGAAAACCTGGGTTTCTTGAACTAGGTTGTTATTTAAAGATTTCTTACCATAATTCACTAGCATAACCATGGAATTGGTAGTAAATAGGTGAATTTAAGGTGGAAGGACCCTGGGATGGGTGGAATGATTATGAAATTGTCCTGGGCTTGGGATTAAGATGTAATTCGAGAATATTTAGGCCATTTGGGTTAATTTTGTGTTTATGTTATTATTTTTAGAACAAGATTAAGCTACAGTTTTAAGAAATGGGAAAGCTCTGGTCCAGTAGAGCATTTGGCTTGAGTTGAGATGGGTGATGGTTGAATTGTTTCTCAAATTACATTATGTGTGCATGTTAACTATTTCATTAGTATTGCTTGTACAATACGTGTTTAGGGAATAAGGGAATGAATGTGAAATGATATCTTGTTATCAATCTCATGCAATGAACTTGTCTTCAATACTTGTTGTCTTTAGAAGTGTGGGTTATATTCATTGTGATTGTGATTATATGATATTTGTGATTCTTCTGTTGGCTTAGGTACTATGCCTGATATAGATTATTGGTTGTCTCGGGTACCATGCCTGGTATGGGATATCTACCAGTTGGCTCGAGTACCACGCCTGGTACAGGTTCTATTATGGTTGGCTCATGTACCATTCCTGGTACATGTTTAATTGTTCTTCTGTGTATTGGTTCTATGTGTGAACCTGGTTTATTCTTTGTGATGTATTTATTACATGTTGGTCCATGAGTGGCCAAATTGGTGTGTTTAAATGCTGGGATGGTTCTTGTGTAGACCAAGATAGCATGTTAAACACCGTAGACTATGTCCTAGGGATCCTTGGGTGGTCCGAGTTACTTGAAAGGTATGTTGAATCTTATATGGGTTATTGTTGTGGTTTTTGGACATGTTTTATGTGGTTGTTAAGTCAGGGTTGATGACTGAGAGTCTTGCTTATATTTACTAAGTTGGATTGTACATGTTTGTCCTGTTTTACTAAGTTATAGTTATATGTTCATATTTCGTATGTTTCAAGCTGGCCAATGATCCTACCAGTACACTGTTATTTTGTGTACTGATATTGCACTTGCTCTTCTTTTGTTGAGTACAGGGCATATTCCGGTGACTGTTGTCTGACCTCAGTTTTGATACGGATGGCTTCTGAATCTAAGGGTGAGATGCATCTTTCGGGCTACCATGGATTCATCTACTTGTTCTAGTCTATTATTCGGACTTGGATTCCTTTTGTCTTGGGGTTGCATCCCCGTATTCTAGACATATTTTTAGAGTTTTGGTACACGACTTTTAGATTCTAGGGGGATATTTTCTGCAGGGATTTTTGTTATTTAATGTTAGATATGAATCTTAGCTTGTTTAATGCAAACTAGTTTGTAGCTGCTTAGTTTTGCCTAAGTTTTGGTTTCAATAGTTTGTTCTCCCACCGAGGGTTTAGTGTGGGTTCCACTCATGGGCAGTTTAGATCGTGACAGAAGTAGACCTCTGTATAGAATTCTGTGACTATGACTGAGTTTGTAGTAGGTTTTTACAATAGTTTGCATATCTGGTTTGTGTTGTGAAATGAAACTTGGTATAATTTTATCAAGATTTTGGTAAATGAGGCACTACTATAGTGGTGGGCTTTCCGTTGTAATGGTTGGAGTTCTACCATAGTGGGTGTTAGCGATTATGCCAGGTCTTGCCATAGTGAGTCTGCTTCAGCGAAGGTGGTGACTGTTGTAGTGAGTGATGTGAGACAGAATTGTCCTTAAGTCAGTTATTTAGAGTTTCTCACCCTCATAACTTTAAAACTCATTTTATAGACCTGTGAGAAATATTTCTCCTTCGAGGTAAGTTCACCCCATTAACTCTTTTATCTAGTAATCCTATAACACCCTAGAATCAGATGTGGCTGGCTTTAATGGTGGATTGTGGGTTAGAACCCTAGAACTTATTAAAACTATGGGGAAATAAATGGGTGGATGTAATTATTATTTCTTATTCTTCTATGTTGTTAATACTTTTTAGGATGGAATTTAATGTTCTAATACTTAATTAAGGAGTTTTGGGACCTAGAGTCTAATAAAGATGATACATTTAGCATAAAAAGTTGTTTTAAGGGGTTAGTGGGGTAGAAACTCCATTCTTTAGGATGATGTGATCATTGGGAAACAAGTCTATGATAAATTAACCCTCGGGTAATGGTTTAAACCTAAAAAGCATAGAATTGGGTGGGTTTGAATTCCTAAAGTTATTATTTGAAGAGTAGATGATTAGATACTCTTGCATTGGTTATTTTTAGACTTTCAGCATTCTGAGACTTTAAGGAAAGAGAAGGCTCGCATGAAGTAGCTTGCTTCTTCAACTTCTTCGATTGAGGTAGGTTATGGTTTATTTGGAGTTAAACTTTGATTAGTCACTTGTATGTGTTATGAGTTGATAAAGCATGTGTGATTGGTCTTTAGACATAGACTGTGAATGATACTACTTAGCTTGAACATGATGGTATGAATAAGCTATTAAAATTGTTGAGGCCTGCCTTAACATGACTTGTGATTGTGGTGTGCGCTTGTGATTACCAGTGTGTACTTGTATTTAGTATCGTATGTGATAACTAAACAGAGAACTTACTAAGATATGTTGAGAGGAATAAGAAATATATGATTATTCTAAGATGAGTGGCTCGAGTCAAATGTGAGCTTATGGACGAGTAGTTATGTGATAGATTGGGTACCATGCCAGTCTAAAACATGGTTCAGATATGAGTGGCTCAAGTCTGATGTGATCTTACTGATGAGCGGTTATATGGTGGATTAGGTACCACACTGATACTAGTACATGGATGCCTCCCTGCAGGTCATGACTAGGTTGGAAAAGTAAGACCCTTTAGCATGTGTGTACAGATGAGTGACATATGTGTGTTCAGATATGGTACAGAGTGAGACTTATGAGATAAAGAGGTTATACAACTGTGATTCAGTAGGGAGAGAATTCCATGATTGTGTTGTGATTGCATTATACTTGTAGAATTTTGTGATGACTTTTTATGTCTGTTTTTGGCTTATATGTCCAGTATTGATTGACATCAGTATGTCTGGAGTTGGTTTATTTATGTGATTGTTATTGACTACTTGATTCCCTGAGTTACTTGGTTATGAGTTATTGTACGTATCTATTGATTTTATTGACTAGGTGATATATACTTGTTACTAATCTGAGTTGGCCTATGATGCCTACCAGTACATAGTGTTTGTACTGATGCTACTCCTGTACTTTTCTTTGAGAGCAGACTATATTCCAGAGTCTTCTTTTGTGATCTCGTATTTAGTGTCGCCTATTGATTGATATGAGGGTGAGCTACTTTCCTATACAAGCTGCCGTAGGTCCTCATTAACAGATGTCTATTTCCTTCAAATGTTATTTTATCTATTTTTTTGCTACTCTTAGACATTTGCTACTTAGAGTCCTTGTACGAAGTCTTTCAGATTTTGGGATTGTAATAGTTAGACTTTCGCAGATCCTCTTTGATAGATGTTATTTTCTTTAAATATTATTTATCTTTTTTGCGACTCTTAGACATTTTTTAATTAGAGTCCTTGTATGATAACTTTTGAGTTTTGAGATTGTAATAATTAGACTTCCGAACCTTTATTTTATTAATATTTAAAACTGTTAGATTTATATGTGTAATGCCTTAATATAGGTTAAATGAATCTGTAATTACTTGGGTTAGTTGGTAAGTTATGATTCTCCCACCGGAGGATTAATATGGGTTCCAATCAAGGCGATTAGGTCGTGACATGAAAATTTCTTAAAGTTTATAGATTCACTCCCAGGTTTCTCCCTCCTTATCATTATATGACCTACCTCGGAATTGCGTGTGCAAAGTTCTTCAATTGTCATTCTGTCACATCGGTCTATTTTTAAGTTTGAATAATGTTAAAGGATAATGGTTAAGACTAAATGGTATTGTTCTTCTTAAAACATCCCAGTCTCTTTTAGCTTGATTGTTGATCATTTTTCCTAAATTTTTTCATGTGTATCACGTAATTACTGGTTTGTGATGAATGTATAAGTGCTGAAGTGCATCCAAATCTGCCCATAGTAATAAGTCTCTGTAATTTTAGATCTTCTTGTTCATTGCTTCTCATGGCTAATTATTTTCTCTGTCGGAGAGAGTGCCTCCTTATTTGAAGTGTTTACCTACTCTCATACTTTCTAAATTAGGGGATTGATTTCAAAGGGCTGGTTGAATGGGTGTCTAAATATATATAAATGGCTAGTCTTTGCCTTCATAAGATAAGATAAAATTTATCTTTGAATTTGATTGAATCAGACATGGGGCAATAATAATTAACTTGTCCTTTTAAATTTTATTAGTTTTGAATTTAGTTTGGGAAAGATTATCCCCCGCTATAAAGGATTCTGAATCATTTTGTTTCAAATTTTAATATGAATTCTTTGAGATATCAATCACTCGTAGCACATTTAGATTTTTATGTTAAATTTCTTCTAACTGTTTAAAATGTGGCGATGCTTGAGTATTTAGATCTATAAGCTTCTTTTTCTCTTCCTCGAGAATACATTGAACAATTACTAATTTTTCTTTCATTTTTATTTTCATGGAAACTTCCCCACCGAGTCCATCTTTGGACTCTCTTTAACCTCTCATTGCATTATGTTAGGCTAGTAAGCCCAACAATTCTTTGAGTCAACCAACAAGTTCCAAAAGACTGATATACAATATCAAAAAGTAGATATATAGGGATGTAGAACCTGACATGCAGGTTGAAGAATGCAAAAATGGGCCAAAGCCTAAAACAGATGCACCAGTAGCCTAAGAGGGATGAAACTAACATTCGGGCAAAAGCCCAAATGAAAACAATAGCAGCTGAAAATGAAAATGGGTCTGAAAAGCCCAAGTCCAATGTCCATCTATTTATATACTTGTGTTTTATTTATGTGTTGTTTTAATTCTAACTCTTTCTTTGTTTATCTTGTTCGACTCTCCCTTTCTAGAGTTTGCCCTATTTTGCTAGAATCATTTTAAACTTAGACAATTAAATAAATTTGGTTCTTCAGTTTACTTTGCTTGAATCTACCATTTTTAAGACAGTCTAAATGGTTTTTTACTTCACTGATCACGACAAACTTTATTCAAAACCTTTTACTTGGATTCAAATTGGATTTTCAAAAAAACAATAATATAACGGCCTTTCTTTAAGTATTTTATGATTGAAAACCTTTTTCTTAAGTTAAGTCATAAAAGAGTTAGTTTTTGAACAAAAAGGATAACTGTAAGTTAGCGAAATTCTTGGTGCTTTCCCAACCTTCCAAGAGTATTAATAGGAACCTCTTACTCAGATTTCTTAAATTCTGAATTGGGTTTCAGTTTTAAGACTTAGAGTTTTCTTAAAGGTTTTCTTAATTTTCTATAACATCTTGGATTCCAAACCAGCATTTTAACATCATTTAAAAAAATTTAAGACATGTTCTAGGATTTACGATCACTTCTAAGGACCATAGTTCCAAAGAATAGTGCGTAGAGTGAACCATAGAGTGACCCCAGAATAAAACAAGGTCACAGGTTTCTATGGGAGACAGTATGGTCCGTTCATCTGAAGAACAGGTTTGTCTTGTCAACCACTAGAAAAGGATCCAGGGGCTACCAAATTCACAAATAAAAGAATAGAAAACCAGGTGATCTGTAGTCCTATTTTACGTCCGTAATCTCCACCCGTAGAAGTAAGTTCAGAGAACCCTCAAAATCTCTGAATAAAATTACGGCTGAGTCTATGGTCCTTAGTCCTAAAAGATGGCCCGTAGATTTCCACTCGTAAAACCCAAATTCAGAAACATTAAAAATTGTTCTAGGTTTCTACGGCTCAGACTATGGACCATTTTCCAGAAGATCAAACCGTATGTTCAACCATAGACCCCATTTTCTAAGCAATCATAAATAGAACTCTTAGTTTTTTTTTGGTTATTTTTCAAATCCATACCTTTTCTATCAACCCTAGGCAACGAGAAACCTTCCCAGAGGCTAGGTAAGTCTTCTCCTTCATTCCTAAGGTTAAACTAACAATTCCTAACCCTAAACTAAGGGTTATAATCCATTCCTTGATAAAAAACCCTAGGAGTCATTGAAGGAATCAGTTCTTAAGGTCTTTAGATCAGTTTTTGCAAATTCACCATTAAAATTTAGAGCATTTGAGGTATGTAAGGCTATCATAGTGAGGAAATCTATTCCTCCTCATGCCCTCCATCTAAAGCTTCAGTTCTAGTAAGAATTAAAGCTATGGTTTTTACCCAAAGTCTCTTATTTCAAATTCTCTATATCTTGAATTATTTATTGTTATTCCTATTGTGGAAATTATTGTAATTCATATCATTGGTGATTATTGATGGCTGCTTCATGATTATTTTTCCATATGGACCTTCTTTAGATAAAGTTATTTGAGAGCATTGTTACACTATCTACATGCATTTTCATGAGTAAAGTAGTTCTCAAGTCTAAAGAAGTATTTCAAGAAAGAGTTTGAGTAAGCATATTTAACTTCAAGTACATGATTTCAAAAAGAAAGCAAAGCTAGTCTTAAAGCAAGTAAAATCAGTTTTAAAGAAAGCAAAGTCAGTTTAGAGCAAGCAAAAGTTCAGTCTAAAGAAGTATTATTAAGCATAGACACAAAGAAAGAGATTATCATTTTTTCCCTAAAGTGGGACACTATAAAGTTATTGAGCCTTATTGCATTATTTTGGGAGTAGTATTGAGCATCGAGATGGGTAAGGGTTCAGATAACCCAAATCTATACTGCCAACATAGGATAGGGATCATGTTATTTGTTCGGGCGACTCCTCAGTTAGTCCCTAGTAAGGGCTCGGATTTCAATCTATAAAGTAAAAATTTTGTTCTATATCCTGGAAAGGTATATGATGGATCTGGCAATGTGGGTAAGACATTGTAGCATCATGAGGCTCACGTGATAGTTGTCAGTTAGAGAAACGCCCTAAGAACTAAAGTGTTATTTTTAGTATCTGCTTTTAATGCATATTTTTGGTTGTAAAGTAATGTTGTTAGAGTACACATGCATGCTTTACTATTCAGTTTACCTCATTCCAGTCAATATTCAGATTTACTCTTTCAGCTCAGTATTTAAGTTTTAGCCAATTGTTTCTTTCAGCTATTTACATATCGTACATTCTATGTACTGCCATTATTCGATGTTGCATCTTTGTATGATGCAGACTCAAGTGTACAGGATACGCAATAGACACACCACTAGGATATCCTACATTCAACATTGGTGAGACCTCCTACCTTTCAAATGGCTCCAGTCTATTTCCTTATTATTAGTAGTTGTTAGTAGATTATTTAGGTGGCTGAGGGTCTTTTCTCGGAACCTCTTCTCATATATTAGAGGCTTCACAGATGAATCAGTTTAGTATCAGTTTCCAACTTGTTTTGCAAATATCTATATTAGGCAAATTTTAGATTTTCATCTATAAAGTTATTGAGTTTTGAATTCTAAGTAAAGTGCATGTCCATCATATTTAAAGACTTACGCAAAGTTAATTAAGTGTTGAGTATAATATCAAGCTAAGACAAGGGTCTGCTTGGGCCATTAGTGGTTCCAAGTGTCGGCCATGCCCAGGGTATAGATCAGGATATGAAAAACTTGGTACCAGAACCCGAGGTACAAGAGTTCCAGGATGTCTATGAAGTTGCATCTAGTATAGTCCTTCATATGTGTGTGAAGAAAGCTACACTTATAATAAGAAGGCTACAAGGCATTAGAAAGTACCACCCTTATTTCATACTCTAGTTTGTGTGATAGAGTTTAAATCTATAAAATTTCCTGCTAACTCGTGCATTCACGTATTTCATGTCATGCCTCCAAAGCAATCCGCCAGCCAAAGGAATATGACAAGTGTCAAGGTTCTCACTGGAACAAATGCAATCAATCAACCTCCACTGACTAGGATGCAGATTATAAATAGAGCTCACTCGATAGATCAGGATGCTAGTGTCAGAGCCCAAACTGTGCCAACTAACACAATGAGAGTTCAGAGACACTTACTACTTCTAACGCAAAGTTTAGAGAGCTATTCAGATGCCCACTCAGTTGGTTATTGCTCACTCAGGCCATCAGCAAAACACACCTACCAGCTCTAGTTTTCATGATCCATCAGGTGCTTTGAGGATTAGGGAATTCCTCAGGATGAATCTGTTAGTGTTCACACGGTCCAAGGATGATGAGGACCCCCAAAACTTCATTGATGAGGTGTGAAAAATCTTTAGGAGTATGCATGCTACGGAAACTCAGGGAGTAAAACTTACTTCATATCAGCTCAAAGATATTGCACACAAGTGGTATGATTAGTGGGAACAAAGTCATGGTGAGAATACATCTCCACCAGTCAAGGATAGCTTCGAGGAGCATCTTTGAATCATTTCTTCCCCCAAGAGTTGAGAGAGGCTAATACAGAAGAGTTTGTGAATTTGAAGCAAGGTACTATAAGTGTAAGAGAGTATATCCTCAAGTTCACCCAATTATTTTGCTATGCTCCAGGGATGGTGCCAGACATGAGAGAGAGAATGAAGAAATTTGTGTCTGGTATGGGTAAACACGTGAAGATGGAGGGCAAGAGTACACAGTTGATTAATGATATGGACATCTCCAAACTTATGTTGTATGCTTAGTAGGTTAAGGAGGATAAACAGAAAGATAGAGAGGAACACCAAAGTAATAAGGCAAAGTGAGCAGGCCATTAGGACAATTGGTAGAGGCATGGAAACAGCAATAAGTATTTATTTTAGAGGAGGTCATCTGGACCTGCACCATCAGCAGCTAGTGCACCTACACCTAGATATAGGAATGATCAAAAGTTTCAGGGTAGTTAGAATTTTAGAGCTCAGAGTTCTCAGACCCAGGATAGTATGGCTCAGGAAGCTACTCGGTACCCATCTTGTGGCAAGTGTGGTAGATCCCATCTAGGGGAGTGTCATGATGGCATAGGTGCATGCTACAAGTGTGTCCAGTTGAGCTACTTTTTTACAAATTTTCCATTTATGAGGAAGGGTAATGGGGAAAACAAAGCTCAATCTACTTCAGTAGCACTAGTAGGCAAAGTTGCCCAGAAGGGTACTACATCAGGAATAGGCAAAGGCCAAACCCGTCTGTATGCTATGTCTAGCTGACAGGATCAGTAAAACTCTCCAGACATCATCACTGGTATGTTAAAATTCTTTTACATAGATGCCTTTGCTCTACTTGATCCAAGTGCTACTTTGTCTTTTGTGATTTTTTATATAAGTGTGAAGTTTGGAATTTGTCCCAAACAACTTTTAGAGCCTTTCAACGTTTTTACTGATGTTGGTGAGTTTGTAGTGGCTAAGAGAGTCTATAGAAATTGTACCATTTCAGTCCATCATAAAGACACCACAGCTGACTTAGTTTAGTTAGATATGGTGAATTTTGATATCATTTTAGGCATGGACTTGTTATATTCATGTTATGCCTTCGTCGATTGTAGAACCAGAGTAGTAAAGTTTTATTTTCCAGGTAAGTCAGTCTTAGTTTGGGAAGGTAGTCTAGTTGTGCCTAAGGGTCATTTCATTTCATACCTTAAATCCAAAAAAATTGTTTCAAAGGGGTGTATTTATCACTTAGTTAGAGTTAGAGTCTCTAGTGCTGAGACACCACCCCTTCAGTCAGCTCAAGTTGTGAATGACTTTCCAAAAGTCTTTCCCAATGATCTTCCAAGAGTCCCTCCCTATAGGGAAATAGACTTCAGAATAGATGTCCTTCTCGATACTCTGTCGTACTCTTTTCTGACATATAAAATGGCTCTAGTTGAGTTAAAAGAGTTAAAAAAAAAAGCAATTAAAAGATGTCACACCTTAAACTAGGGGAGGCGCAACTGGCACTCGATACCTTATTCGACTGAGTTAGCCACTAAAACATACTACCTGACTAAACTGTGGGCCCAAAATGTTGGGTAGCACAACATCTGAAATACTAAGCCTAAACCATTAAGGTCATAACCTAAATGACAATAAGTCATATAGACAATGGTAGATAAGCCAAAAATAATAAAGTACTGGCCGAACGATGAGGCTGCAACTGGTGACATACATACATACATACATACATACATATATATATATATATATACATGCCAAGCCTATGGGGCTGGAAATTGGAAGCTACAAAAAGAAACCCAAAATACTGTACCCACAATAACCTCTAAGAGTATCGTAAGCACGGTCGGGATAAGGCCCCGACTATACCCAAACTGTACAACAAAATAAAGATCCTCTGATAGCCCTACGAAGAGGTGGATCTTACCAACTTGCAATTGAAACATGAATCCTAACGGAGGGGTCGATCAGAATCCCTACATGGACCTGCATGCACAAAACAAAAATATAGCGTCCTCAGGCAACGGGATGTCAGTACAAATAAAAATGTACTGGTATGTAAGGCAAAAAGTAGAATCATAAATAACTGCTTCAAAAAGGGTAATACAGATACCACCTGAAACTGAAACTCTGATATCCTCCATGGCTGACATCTAACCTTATAGAAATCAAATATGCATGGTATTCTTATGTAATTGTATGTCTTGAATACATATATATAGATGAAAATGCATGTCATACCCAACCAATTTCTAGCAATGGTGGTATCTTCCGATAGCTTACTGGCATTATATTTTGCAACTTGTGACCATCTGTGTCTCATACGTATAAATATAGGCAATAGGCCTCATACCTCCCGATTATTGCTCGAAAGTAGAATGCATAGCATGTCATGTCATGGATTTATAATGTATATATGTCATCATATTTCCAATCTTAGCCAGTTGGTACTCATTATTCTCATAATCTCATAATCACATTAGTATAAGATATAAATGCCTCATAGAACCTCATATGTTTTTAAAATATACTTGAACAGTTAACTTGACTTTAGAAAGGTAACTTCAACCTGTAGATGTTCATAAAGAGCTTAAGGTGCTTCACTTAGTTTCTATATATGTTTCCTTAATAGTTTGTAAAAGAAGGTATTTCAAAGAAAACCATATTCTTTAGTAGTTTAAACATACGAGCTACATTTGACAATTTTAGAAATTGACGTATTATTTTAAAGTTTTCCAAAATACACTCTAGAAAGGAAGGAGGGATGGTTGAAAATTCTTAATGTTTATTCACAATCACTTTTATCCACAACACCCAAAGAAGAATAAGAATACATACATATGGACATATAGTCAAGGAAGTCGATAAAATGACATATAGACGTAGAATACCATACATAACCGAACGAGTAGAATATCAACATAATAGAATTATGAAAATACTTCAACTACAATTTCAATACTTTTCACAGAAGGTATTTCTAGCAATAGAATAGTAAAAATCACATTTGACAATTTAGGAGTTTTCCTAAAATTCGTGCTCAAAGGAAGAATGAAGCTTAGCCTTAACATACCTTTCTAACGAACGTCTGAATACCCATAGTTCCTTCACAAAAGTTTTTTTCTTACATAATAAGCATTGAAAACACTATATATATGTAGCTTATATGCACCTATAAATAGTTTACAATTAAGCTTAAATCGGCAGATTTTCCATATGATCATAAATTGACAAAATATTCGTAGAACTTCATAAAAACAATCATAAAAGATCCCCGAGATGATTACCTTAACAAACCAAGTGTATAGATTGAAAAACCACCAAAAACTACCAAGTTCTATCTTCTGTAACTAGATCCAAACATGGCTAATTGAAGGGGGAAATGGTTGCCACGCATACATATTGCGTTTCTAGGCACGGGGGCAAGCTTTAGCGATAGAAATCACAAAAAATGCACCTTTATCACTCAAGAATTGTCTTGGAACTCTCTCTTATGTTTTCTCTCTATTTCAGAACTATTTTGGAATGTTAAAACGACAATTTGCAGCTTTATATTAATTTTGACCCAACCCGGTTTCAGCCCAGAAAGTCCATAGTAAAACAGTCATAACTCTTTACTCTGATGTTGGTTTCATGTGAAGTTATGTGTATTGGAAACTAGACTCGTATACCTTTGATTTGGTAGATTGGAGGCCCTCTAAATCCTTATATATTGAGAGAATAGCTCTAAGACATTTGACCCAAAGTTCAGAAAATTTAATAAAGAAACTTATGATAACTTTTGTCGACTTTTATTTCGCAACTGGCTTGACTGAAAATCTTAACATACGACTATTCCGAGATTATAATACCTCATAACATATCCTTCTTATCATATTAGACACTCTTAGTCTTACCACTAAGGTATGGATTAATTTAAACCTTTCAAACTGGCAAGGTATTACATGAGGCATTTTTCTAACTCAAACTTTTGTTTAAGGGCTCCCTTAGACCTAAACATTTAGTTTAATTCTTTGATATTACCACCCATTTGAAACCTTATTCTCCCGATGTGCTACACCAAGTCATATACACCTCATACACTCATGCCATGCTACATACATTATGCAAAAAAAAATACTTGGTCTCACATTCTCCCCCCTCCCCTTAAGAATATTCGTTCGTAAATAGATCAAAATAATTCTTTGGTTGCATTTCTTTGCTGCTAATATGTTATTTGCGAGGCTATATTTGTTATGTTGGCAAATCTTAAATCCATTTCTAAAAATTTCAACTACAAGGCTTCGTATAGCTATCTCGCGATAAGACATACAAATTGCACTTTCAAATTATTTAAAATCCAATTAAGTTATTGTAAAGGAATAATTGTCAATTATTGAAATGCGACTCAGATTAAGTCATAAATAATTGGGGGTACTTCTTCCTCATTTCCTCCTTGGCTTCTCAAGTTATTTTCTCAACGTTGTTATTCTGCCATAATACTTTCACTGAAGCAACTTCTTTAGTCTGAAGCTTTCTTACATGCCGGTCTAAAATAGCCACTGGCACCTCAGTATAAGACAATTCTTCAGCGATATAAATATCCTCAATGGACGTAATATGCAAATGATCTCCAATGAACTTCCGCAGCATAGATACATGAAACACAGGATGGACTGCTTCTAGTCCTGAAGGCAAATCAAACTCGTACCTACCCTTTTGGTCCTCCAAATAATTTTATACAGACTGACATACTTGAGACTAAGCTTTCCTTTCTTGCCAAATTGCATGATGCCCTTCATAGGCGATACTTTTAGAAAAATCCATTCTTCTACATCAAACTCTATGTCTCGCTATTGAATATCTATATAAGACTTCTACCGACTCTTTGTTGTCTGCAATCGATCTCTAACAAGCTTTACCTTGTCTATCACTTGCTAGACTAAATTGAGACCTAGCAACTCTGCTTCCCCGACTCTAGTTGTCGCTCATGAATAGAAACCATCCTAGTCCGTAATTGAACCGTCTCCCTCATCTCCTACTCCCCATTCTCTGGTGGGGGAACAACAGGTGTTGGAGGTCCTGTGTCCCCACCTAAATCAGGTACCAATAGAACTGGTGAGGCTGGGGGCATTGCATCTCCCTGAGCTTCAGCATGTGATAGGGAAGCTGGAACTAGGGGTGCTAGAGACTTAGTGTGTGCCTCCAAGGGAACTCTATCCCTCTGACTCGATGGGGAACGACTGGTACCTTCCCCCGGATCCATGCCTATCTCTCATTGTGCCAACTCTTGGGCGTAGGTACTCATCCAGATTAGAAACACACAACATGATTTAATTTTCATATCCCAATAACTCTGCTCTACAACATGATCTATCAATTGAAAAAAATGTAACCATTCCTAAATGCCATGTAGCATCTTAATTATAAGTGTGGTGTACAAAATACCTATAAGCAAAACCCTACTAGACATAACTTGTGGACTTCCTGGGATACGACCTGCTCTGATATCAATTTTTTCATGCCCCAAACTAGAAGAGACGTGACTGGCACTCGATACTTTATTTAACTGAGTTATCCACTAAAACATACTAGCTAACTAAATAATGGGCCTAAAAAGTTAGACAACATAATCTGAAATACTAAGCCTAGACTATTAAGGTCATAACTTAAATGACAAAAAGTCATATAGACAAAGGTAGACAAGCAAAAAATAATAAAGTAATGGATGGCCGACGAGGCCTCAACTGATGACATACATACATACATTCATATATATACATGCCAAGCCTATAGGGTTGAAGATCGGAAGATGCATAAAGAAACCCAAAATATTGTATCCATAATAGCCTCTAAGAGTGTCGTAAGCACTGCTCAGGAAAAGGCCCCGACTATACCCAAACTGTACAATAAAATAAACATCTTCTAATAACCCCAGGAAGAGATGGAGCTTAGCAACTCACACTTGAACCCCGAATCCTAGCAGAGGGGTCGATCAGAATCCCTACTTGTACCTGCATGCACGAAACAAAAATATAGCATCCCCAAGAAATGGGACGTCAGTATGAATAAAAATGTACTAGTATGTAAGGCGAATAGTAGAATCATAAATAGCTTCTATAAAAAGGGTAATAGAGATACCACCTAAAACTGAAACTCCAATAGCCTCTATGGATGACATCTGACCTTATAGAAATCAAATATTCATGGTATGCTCATGTAATCGTATATCGTGAATACATATATATATATATATATAGATAAAAATACATGTCATACCCAACCAAATGCAAGCAATGGTGGAGTATCCAATAGCTATTTAGCATTATATTTACCAACTTATGGCCATTTTTGTCTCATACGTATAAATATAGGCAATAGGACTCATACCTCCTGATTATAGCTCGGGAGTAGAATGCATAGCATGTCATGCAAAGTTCAAAAAATTTATTAAAGAAACCTACGATAACTTTTGCCGACTTTTACTTTGCAACTTGCTTGACTTCAAAACATAACATATGACCATTGTGAGATTATAATACCTCATAAAACATCCTTCTTAGCATATTATGCACTCTTAGTCTTACCCCGAAGGTACGTGTTAATTTAAACCTTTCAAACAGGCGAGGTGTTACACGAGGTATTCTTTAACTCAAACTTTTGTTTAAAGGCTCCCTTTGACCTAAAAATTTAGTTTAATTCTTTGATATTACCACCCATTTGCAACCTTATTCACCCGACGTGCTACACCAAGTCATATACACCTCATACATGCCTACCACGCTATGTATATTATGTAAAAAAAACACATTATCTCATATTCTCCCCCCTTTAAGAACATTTGTTCGTGAATGGATCAAAATAATTCCTTGGTTGCACTTCTTTGCTGCTAATATGTTATTTGTGATTCTATATTTGTTATGTTCACAAATCTTAAATCCAATTCTAAAAATTTCAACTACAAGGCTTTATATAGCTATCTCGCGACAAGACATATAAATTGCACTTTCAAGTTATTTAAAATCCAATTAAGTTGTTGTAAAGGAATAATTGTCAATTATTAAAATGCAACTCACCTTAAGCCATAAATAGTTGGGTGTTACTTCTTCCTTATTTCCTCCTCGACTTCCTAAGTTGTTTCCTCAATGTTGTTATTCCGTCATAACACTTTCATGAAAGCAACTTCTATAGTCTAAAGCTTTCTTACCTTCCGATGTAAAATAGCCACTGGCACCTCAGCATATGATAAGTCTTCAGCAATGCAAATATCCTCAATGGGCATAATACATGAAGGATCTCCAATCCACTTCCCCAACATAGATACATGAAATACAGGATGGACCACTTTCAATTCCGAAGGCAAATCAAGCTCGTATGCTACCCTGCCAATCCTTTGAATAATCTTATACGAGTCGACATACCTGGGACTAAGCTTCCCTTTCTTCCCAAATCGCATGATGCCCTTCATAGGTGATTCTTTCCTAAAAAACCCATTCTTCTACATCAAACTCTAAGTCTCACCGTTGAACATCTATATAAGACTTCTGCCAACTTTGTGATATCTGCAACCAATCTCTAATAAAATTTACCTTATCTATCGCTTGTTGGACTAGATTAGGACCTAGCAACTATGCTTCCTCGACTCTAGATGTCGCTCATGAATAGCAACCATCCTAGTCAGCAACTGAACCGCCTTTCTCATCCCCTGCTCCCCAGTCTTTGGTGGGGGAACAATAGGTGTTGGAGGTCCTGTGTCCCTACCTGCCTAAGGTACCAATGGAATTGGTGAAGCTGGGGATAGTGCTCTCCTCGAGCTTCAGCAGGTGACAGGGAATCGAGAACTAGGGGTGCTGGAGACTCACCGTATTCCTCCAAAGGAACTCTAGACCTTTAATCCAGCGGGGAATGACTGGTACCTTCCCTCGGATCCATGTATATCTCTCATTGTGCCATCTCCTGAGCATAGCTACTCTGTCAGATAAGAAACACAAAGCATGATTTAGATTTCATATGTCCTTATAACTCCGCTCTACCGCATGATCTATCAATTGAAAGAAATGTAACCATTCCTAAATGCCATGTAGCCTCTTGATTATAATTGTGATGCACAACACACCCATAAGCAAGACCCTACTACACACATCTTGTGGACTCCCTGGGACATGACCTGCACTAATACCCAGTTTGCCATACCCCAAACTAGGAGAGGTGCGACTCACACTCGATACCTTATTCAACCGACTTAGCCACTAAAACATAATAGCTGACTAAATTGTGGGCCCAGAAATTCAGGCAGCACAACATCTAAAATACTAGGCCTAAACCATTAAGGACATAACCTGAATGACAACGAGGTATATAGACAAAGGTAAACAAGCCAAAAATAATAAAGTATCAGCTGGGAAATGAGTCCATAACTGATGACATACATATATATACATATACATACATATATATACATGCCAAGTCTATAGGGCTGGAGACTGGAAGCTGCAAAAAGAAATCCAAAATATTGTATCCACAATAGCCTCTAAAAGTCTCATATACACTGGTCGGGACAAGACACCGACTATACCCAAATTGTACAACAAAAGTAAACATCCTCTGATAGCCTCAGGAAGCGGTGGATCTTACCAACCTCATAGTTGAACCCCAAATCCTAGCAGAGGTGTTGATCAAAATCCTTACCTGGGCCTGCACGTATGGAAAAAAAATACAGCGCCCCTAGTCTACAGGATGTCAGTATGAATAAAAATGTACTAGTATGTAAGGCGGAAAGTAGAATCATAAATAGTTGTTGCAAAAAAAGGTAATAGAGATACCACCTGAAACTAAAAATGTGATAGCCTCCATGGCCGATATCTAACCTTATAGAAATCAAATATGCATGGTATGCTCGTGTAATTGTATGTCATGTATACATATAATATATACGCAAATACATGTCATACCCAACCAAATGCTAGAAATGGTGGTATCTTCTGGTAGCTAACCGGCATCATATTTGCCAACTGTGGCCTTTTGTGTCTCATACATATAAATATAGGCAATAGGCCTCATACCTCCTTATTATAGCTCAGGAGTAGAATGCATAGTAAGTCATGTCATGGATTCATAATGCATATATGTCATCATGTTTCCAATCTTGGCCTGTTGGTACTCATTATTCTCATAATCTCATGATCATATTTTTAATGTTCCTTCACAATCATTTAAAGCCCCAACACCCAAAGAAAAATAAGAATTCATACATATGGACATATAGTCAAAAAAGTCGACAAAATGGCATATAGATATCGAATACCATATATAACCAAATGAGTAAAATATCAATATAATAGAATTACGAAAATACTTCAGCTGCAATCCCAATGCCTTTCATAGAAGGTCTTTCTAGTAATAGAATAGTAAAATATCACATTTAACAATTTAGGAGATTTACTAAAATTCATGCTCAAAGGAAGGATGAAGCTTTGTCTTAACATACATTTTCAATGAATGTATGAATGCCTGTAGTTCCTTCATGGAAGTTAGTCTTTACGTCCTAAGCTTCACAAATACTATATATATGAAGCTTATATGCACCTATAAATAGTTTTTAATTAATCTTAAATCAGTAGATTTTTCATAGGATCATAACTTGACAAAACGTCCGTAGAAATTTATAAAAATGATCATAAAAGAGCCCTGAGATGGTTACCTTATTAAACCAAATGTAAAGCTTGAAGAACACCAAGAACTACCAAGTTCTATCTTCTGAAACTAGCTCCAAACGCAGCTAATCGAAGGAGAAAATGGTTGCCATGCGTAGAGATCGCATTTCTAGGCACGTGAGCAAACTTTAGTGATAGAAATCACCAAAATTACACCTTTATCACTCAAAAACTCTCTTGGAACCCTCTATTATGTTTGCTCTCTGTTTCAGAACTATTTTGGAATGTTAAAATGTTAATTTACAGCTTTATATAAATTTTGACCCGACCCAGTTTGCAACCCAATTTTAGTCCAGATAGTCTGCGGTAAAATAGTTATAACTCTTTATTCTGATGTCGTTTTGACGCGAGGTTTTGTGTTAGAAGCTTGACTCATAAACCTTTGATTTGGTAGGTCGGGGACCCTCTAACTCTTTATATATTAGGAGAAAAGCTCCAAGACATTTGACCAAAATTTCAAAAAATTTATTAACGAAACTTATGATAACTTTTACTGAATTTTATTTCACAACTTTCTTGACTTCAAAATTTAACATATGACCATTGTGTGATTATAATACCTCATAGCCTATCTTTCTTAGAATGTTAGACACTCTTAGTCTTACTTCAAAGGTACGAGTTAATTTAAACTTTTCGAACGGGTGAGGTATTACACGAGGCATTTCTTTATCTCAAACTCTTTTTAAAGGCTCACTTTGACCTAAAAATTTAGTTTAATTCTTTGATATTACCACCCATTTGAAACCTTATTCTCTTGACGTGCCACACCAAGTCATATACACCTCATACACTCACACTACACTATGTATATTATGCAAAAAAAATGAGGTCTCACAAAAGATCTCCTTGATAAAGGATTTATCTGATTAAGTGTCTCACCTTGAGGTACTCCAGTCCTCTTCATGCATAAGAATGATGGTTCTCATAGAATGTGAATTGACTATTGCTAGTTGAACAAAGTCACCATAAAGAATAAGTATCCCCTTCCTAGAATCAATGACTTGTTCGACTAGCTTTAGGGTCCTACTTATTTCTCTAGGATAGACCTCAGATCTGGATAACATCAGTTGAAAGTTAGAGAAAGTTATATTACTAAGACAATTGTCAAGACCCGTTATGGTCACTTCGAGTTCCTTATCATATCCTTCCATTTGACTGATGCTCTTGCAGTATTCATGGACCTCATGAATTGAGTGTTTAAGCAGTACCTTGATATGTTCGTTATCGTATTTCTTAAAGACATACTAATCTACTTTAAAAGTTAGTAGGATCATACTAGTTACCTCAGAAGAGTCCTTCAGACTCTTAAGGACCGTGAGTTATTTGCCAAGTTCTCTATGTATGAATTTTGTTCGAAGTCTGTGGCATTTTTGGGCCACATAATTTCCAGTGAGGGTATTCAGGTGACTCTCAAAAGATTAAGGCAGTAAAGAGTTGGACTAGACCCACAACCCTGCCCAATGTTAGGAGTTTCTTGGGTTTGGCTGGCTATTATAGGAGATTCATAGAAGGATTTTCATCTATTGTTTCTCCATTGACTAAGTTGAATAGAAAAAGGCTAAGTTTAAACGTTCTGAATCTTGTGAGAAAAGCTTTCAGGAATTGAAAACTTGGTTGACTACTACTCCAGTTTGACCCTACCAAAGGGTAGAGAGGGATTCGTTATGTATTGTGATGTGTCTAGAGTGGGCATTGGTTGTGTTTTGATGAAAAATGGAAAGGTTATAGCTTATGCTTCTAGACAGCTTAAGAATCATGAGAAGAACTATCCAACTCATGATCTTGAGTTAGCAGTAGTGGTTTTTGTGTTAAAGATTTGGAATCATTATATCTATGGCATGCATGTTGATGTATTCACCGATCATAAGAGTATTCAGTATTCTTTTAGTAAGAAGGAGCTTAATCTCAGGCAGTGAAGATGGCTAGAAATGATTTATTATGACATGAGCATTTTGTACCACCAAGGTAAAGCTTGTGTGGTTGATGATGCTCTTAGTAGGTTGTTTATGGAGAGTACTTCCTATGTAGAAGAGGGAAGAAAAGAGTTGGCAAAGGTGTGCATAGACTTGCACATTTGGGAGTTTGTTTATTAGACTCCGAGGAAGGTGGTGTGCTTGTCTAGAATGGAGCTAAATCATCTCTGGTTGTAGAAGTTAAAGAGAAGCAGAACAGTGATCCCATCTTGCTCCAGCTAAAGAAAGAAGTTCACAAGCAAAAAGTGATAGTTTTTTATCAAGGGGGAGATGGTTCTTTGAGGTAGGGGGAGATGGTTCTTTGAGGTACCAAGGTAGGTTATGAATTCTCGATATGGATGGTCTCAAAGATAGAACTATGGCAGAAGAGCACAGTTCTAGATATTTGATTCACCTAGGTTCCACGAACATGTACCATGACTTGAGAGAAGTCTACTGGTGGAATGGTATGAAGAGGAACATTGCAGATTTCATTGCTAAGTGTCCAAATGGTCAGTAGGTTAAGGTTGAGAACTAAAGGCCAAGGGGCATGGCTCATAATATAGATCTCCTTGAGTAAAAGTGAAGATGATCAATATGGATTTCATCACAAGTCTACCGCGATCTCGACAATAACATGACTCAATATGGGTAATTGTAGACAGAATGACCAAGTCAGCTCATTTCTTGTCAGTAAAGACTATAGATTCAGCCAAAGAATATGCTAGATTGTACATTTGTGAGATTGTTAGACTTTATAAGGTTTCTTTATCCATCATCTCAGATAAGGGTGCTCAGTTCACCACCCAGTTTTAGAGGTCATATCAGAAAGGTTTAGATTCAAAGGTGAACCTTAGTACCGCATTCTATCTGCTGACAAATGGTCAGGCAAAGCATACCATTGAGACTCTTGAGGATATGCTAAGAGCCTATGTTATTGACTTCAAAGGGAATTGGGATGACCATTTGCCTCTTATAGAGTTTGTGTATAATAACAGTTATCACTCTAGTATTCAGATGGCTCCTTATGAAGTTCTCTATGGGTAAAGGTGTAGATCTCCGATTGGTTGGTTTGAAGTTTGTGAATCAGAGTTGATAGGGCCAGACTTAGTTTACCAGGATATGGAGAAGGTTAAACTATTCAGGAGAGGTTGACGAATACACATAGATTCCAGAAGTCCTATTCTGATATAAGGCAAAGGGACTTAGAGTTTGAAGTCAATGATTGGGTTTATTTTAAGGTTTCACCCATAAAGGGTGTCATGAGTTTTGCAAAGAAAGGGAAGCTTAGTCCCAGATATATTGGTCTATATCATATTTCGAAGAAAGTTGGTAAAGTAGCTTATGAGTTGGAGCTACAAGCAGAGTTAATAGCAGTTCATCCGGTGTTTTACATTTGTATGCTTAAGAAGTGTGTGGGTGACCCCTCACTCTTTGTGCCTACAAAAAGTGTTGGGGTGAAGTATATCTTGTCTTATGAAGAGATTCTAGTTAAGATTCTTGATCGCCAGCTTTAGAAGTTAAAAACCAAAGAGGTAGCATCAGTAAAGGTTTTATGGAGAAAGCAGTTCGTTGAGTAAGTTACATGAGAAGCAGAAAAGGATATGAAAGATAGACACCCACATTTGTTCATTCCTCAGGAAAAAGATATTGAAGGTAGAAATCCTTTTTGTTTCAGATTCATCACTTATGCTTTATATTTGAGTGTTTTTACATTCTACGCTCATGTTCTACCTTGTGCCTTCCTGAGAATTGTTGTAATCTTGAGACTAGTTCAGCTTAGACCTTGTTAGCAAGTTCTATTCAGAAGAGAGTAGTTGAGTTTTATTTCTGTTGTCATTACACCCTAGTTTGACCTTCATCTGGAACAAGTCTAAAACATTGATAGCATTTAGAAAAAATTTAGACCTGTTCAAGAATTTACGGTCACTTCTACGGACTGTAGTTCCAAAGAAAGGTCCGTAGAGTGACCCCTAAAGGAAACCAAGTCCTAGGTTTCTACAAGAGACAGTACGATCTGTTCTTCAGAAGAATGAGTCTGTCTTGTCAACTATAGAAAAGGATCTGAGGGCTGCAAATTTGCAAATAAAAGAACAGATGATAGAATGGTCCATAATCCCCACTCGTAGAAGTAATTTTAGAGTACCTACGAAATCTCTAAATAAAATTATAGTCGAGTCTATGGTCCATAGTCCTAAAATATAGACCATAGTTCTACTTGTAAAACCCAAATTCAAAAACCTTAAAAATTATTCTAGGATTCTATGGCTCAGACTGTGATCCATTTTCCAGAAGAACGGACATATGTACAATCGTAGACCTCATTTTCCAGGGGACTATCAATATAACCCTAAGTTGTTTTCAGATTATATTTCAAGTCCAGACCTTTTCTCTCAACCCCAGGCAATGAGAAACATTCCCTAAAGGGTAGGTAAGCCTTCTCCTTTCTTCATAAGGTTAAACTAGTGATTCTTAACCTTAACCTAAGGGTTCTAATGCGTTCCTTGATATGTAACCCTAGAATTCATTGAAGGAATCATTTTTTAAGGTCTCCATATCAGATTTTGCAAAGTCCATATTGAAGTTTGAAGAATTTGAGATATGTAAGGCTATTGTAGTAAGGAACCATGTACTTCCTCATGCCCTACATCTAAAGCTTCAGTTCTAGTAAGATTAAACCTAGGGTTTTTACTTGAAGTCTTTTCAATTTCTCTATATCTTGAATTGTTCATTGTTATTCCTATTGTGGAAATTATTGTCATTCATATCATTGGTGATCATTGATGGTTGATTCATGCTTATTCTACCACATGGATCCTCTTTAGCTAAAGTTATTTTAGAGCGTTGTTACACTATCTACATGCATTGATTTCATGAGTAAAGTATTTTTCAAGTCTAAAGAAGTATTTCAAGAAAGAGTTCGAGTAAGAATATTTAGCTTCAAGTACATGATTTCAAAAAGAAATCAAAGCTAGTTTTAAAGCAAGTAAAGTCCATTTTAAAGAAAGAAAAGTCAATTTAAAGTAAGCAAAAGTTTAGTCGAAAGTAGTATTATTGAGCATAGACTCAAAGAAAGAGATTATAAGTTTATCCCCTAAAGTGGGACACCTTAAACTTATTGAGCCTTATCGCATTGTTTTGGAGTAGTATCGAGCATCGAGATGAGTATGGTTTAGATAACCCAAACCCTCTAAACTATACCACTAGCGTAGGATAAGATCATGCCATTGGTACAGACGACTCCTCAGTTAGACCCTGGTAAGGGCTCAGATTTGGATCTATAAAGTAAAAGTTTCATTTTATATCATGGCAAGATATAGTATGGCTCTGGCAACGTGGGAAAGAGGTTGTATCATCATGAGGCTCACGTGATAATTGTCGGTTAGAGAAACTCCCCAATAACTAAATTCTTATTTTAATATCTACTTTTGATGCATATTTTTGGTTGATATACCCCAAACTAGGAGAGGTGCGACTCACACCCGATACCTTATTCAACCGACTTAGCCACTAAAACATAATAGCTGACTAAATTATGGGCCCAGAAAGTCAGGCAGCACAACATCTAAAATACTAGGCCTAAACCATTAAGGACATAACCTGAATGACAACGAGGAATATAGACAAAGGTAAACAAGCCAAAAATAATAAAGTATTAGCTGGGCAATGAGTCCATAGCTGATGACATACATATATATAAATATACATATATATATATATATACATGCCAAGTCTATAGGGCTGGAGACTGGAAGCTGCAAAAAGAAATCCAAAATATTGTATCCACAATAGCCTCTAAAAGGGTCATATACAATGGTCGGGACAAGGCACCGACTATACCCAAATTGTACAACAAAAGTAAACATCTTCTGGTAGCCTCAGGAAGCGGTGGATCTTACCAACCTCATAGTTGAACCCCAAATCCTAGCAGAGGTGTTGATCAAAATCCTTACCTGGGCCTGCACGTATGGAAAAAAAATACAGCGCCCCTAGTCTACAGGATGTCAGTATGAATAAAAATGTACTAGTATGTAAGGCGGAAAGTAGAATCATAAATAGCTGTTGCAAAAAAAGGTAATAGAGATACCACCTGTAACTAAAAATGTGATAGCCTCCATGGCCGATATCTAACCTTATAGAAATCAAATATGCATGGTATGCTCGTGTAATTGTATGTCATGAATACATATAAATATATATGCAAATACATGTCATACCCAACCAAATGCTAGCAATGGTGGTATCTTCTGGTAGCTAACCGGCATCATATTTGCCAACTGTGGCCTTTTGTGTCTCATACATATAAATATAGGCAATAGGCCTCATACCTCCTGATTATAGCTCAGGAGTAGAATGCATAGTAAGTCATGTCATGGATTCATAATGCATATATGTCATCATGTTTCCAATCTTGGCCTGTTGGTACTCATTATTCTCATAATCTCATGATCATATTTTTAATGTTCCTTCACAATCATTTAAAGCCCCAACACCCAAAGAAAAATAAGAATTCATACATATGGACATATAGTCAAAAAAGTCGAAAAAATGGCATATAGATATCGAATACCATATATAACCAAATGAGTAGCCTTTCATAGAAAGTGTTTCTAGTAATAGAATAGTAAAATATCACATTTAACAATTTAGGAGTTTTACTAAAATTCATGCTCAAAGGAAGGATGAAGCTTTGTCTTAACATACATTTTCAATGAATGTATGAATGCCTGTAGTTCCTTCATGGAAGTTAGTCTTTACGTCCTAAGCTTCACAAATACTATATATATGAAGCTTATATGCACCTATAAATAGTTTATAATTAATCTTAAATCAGTAGATTTTTCATAGGATCATAACTTGACAAAACGTCCGTAGAAATTTATAAAAATGATCATAAAAGAGCCCTGAGATGGTTACCTTAGAAAACCAAATGTAAATCTTGAAGAACACCAAGAACTACCAAGTTCTATCTTCTGAAACTAGCTCCAAACGCAGCTAATCGAAGGAGAAAATGGTTGCCATGCGTAGAGATCGCATTTCTAGGCACGCGAGCAAACTTTAGTGATAGAAATCACCAAAATTACACCTTTATCACTCAAAAACTCTCTTGGAACCCTCTATTATGTTTGCTCTTTGTTTCAGAACTATTTTGGAATGTTAAAATGTTAATTTACAGCTTTATATAAATTTTGACCCGACCCAGTTTGCAACCCAATTTTAGTCCAGATAGTCTGCGGTAAAATAGTTATAACTATTTATTCTGATGTCGTTTTGACGTGAGGTTTTGTGTTAGAAGCTTGACTCATAAACCTTTGATTTGTTAGGTCGGGGACCCTCTAACTCTTTATATATTAGGAGAAAGCTCCAAGACATTTGACCCAAATTTCAAAAAATTTATTAACGAAACTTACGATAACTTTTACTGAATTTTATTTCACAACTTTCTTGACTTCAAAATTTAACATATGACCATTGTGTGATTATAATACCTCATAGCCTATGTTTCTTAGAATATTAGACACTCTTAGGCTTACTTCAAAGGTACGAGTTAATTTAAACTTTTCGAACGGGTGAGGTGTTACACGAGGCATTTCTTTATCTCAAACTCTTTTTAAAGGCTCACTTTGACCTTAAAATTTAGTTTAATTCTTTGATATTACCACCCATTTGAAACCTTATTCTCTTGACGTGCCACACCAAGTCATATAAACCTCATACACTCACACTACACTATGTATATTATGCAAAAAAAATGAGGTCTCACAAAAGATCTCCTTGATAAAGGATTTATCTGATTAAGTGTCTCACCTTGAGGTAATCCAGTCCTCTTCATGCATAAGAATGATGGATCTCATAGAATGTGAATTAACTATTGCTAGTTGAACAAAGTCACCATAAAGAATAAGCATCCCCTTCCTAGAATCAATGACTTGTTCGACTAGTTTTATGGTCCCACTTATTTCTCTAGGATAGACCTCAGATCTGGATAACATCAGTTGAGAGTTAGAGAAAGTGAGATTACTAAGACAATTGTCAAGACCCGTTATGGTCACTTCGAGTTCCTTATCATATCCTTCCATTTGACTGATGCTCTTGCAGTATTCATAGACCTCATGAATTGAGTGTTTAAGCAGTACCTTGATATGTTCGTTATCGTATTTCTTAAAGACATACTAATCTACTTTAAAAGTTAGTAGGATCATACTAATTTTCTCAGAAGAGTCCTTCAGACTCTTAAGGACCGTGAGTTATTTGCCAAGTTCTCTATATGTGAATTTTGGTCGAAGTCTGTGGCATTTTTGGGCCACATAATTTACAGTGAGGGTATTCAGGTGACTCTCAAAAGATTAAGGCAGTAAAGAGTTGGACTAGACCCACAACCCTAACTAATTTTAGGAGCTTCTTGGGTTTGGCTGGCTATTATAGGAGATTCATAGAAGGGTTTTCATCTATTGTTTCTCCATTGACTAAGTTGAATAGAAAAAGGCTAAGTTTAAACATTCTGAAGCTTGTGAGAAAAGCTTTCAGGAATTGAAAACTTGGTTGACTACTACTCCAGTTTGACCCTACCAAAGGGTAGAGAGGGATTCGTTATGTATTGTGATGTGTCTAGAGTGGGCATTGGTTGTGTTTTGATGAAAAATGGAAAGGTTATAGCTTATGCTTCTAGACAGCTTAAGAATCATGAGAAGAACTATCCAACTCATGATCTTGAGTTAGCAGTAGTGGTTTTTGTGTTAAAGATTTGGAGTCATTATATCTATGGCATGCATGTTGATGTATTCACCTATCATAAGAGTCTTCAGTATTCTTTTAGCCAGAAGGAGCTTAATCTCAGGCATTGAAGATGGCTAGAAATGCTTTATTATGACATGAGTATTCTCTACCACCAAGGTAAAGCTAATGTGGTTGATGATGCTCTTAGTAGGTTGTTTATGGAGAGTACTTCCTATGTAGAAGAAGGATGGAAAGAGTTGGCAAAGGTGTGCATAGACTTGCACATTTGTGAGTTTGTTTATTAGACTCTGAGGAAGGTGGTGTTCTTGTCTAGAATGGAGCTGAATCATCTCTGGTTGTAGAAGTTAAAGAGAAGCAGAACAGTGATCCCATCTTGCTCCAGCTAAAGGAAGAAGTTCACAAGCAAAAAGTGATAGTTTTTTATCAAGGGGGAGATGGTTCTTTGAGGTACCAAGGTAGGTTATGAATTCTCGATATGGATGGTCTCAAATATAGAACTATGGCAGAAGAGCACAGTTCTAGATATTTGATTCACCTAGGTTCCACGAACATGTACCATGACTTGAGAGAAGTCTACTGGTGGAATAGTATGAAGAGGAACATTGCAGATTTCATTGCTAAGTGTCCAAATGGTCAGTAGGTTAAGGTTGAGAACTAAAGGCCAAGGGGCATGGCTCATAATATAGATCTCCTTGAGTAAAAGTGAAGATGATCAATATGGATTTCATCACAAGTCTACCGCAATCTCGACAATAACATGACTCAATATGGGTAATTGTAGACAGAATGACCAAGTCAGCTCATTTCTTGTCAGTAAAGACTATAGATTCAGCCAAAGAATATGCTAGATTGTACATTTGTGAGATTGTTAGACTTTATAAGGTTTCTTTATCCATCATCTCACATAAGGGTGCTCAGTTCACCACCCAGTTTTAGAGGTCATATCAGAAAGGTTTAGATTCAAAGGTGAACCTTAGTACCGCATTCTATCTGCTGACAAATGGTCAGGCAAAGCATACCATTGAGACTCTTGAGGATATGCTAAGAGCCTATGTTATTGACTTCAAAGGGAATTGGGATGACCATTTGCCTCTTATAGAGTTTGTGTATAATAACAGTTATCACTCTAGTATTCAGATGGCTCTTTATGAAGTTCTCTATGGGTAAAGGTGTAGATCTCTGATTGGTTGGTTTGAAGTTTGCGAATCAGAGTTGATAGGGCCAGACTTAGTTTACCAGGATATGGAGAAGGTTAAACTATTCAGGAGAGGTTGACGAATACACATAGCTTCCAGAAGTCCTATTCTGATATAAGGCGAAGAGACTTAGAGTTTGAAGTCAATGATTGGGTTTATTTTAAGGTTTCACCCATAAAGGGTGTCATAAGTTTTGCAAAGAAAGGAAAGCTTAGTCCCAGATATATTGGTCTATATCATATTTCGAAGAAAGGTTGTAAAGTAGCTTACGAGTTGGAGCTACCAGCAGAGTTAATAGCAGTTCATCCGGTGTTTTACATTTATATGCTTAAGAAGTGTGTGGGTGACCCCTCACTCTTTGTGCCTACAAAAAGTGTTGGGGTGAAGTATAGCTTGTCTTATGAAGAGATTCTAGTTAAGATTCTTGATCGCCAGCTTTGCAAGTTAAGAACCAAAGAGGTAGCATCAGTAAAGGTTTTATGGAGAAAGCAGTTCGTTGAGTAAGTTACTTGAGAAGCAGAAAAGGATATGAAAGATAGATACCCACATTTGTTCATTCCTCAGGAAAAAGATATTGAAGGTAAAAATCCTTTTTGTTTCAGATTCATCATTTATGCTTTATATTTGAGTGTTTTTACTTTCTACGCTCATGTTCTACCTTGTGCCTTCCTGAGAATTGTTGTAATCTTGAGACTAGTTCAGCTTAGACCTTGTTAGAAAGTTCTGTTCAGAAGAGAGTAGTTGAGTTTTATTTCTGTTGTCATTACACCCTAGTTTGACCTTCATCTGGAACAGCTCTAAAACTTTGATAGCACTTAGAAAAGTTTTAGACCTGTTCCAGAATTTACGGTCACTTCTACGGACTGTAGTTCCAAAGAAAGGTCCGTAGAGTGACCCCTAAAGGAAACCAAGTCCTAGGTTTCTACAAGAGACAGTATGGTCTGTTCTTCAGAAGAATGAGTCTGTCTTGTCAACTATAGAAAAGGATCTGAGGGCTGACAAATTTGCAAATAAAAGAACAGATGATAGAATGGTCCATAATCCCCACTCGTAGAAGTAATTTTAGAGTACCTACGAAATCTCTAAATAAAATTATAGTCGAGTCTATGGTCCATAGTCCTAAAATATAGACCATAGTTCTACTTGTAAAACCCAAATTCAAAAACCTTAAAAATTATTCTAGGATTCTATGGCTCAGACTGTGATCCATTTTCCAGAAGAACGGACATATGTACAATCGTAGACCTCATTTTCCAGGGGACTATCAATATAACCCTAAGTTGTTTTCAGATTATATTTCAAGTCCAGACCTTTTCTCTCAACCCCAGGCAATGAGAAACATTCCCTAAAGGGTAGGTAAGCCTTCTCCTTTCTTCATAAGGTTAAACTAGTGATTCTTAACCTTAACCTAAGGGTTCTAATGCGTTCCTTGATATGTAACCCTAGAATTCATTGAAGGAATCATTTTTTAAGGTCTCCATATCAGATTTTGCAAAGTCCATATTGAAGTTTGAAGAATTTGAGATATGTAAGGCTATTGTAGTAAGGAACCATGTACTTCCTCATGCCCTACATCTAAAGCTTCAGTTCTAGTAAGATTAAACCTAGGGTTTTTACTTGAAGTCTTTTCAATTTCTCTATATCTTGAATTGTTCATTGTTATTCCTATTGTGGAAATTATTGTCATTCATATCATTGGTGATCATTGATGGTTGATTCATGCTTATTCTACCACATGGATCCTCTTTAGCTAAAGTTATTTTAGAGCGTTGTTACACTATCTACATGCATTGATTTCATGAGTAAAGTATTTTTCAAGTCTAAAGAAGTATTTCAAGAAAGAGTTCGAGTAAGAATATTTAGCTTCAAGTACATGATTTCAAAAAGAAATCAAAGCTAGTTTTAAAGCAAGTAAAGTCCATTTTAAAGAAAGAAAAGTCAGTTTAAAGTAAGCAAAAGTTTAGTCGAAAGAAGTATTATTGAGCATAGACTCAAAGAAAGAGATTATAAGTTTTTCCCCTAAAGTGGGACACCTTAAACTTATTGAGCCTTATCGCATTGTTTTGGAGTAGTATCGAGCATCGAGATGAGTATGGTTTAGATAACCCAAACCCTCTAAACTATACCACTAGCGTAGGATAAGATCATGCCATTGGTTCAGACGACTCCTCAGTTAGACCCTAGTAAGGGCTCAGATTTGGATCTATAAAGTAAAAGTTTCATTTTATATCATGGCAAGATATAGTATGGCTCTGGCAACGTGGGAAAGAGGTTGTATCATCATGAGCCTCACGTGATAGTTGTCGGTTAGAGAAAATCCCCAATAACTAAATTGTTATTTTAATATCTACTTTTGATGCATATTTTTGGTTGTAAAGTTTTGTTGTTATAGTACACATGCATGCTTTGCTATTCAGTTAACCTTATTCAAGTCTATATTCAGATTTACTCTTTCAACTCAGTATTTCAGCTTTAACCAGTTGTTTTTTTCAGCTATTTATGTATCCTACATTCCAAGTATTAACATTATTCAATGCTACATCTTTGTATGATGTAGACTCAGGTGTTCAGGATCGGCAGTAGACGCACTACTAGGATCTCCTACATTCAGCATTGGTGAGACATCTTTCCTTTTGGAGGGCTACATTCTATTATCTTATTATTAGTAGTTGCTAGTAGATTAGTAAGGTAGTCGGGGGGCTTGTCCTAGAACCTACTCTTAGTATATTAAAGTCTTCATAGATGAGTCATTTTAGTATCAGTTTTTAGATTATATATTATGCAGATTTCAGATTTTCATTTATAAAGTTATTGAGTTTTGATTTCTAAAGAAAGTGCATGTCCATCATATTTAAAGACTTACGCAAAGTTAATTAAGTGTTCAGTATAGTAGCAAGCCAGGCTAAGGGTCTGCTCGGGACATTAGTGATTCTGTGTACTGGCCATGCCCAGGATGTAGGCTCGGGGCATGATATTTTCTTTATAAAATTAAGTGGCAACTCTTGCTTTATTAAAGTTGTTTTGAAAATTTGAATAATTCTTTTTTCAAAATAATTTTAAGTCAAACCATTTTTACCATAAAAACATCATCAATCTTCTCATCATCATTTCTCCCGCTTCTTTTTGAAGAGTCAGGAGTCCCCTGAACTAAGCCGGCCCCGAGTTTGTCCAACCTTCTATCTTGAGCATCTATCCTTGCCACCAACTCCTTCTAAGAGTTGGAAAAACTTTTGAGAATCTTCCATAGGCCTTCCAGGACAATCATTTTTTGTCTGTTTCCCTCTCTTTGTAAAGGGGACTACGTTCCCATGTCTGAGTATTTACATTTATCAAATCCATGTTGAGGGATGGGTCTACCTCATCTTAATATGTTATTTTCCCATTGGATTTGGTCAAGCCTGGAATCAAAGCTCTTGTCGCCTCCTCTGTTGCAGCCACAATCCCAATTTTTTCTCCATTATTTTTCATACCATATCTTCTACAAAATAAAATAGAGACAACTAGAAAAGAAGTAACAAGATTAAACCCACACAATTTCTCTGTCCCCATAGTGGGCGACAAAACTGTTTACCCTTGATTTAGTACACTTGAATTTGTAGGTGAGTCAAGAGCACGCATTATGATTTAACCTTATTTTAGATTCAATTTATTATCAGTTCAATTACTAAATGATAATGAAAATACACAATATGTCATACAAACAAGATAAACAAAATAAAGAAGACAAATCTAGATGTGCTCGAGATGAATATGTGTGTTCTCGCGAGCAGCTTCCAACTCTCTGAGCTATTGCTAAATCAAGACACAATGTAAGAAAGAAAAATACTTGGAGACCAAGAAAACTATTATATTGAGTGAAAAACTTAGGCAGCAAATGCCTTTACAAGTGAAGGGGGAAGTTTTCTAATTGGCCAAGGCATAATGTTATAACCTACAAATGACATTACGCCTTGGCCAATTAGATTATGCCACTAGAGCCCTGTAGTACCTAAACCTATATTCTTGTTCCACGCATTTATTTTATTGAGGTTTGGGCGATCTAATATTCCTGCACTGCACAGTTTTGTACAAGCTCTTCTATGCACCTGAGCAGTCTGACAAATATGTTTCTTATTTTCCCCTGCGCTACATCATTGTGGGTGGAAAATCATCAAGTCCTATTCTGCATGAGAAGGCATTCTCTGTTATTATGTCTCGGGGATGCCTCTTGAGGATCTGTGTCCTTTGAAGTGATGGGTCCCTACGCGAGTTACCCTATTAATGCTACATGTCTTCAGGCCAATTTTACTCCATACATATTGCTTCTTCAAATTACTGAGTTACAGAATAAAATTCGAAGACTATGAACATCACCTTTCCCTTCATTAACCATCATATCAGAACGTAAAATTCCCTTAACTTAAATTCCTTAAAATTGTTAGAAATTTAAGTGCGAAAATAGGGAATTGAATAGTCCATATTTGATAGAGTCCCCCATTAGCAAACGACTGGACAAACTTTCTACTCTCTGTCCTTCAAGAATTTAGTCCTCCCACTTAGTTGCTATAGTAATAGTGACATAATTCCTTTAATTATGGATTTTTCAAAGCCAATGAAATCAAATTTCGAGCAATTAACTTGATTTTTCCATGAGAACAAAATTGTGATTTGTGATCAGCGAGAGAAGAAGATAAGAATTATGTATTAGTCGATCACTCTCAATAATCTCCATCGTATTGCAGAAACTGTATCTTCTTCACAATCAATATCTCTTTAAGATTGTTAGAAAAATAGGCAAATATAATTGAAGAAGAAATGACTTTCAGGGGTGAAAGAATCAAATTTCCTTAGAGATATTTCTCTTATACATATTAAAAAAATACAATAAATTTCCTTCAGGATACAACAAAGTCCATGTTTATACTATTGAGTTCTAATGAGAAAAGTGAATGGAAAATAGAGGGAATAAAAATAGACAAAAAGTGAAATATTCTTTTGCTTTTTAGAAGAAGCATTTCTCCTACATTGGTGGTGAAAAGAAATATTTATGTGCTTAAATATAAAAGCACTTATTCATATTATTAAAGGATTAAGAAGAAGACAGTCCTCGCACCGTCATCATCGTCGCTCTCTCGGCTCGGCTTTGGCTTTGGCTTTGGAGTCAAGAGATTATCTTTTTGGATAAAATTTATTTAAACTTGATTTTTCAACAATTATTTAATCCAAAAATTTTGATCCAAAATATTTCCTTCATGTGACCGCACAAGGCGATATGCGAACCGCACATGAAATGCACACTGAAGAGACGTGTCTCTTTAGCTCACTATTTTGGTGTGCTCTAGGTGATTTGCATCTACACAAGGTCATGTGTGGACCACACAAGCCACCACACAACCCCTGACAGAATCAGTCACTTACTGGTTTGGTTGTGCTACTGATGTGAGATCACACAAGGCCATGTGTAGACTGCACAAGCCTCAGCACACACTCAAATCAGTGTAACTTTTCAGAATCATTGCTTCTTTTATAAATCAGTGCTTGTTGGCTATAAATATCTTATTCTTTCTCAGATATTGATTATAAATTTTTTGATGTTCTATATTTCTTATTAAAAAATTCTAGTGTGATTCGCTGCCACTGAGTGAGTTTGTTGTTCATCAGAATTTTAGATACCGCTATTCTTATAAATTAAATTATTTTATATTGGGACGATATATTCTACAAACTCGGGTACTTGAGTGAAATAATTTTCTTAAGAACACATTGTGAATTTAGCGGGCTCGATTTTCATCCTTTCTTTTTGTTTTACTATTTTTCAGAAATAGTTTGAATTTTGTTTTTCTTTTCATATTTATTTTGAATACAAATCTTGAATAACAATCTTTAGTAAAATATTTGTATACTTGTTAAATCTGTATTTAGTTTGTGGAGATTAAAACCTTATGATTTTCTGCTCTATTTAAATCTTTTGTTCTGATTTGAAGAATATAAAAACTTTATCAGGATTTAAAGTTCATTCAGTTAGCGATTTAAAGAATATAAAAACTTCATTGTTAACTAGAAATAGTGTAAATAAAGATACAATCTTTATTGTTAGTATTCTGTGCCACTAAATTGTCTGTCAAATTATTGATAGAATAAATGATGAATAAAATAGAACACCAAAATAATTCTTTTGTGAATGGAGTTGCTCTAACGAAAATAACTATTGTGTCATCAAGTCATACAATAGTTGCACTAGCAATGGCTATAGCAGAAAAGCCAAAAAAATTCTGAGGATAGACTTCAAGCATCGGCGGTAGAAAATATTTTTCTATCTTACTACACTAAGTCTTCAATGATTTATCAGTAAGGATGTTCCTTTCTTGGCAGAAGGAATTCCTAATAATGAGAAGTTTGTGGTGACTGAGTCATGAAAACATTTTGATTTTCTTTGCAAAAACTACATACTCAACAGCTTAGAATATAGCTTGTATAACATCTTCAGTGTGTGTAAAACTTCAAAAGAGTTGTGGAATTCTCTTGAGAAGAAATACAAAATAGAAGATGCTGGATTGAAGAAGTTTGTGGTTGCTAAGTTTTTGGATTTTAAAATGGTTAACAGCAAGACTGACATGTCTCAAGTCCAAGAACTACAAGTAATCGTTCATGATCTCCTTGCGAAATGTATAAATAGTTTCAATATTTACATTATTAAATATATTGATTATGTTGTTAACTTTAAACTTACCTTTGAAGGTATGGTCATAAATGAGGCATTTCAAGTAGAAGCCTTTATTGAAAAGTTGTCTCCTTTATAGAGAGACTTTAAAAATTAGTTGAAGCATAAGCGCAAGGAGATGACACTTAAAAATTTAATTATTCATCTAAGGATAGAAGAAAACAATAAAGCTACAGAAAAAAAGTCTTGTGCAAGTTTAGCAATATCGGAAGCAAATATGTTGAACAACACAAACAAACAAAAAAAATAAAGAAGTCATCTCAACAAAAAGGAAATCCACCTAAGAAAAAGTTCAAAGGAAATTGCTATAATTATGGTAAAATTAGCCACAAGGATCGAGATTATCGGGTTCCCAAGAAAGGAAAGAAAAAGGATCAAGCAAATATGACAGAAACAAATAAAGAAGTGGAAAACTTATGTGCCATGCTTTCTGAATGTAACTTGGTTGGCAACCCAAGGGAATGATGGATACATTTCGGTGCCACCCATCATGTGTGTGCTAACAAGGATTTGTTTGCATCTTATGTGTAATGACCCTCCAGGTTATTTTTTGTGTTTTTTCATGCGTTTCAAGCTTTCCTACAGCAGCTACAGGTCATTTATAACTTTTCAAGACTTACCATTTGGTTCCCAGGCAGTTTGTTTGTGTTTTAAGCTCATTTCCCTATTTTAAAACTCTAAAAGCAAGAAGAGTTAGCTTTGGTCAATATTCAAAGAGACGGCCTCAGATAGAAATTCCATCAGTGTTGTTAACTTCAAAATATTGACTTTGGTCTAGAAGGACCTTTGATTTTGATTCTGAGGCTTCCGAAATCATTTTAAGCTATCAATTACTTTTGGCTAAAAGTTAGTTTTTGGGTGTGGTGCCCACTTTTCATCGAAACAATATCCGTTGGGAATTTTGTCAATTCCATTGAATCCAGAATGCCATTTTTGGTGGGTTAGCATAGTTTGTTTGCATACACGGGACCTCAGATGAATCTAGCGGGTCCATCTGAGGTATTTTGAGTTGTTGAAAATTATTGGTTTTGTTGTTGCAGTGGCAGGGTCACTTAACCCTTTGCCTACGTAGAGGGGTAGCTGCCTATGAGAGACTGCCTATGTAGTGGACCCATTGCATATGCAATAAAGGGTCACCTGGCCTCGTCTCCCTCTGTTCTTTGCATACACATGGTCTAAGTTGCCAACGCAGGCTCGCATATGCAGTGGCCTGCCTACATCCACAAAGGCCAACATCTGGCACCTATATATTCATCTTAAATACTTTTGGTAAGTTTGTTATGGTTCCCCGCTCTTTTTCCATCATTTCTTTCACGAATTTTCTTCTTCATTCCGTAGAATTCTCTTGTTAAACCCTTCTTGATCAAGTGAGCTTTTGGGGATATTTTGGGCCCTGAAATGAGTTCTGTTTGCGTTCAAATTTTGGGCATGGGTTTAGAAACCTGCTGCAAACATAATTGTAAGTTTAGTTTTTTGTTTCATTACACAAGCCATGAGGGTCATTTTTTGGTCTGAAATTTTATATAGACATATGGGTGTCAATTTTCATGTCTTGATATGTAGATTGTGTTTATGATAGTGTGGCAGCATTTTGAGGCTATCCAAAAAGGGAAGGCATATGATTAATGGTTCGTACTTGCAGTTTAGCTCTGAGGTAAGTTACGGTTTTTTTCTCTTAGACCTGGTTCAGTTAAATTTTATATGTTATAAGTTGCATGAACGTTAGGGTAGACATATGCTTAAATATTGTTTTCTTCTTATTTTGGCCATTTTTGAAACTGTAGAATAAGACTATTGTAACACCCCAGAAATCATATCAGCATTTAAAACCCAGAACTCAGAAAAACTCAGCAAAATTTCACCTGTCAGTCAAGGCCCACGGGCTGACCCACGGGCGTCGTGGATACGATAGCCCATGGGGATACCCGTGGGAAGAGCCCAGAGGCTCTGTCAGTCAGCTCCATCCAGACGGGGGTCCCCACGGGCTTCAGAGGTCCGACGGGATATGGGGCAGCCCATGGAAAACTGCCAGTGCCCCATCCCAAGTCTCCTCAGCCTCGACAGGCTGTCACCATGGTCGTCGTAGATGCGATGGGCCTTGGGAGCCGTCATGGGGATTGTACAGAGGGCCTGCTCGGTCTGCCCTATTTCGACGCCCTGACTGATAGGCCATCTCAGGTCTAACACCCATCAGGAGGCCTATCTGGCGACGGATTTTCTGCAAATTCTATTTTAAGTTGGGGGCATTTCGATCTTTTCCCAATTCTTTTAACTCTGATCCTAAGTTGTTAAAGGGTTTTTATGATTTTTCCCTCATAACTCCTAAACTAAATTGACACTTAGCAAATTCTATCAGAAAAGAAATGTTTCCTCTCAAGAACAAGCAAAGAGGGTTTTCTTCAAGCTCAGCCCCAAATCCAAAGCTTCAACCGTAGAATCTTCTTCCAGGTATGTGGGATTTTATCAGTGGGTTTCTTTCACCCATTGAGTCCCTAGACTTAGTTTAGTTCTCTAGTTTTCAACTAGTTCTTCAGACCTAGGGTTCCTAAATTTTTATAAACTCCGTGCAATTCAAATTCTATTGCTTGTATGATATTGTTTACATGTTTTCTTGGGAACCTAGGATAAATATATGTACAGAACTCAGTAAACCTAGCATGTGTTAATTTTAGTACTCATATCTATACTTTCTAATTAGATAATTCAGTCAGTTATGCTTCAGGATTAGAATGCTATCAGTTTCAATATTATTATTGCATTCTCAGATGATTATCATTATTTGAGCTATCCAGCACTTCAGTTTGCATTTATTGCTCATATATTCAGTTGGGAGTAGGCTTAGTACCGAGCGGACGAAGGGATGAAGGCTATGCTATCAGCTTTAGGCTGAGACCTTTAGTAGCAATCCCTGAGTCCCAGAACTACGGTGCCACCGTAGGTCAGAAAGGGGGCAGCTATCAGCTTTAGGCTGGTTACCCTTGTCCCTTGTGGACATCAATTTAGTTTATCCATGTTAGATTAGTTTGTACCCTTGGCAAGGTACGAACACCCTTCTATCCAGGGTTATAAGTTGGTCCCATAGCTAGCTTATCTTGGGGTATGTCGGTTAATAGTAGCTCCCACAATTAGACCCAGCATTGCATTGACCGTGTATTCAATTACTCAGTTCAGATCAGCATGTTATGATATTCATATTCAGTTACTTGGTCATTGCATACAGTTATTCTTCAGTTCATATTTCAGTATATACTTCTCTATCAATATTCATTTCTTATAGCTTTGGTTATATATCCTGCATGCTCAGCACATCCAAAGTACTGACGCATATTTTATGCTACATCATTTCATGATGTAGGTTCAGGTGCTCAGCATCCAGATCGCGCTTAGTTTGATTTCCAGTTCATACTCAGCATCCCAGTGGTGAGTCCTCATAGATCCGAGGATGATAGTTAGATTTGATTATTTCAGTATTGCTACTTCAGTTTCAGACTTTTAGAGTTAGCTGGGGGCTTATCCCGGCATCTCACTTCAGTTAGAGGCTTTCAGACATAGACTAGATTCAGCTATTGAGTTATTAGTATTGTTTTTAGACTTCATTATACTCCTCGATATATTTCATATTCAAACATGTTTTGGGTTCTTTCCCACTTCATATATTAAATTGTTTTCAGTTTCCGCATAGTGTATGTTTTATTAGAAATTGTCTAGTCATGCCAGACCATGGGTTAACTTGGGGTCACTTGTGATATTAAGCACCATGTTACGTCTAGGATGTAGCCTTGGGGTATGACAAACTTGGTATCAGAGCATCAGGTTCAAGTGTACTAGGGTGTCTGAAAGCCTCGTCAAGTAGAGTCTTTTTCATGGGTGTGAAGCGTGCCACACTTTCTTTTCCAGCTCGTTCTATAGAGTGTGAACTCTATTTAATCTCCTTCTAACTCGTGTTCTATGCATTTCAGAAAATGCCTCCCAGAAGAGCTAACACCAGGAATCAGTCAGCACCAGCAGACCCTCTGAATGAGAAAGTAACTCATGTCGAATTCAGGGATACTTTTCATGTGCTTGCTCAGTACATGACCGCTCAGGTAAATTAGTAGGCAGTGGCACCAGATCCACCTCAGGCCAACACTATTGCAGCTAGACTCTGAGACCTTACTCGGATAAATCCTTTAGAATTTCATGGGTCCAAGTCAGAAGAGGATCCAGAGGAGTTTCTTGACGACATTCAAAAGGTAACAGATATTATGGGTGTCACTCCAGTCGAGAGTCCAGATTTAGCCGTCTATCATCTGAAGGGAGTGGCTTATACTTGGTATCAGCAATAGAAGGAATCCTGTTGAGCTAATGTAGGTCCAGTGTATTGGAACCACTTCAAGGCTACCTTTTGGATAGGTTTTTCCTACTTGAGCTCAGGGAAGCCAACGTCTAAGAGTTTATCAATCTGAAGCATAATGATATGAGTGTACAGTAGTACGCACTTAAGTTTACTCAGTTTTCTAAGTATGCTCCGGCGAAAGTAGCTGACTCTAGGGACCTTATGAGTAAGTTTGTATCCTGTGTGTCTAATGATATGGTCAAGGAGTGCAAGACTGCTATGTTGGTTAAGGAAATAGATTTTTCCAGGCTGGTTACTTATGCCCAGCAAATCAAAGAGGAAAAGATCAAAGATAGGGGAGGGGATAACAAGAGAGCTAGAACATATGACTTTAATTACTCTCAGCATAGCAGATGGTGGCAACCACTCTCAGTTCCATCAGAAATATTTAGCCCTAGCCCCATCCTCTTCTAGTGCTCCAGTGCCTAAGTCTAGACAGGATAGGCGGGATAGAGCGCCAGGCTTTAAGTCCCAAGGTACAGTAACTAGCGGGTGCACTCATCCGGTATGTAAGAAGTGTGGTAGAAACCACCTAGGGGAGTGTATGGTAGGCGGCGTAAATTGTTTTAGGTGTGGCAAGCTAGGCCACAGAATGAGGGATTGTCCAGCTTCTTCTCAGAAGGGCAAGGATGTTTGCCCACAGAATCAGGCCAGTTCTACTGCAGCTCCAGCGGGTTGCCCCACTCAGCAGAGTGCCTCATCTGGTACAGGTGGTGGTCAGTGCCAAAACAGGTTGTATGCCCTTCAGACGTGACAGGACCATGAGGATTCTCCTGATGTGGTCACGGGTACGTTACAAGTCTTCCATTTAGATATTTATGCATTGTTAGACCCAGGGGATACACTTTCTTTTGTAACTCCTTTCATAGCAGTAAATTTTGGTGTCAGTGTAGAAATCCTCCTAGAACCTTTCTCGATCTCTACTCCAGTTGGTGATCCAGTTATAGCTAGATGGGTATACAGAAATTGCCCTGTCACAGTTTCTCAGAAAGTCACCTTAGCCAATCTTGTAGAGTTAGAAATGACTGACTTCGATATAACTCTAGGCATAGATTGGTTACATTCCTATTATGCCTCAGTCGATTGCAGAACTAGGATCATTCGATTTCAGTTTCCAAATAACTAGTCTTAGAGTGGAAGGGTAATACCTCAGTGCCTGTAGGGTCGATTCATCTCTTACCTTAAGTCCAGAAAGATGATTTCCAAAGGCTTTATCTTTCATCTTGTTCGGGTTAAGCATTGGAACTCCAAAACCCCAACTCTTGAGTGAGTACTAGTGGCGAGCGAATTCCCTGGAATGTTTCCAAAAGATCTTCCCAGAGTTCTTCCCGAAAGTGAAATCAACTTCGGAATAGATCTCCTTCCAGATACCTAGCCTATTTTGATTCCTCTTTACAGAATGGCTCTAGTTGAGCTTAAGGAATTCAAAGAATAGTTGAAAGACCTTCTAGATAAGGGCTTCATAAAACCCAGCATCTCTCTATGGGGTGCTCCAGTTCTCTTCATGCGTAAGAAGGATTGTTGTCTCAGGATGTGCATCGACTACCTTCAGTTGAACAAGGTCACAATCAAGAATAAGTATCCCATCCCTAAGATTGATGACTTGTTTGACCAGCTTCAGGGTGCTAGTTGCTTCTCTAAGATAGACCTTAGATCCGGTTATTATCAGCTCAGAGTCAGAGATAATGACATTCCAAAGACAACCTTAAGAACTATGTATGGTCACTATGAATTTGTAGTTATATTATTTGGACTAACGAGTGCTCCTACAGCTTTCATGGAGTTGATGAACAGAGTGTTCAAGCAATATATATACTTGTTCGTCATTGTCTTCATCAATGATATGCTTATATATTCTCGGAGCAAGGAAGATCATGCAGACCATTTCAGAGTAATGTTGTAAACTCACAAGGATCGCCAGTTGTTCGCCAAGTTCAGTAAGTGTGAATTCTGGTTGAAATCAGTTGCTTTTCTTGGTCATGTGTTGTCTAGTGAGGGAATTCAAGTTGATTCTCAAAAGATTGAGGCAGTGAAGAACTAGCCCAATCCCACATCTCCGATAGACATCAGGAGTTTCTTGGGTTTGGTCGGGTACTACAGGAGGTTTATTGAGGGATTTTCCTCCATAGCTAACCTATTGACCAAGTTGACTCAGAAAAAGGTTAAGTATCAGTGGTCAGATGAGTGTGAAAAGAGTTTCCTAGAGTTGAAGATTAGGTTGACTATAGCTCCCGTTCTAACTCTGCCAGAGGGTATGGATGATTTTGTGGTGTATTGTGATACGTCCAGAGTTAGCTAGGGTTATGTTCTGATGCAGCATGGTAAGGTCATAGCTTATGAATCCAGACAGCTTAAGATTCATGAGAAGAATTACCCAACTCATGACCTTGAGCTTGGAGAAGTTGTGTTTGACCTAAAGATTTGGAGACACTACTTGTATGGTGTTCACGTAGATATGTTCACAGACCATAAAATCCTCTAGTATGTGTTCACCCAGAAAGAGTTGAACCTTCATCAGAGAAGGTGGCTTGAGTTCCTCAAAGACTACGATATGAATGTGCTCTACTATCTGGGTAAGGCCAATGTAGTTGTTGATTCCCTCAGCAGTCTGTCCATGGGTAGTGTGTCACATGTTGAGGAAGAGATGAGAGAGTTATCCAGAGATGTTCAAAGGCTTGCTCATTTAGGAGTTTGCCTTATGGACACGACGGGTGGTGGTGTGATAGTCCAGAATAGTTCAGAATCTTCTTTGGTAGCTGAAGTGAAAGAGAAGCAAGACAGTGATCCCATATTGCTCTAGTTGAAAGGTGTAGTTCATCAGCAAAGGGTAGAGGTCTTCTCCCAAGAGGGAGATGGTGTGCTTTGTTACCAAGGTCGCTTATGTGTTCCTAACGTGGGTGAGTTGAGATAGCAGATCCTTGCAGAAGCCTATAATTCCAGATATTTCATTCATCTCGGTGCCACTAAGATGTACCGTAATCTACGAGAAGTCTATTGGTGGAATGGCATGAAAAGGTTCATTGCAGATTTTGTAGCAAAGTGTCCTAATTGTCAGCAGGTGAAAGTAGAACATCAGAAACTAGGAGGTTTGACTCAGGATATTAGCATTCCTACTTAGAAGTGGGAGGTGATTAACATGGATTTCATTACGGGTTTACCTTATACTCACAGAAAGCATGAATCCATTTGGGTGATAGTGGACAGAGTTACTAAGTTAGCTCACTTCTTGGCTGTCAAGACTACAGATTCAGCGGAGGACTATCCCAGACTCTACATCAGCGAGATAGTCAGGTTTCATGGAGTTCCCTTGTCAATCATCTCAAATAGGGTTCCTCAGTTTACATCTCATTTCTGGATATTATTTCAGAAAGGTCTTGGTACTCAGTTGAATCTCAGTACAGCATTTCATCGGCACATGGATGGTTAGGCAGAGCATACCATTCAAACATTAGAGGACATGCTGAGAGCGTGTGTGATCAATTTTAAAGGTAGTTGGGATAATCACCTACCAATCATGAGGCACTTTATAGGAATAGATGTAGATCACTAGTTGGTTGGTTTGAAGTAGTTGAAGCATCCTTTATTGCGCCATATTCGGTTCATGAGGCTATAGAGAAGGTTCAGCTCATAAAAGAAAGACTTAAGACAACTCAGAGTCGTCAGAAGTCCTATCCAGACGTGAGGAGAAGGGACTTAGAGTTCGAAATAGATGATTGGGTTTTCCTGAAAGTGTCACCCATGAAGGGTGTGATGAGATTTGGCAAGAAAGGGAATCTCAGTCCCATATATGTAGGTCCTTACAGAATCTTGAAAAGGATTGGTCATGTGGCTTATGAGTTAGAGTTGCCAGCAGAATTAGCAGCGGTTCACCCAATTTTCCATATTTCATTATTGAAGAAGTGTGTTAGTGATCTAACATCGATTGTTCCCTTAGAAAGTGTGGCTGTGAAGGATAGCCTCACCCATGAGGAGGTTATAGTTGAAATTCTTGACCATCAGGTTCATAGGTTGAGAAAAAAGAAAGTCGCTTTGGTGAAAGTTTTGTGGAGGAACCAGACAGTTGAGGGAGCTACTTGGAAAGCAGAAGCATCCATGATGGCCAAGTATCCTCACCTCTTTCCTTCTGACCCAGTTTCAGCTTGAGGTAATAGTTCCTCTCCAGTCCCTCAGTTTCCCCTTATGCATGTCAGTCTCGAAATCATGATTTCCTAGCTATTCCAGTATTTTCATCATGCTTTCATACACTTAGAACTAGATTCAGTGAGATATCAACTTCTAGTGTTTAGTTGGAAGGGATTGCAGCTCTTTCCTTCCAAACTCAGCTCAGTTAGTCTTTATTTGAGGATGAATGATCCCAAAGGGGTATATTGTAACACCCCAAAATTCAGAACAGCATTTAAAACCCAGAACTCAGAAAAACTCAGCAAAATTTCACCTATCAGTCAAGCCTCACGGGCTGACCCACGACCATCATGGACACAACGGCCCATCGGGATCCCCATAGGAAGAGCCTAGAGGCTCTGTCAGCCAACTCCAACCATACGAGGGTCCCCAATTTCTTCTAAGGTCCGACGGTCTATGGGGCAGCCCGTAGAAAACCTCTAGTGCCCCATCCCAAGTCTCCTCAGCCCCGACAGGCTATCACCATGGTCGTCGTGGATGCGATGGGCCATGGGAGCTGTCGTGGAGATTGTCCAGAGGGCCAGCCCAGTCTTCCCTATTCTGAAGCCTTGGCCAACGGGCCGTCTTAGGTTCGATGCCCGTCGGGCGGCCCATCTGGCGAGGGATTTTCTGTAAATTCTATTTTAAGTTGAGGTCATTCCAGTCTTTTACCAATTCTTTTAACTCTGATCCTAAGTCATTTTGGGATTAATTAAAGGTTTTTTATGCTTTTTCCCTCATAACTCCTAAACTAAATCGACACTTAGCAAAATTCTATCAGAAAAGAAATGGTTTCTCTCAAGAACAAGCAAAGAGGGTTTTCTGCAAGCTCAGCCCCAAATCCAAAGCTTCAATCGTAGAATCTTCTTCCAGGTATGTGGGATTTTATCAGTGGGTTCCTTTCACCCATTGAGTCCCTAGACTCAATTTAGTTCTCCAGTTTTCAACAAGTTCTTCAGACCTAGGGTTCCTAAATTTTCATGAACTCAGTGCAATTCAAATTCTATTGCTTGTATGATATTGTTTACATGTTTTCTTAGGAAACTAGGATAACTATATGTACAGAACTCAGTAACCCTATCATGTGTTGATTTTAGTACTTATGATCTATACTTGTTAATCAGATGATTCAATCAGTTATTCTTCAGGATTAGAATGCTATCAGTTTCAGTATTATTATTGCATTCTCAGATGATTATCAGTATTTGAGCTATCCAGCACTTCAGTTTGCATTTATTGCTCATACATTCAGTTGGGAGTAGGCTTAGTATTGAGCGGACGTGGGGATGAAGGATCCGTTGTCAGCTTTAGGCTGATACCTTTAGTAGCAGTCCCAAAACTACGGTGCCACCGTAGGTCAGGAAGAGGTTGGCTGTCAGCTTTAGGCTAGTTACCCTTGTCCCTTGTGGACATCAGTTTAGTTTATCCATGTCAGATTAGTTTGTACCCTTGGCAAGGTATGAACACCCTTCCATCTAGGGTTACAGGTTGGTCCCATAGCCATCTTATCTTGGGGTATGTCGGTTAATAGTAGCTCCCACAGTCAGACTCAACATTGCATTGATCGTTTATTCAGTTACTCAGATCAGATCAGCATGTTATGATATTCATGGTCAGTTACTTGGTCATTAAATACAGTTATTCTTCAGTTCATGTTTCAGTATATACTTCTCTTTCAGTAATTAATTCTTACAGCTTTGGTTATATATCCTGCATGCTCAGTATATCCGAAGTACTGACGCATATTTTATGCTACATCATGAATGTAGGTTCAGGTGCTCATCATCCAGACCGCGCTTAACTCGATTTCCAGTTCTTACTCAACAGCCCAGTAGTGAGTTCTTATAGATCCAAGGACGATAGTTAAATTCAATTATTTCAGTATTGCTACTTCAGTTTCAAACTTTTAGAGTTAGCTGGGGGCTTATCCCAGCAACTCACTTCAGTTAGAGGCTTTTAGACATAGACTAGATTCAGCTATTGAGTTGTTAGTGTTGTTTTTAGACTTTATTATACTCCTCGATATATTTCTTATACATACATGTTTTGGGTTCTTTCCCACTTCAGATATTAAATTATTTTCAATTTTTGCACAGTGTATGTTTTATTAGAAATTGTCTAGTCATGCCAGACTATGGGTTAACATGGGATTACTTGTGACACTAAGAACTGTGTTACATATAGGGGGTAGCCTCGGGGCATGACAACTATCATGCTTATCCTAAGTTTAGGAGCTTGTAGCATTGTTGTGGCTAGCCTAGAATCTCTAGAGTAATTTATGGAGGTTTTAGAGGTAGTGTAGGTGCCTTGGTTTATTTTCGTATTATAGTTCTATTTTTCCATTTTTATATACCATTATTGTGTAACTATAGGCCCTAGGCCATAACTTGGACTGGATGGAGTTCCATGTAAGTACCTTGTTTGGAAGGCACCCTTGCCCTATCTTTGATATATATATTTCTGCATTTACTTGGGTGTTGTATTGCATATATTCATTCATGTGATCATGAACTTGGCACATAGCTAGGTTTTCTAAGAAAGAATAGTTGGTTTTTCAGTTAAAAAGAGGTTTTTCACTGTTACTATGCATCTCAAGCTTCAAAAAGTATTTGTAATACCTTACCACTGATTTCGAATTTAAAAGCTAAAATGCCTCCCATTTTATTGATTTAAGTTTCATTTGATTATGCTTGAGATGCATGATTTCCTTATCATTATTATCTTCACCATCTGTTAGATTACGGCTTTTTTTAGTTGATAACTAGATTTAGGTGGATCCTTATAGCTAGCTTATATTCTTGTATCTTATAATATATATTATCTTTCTGAGCTCGGTCAGCCTATGATGCCTACTGAGTAGCCCATGTTTTGATACTCATACTACACTCTGCATGTTTTTTTAATGCAACACCTAGTTCGAGCCACCCTCAATAACCATCCATTCATTTGTGGTCAGATGTTGTTCAGATTGTGGTGAGCTCCCAGGTGTTCAGATACCTTTACTTCTTTCCTTCTACTATTTCTGTTTATATTTTGTACTTTGAATAGACAGTGTATATTGTATAGCTTATTTTTGTACTTTAGGTGCTCTTGTTCCGATGACACAAGGTCCGGGGTTAGTTCTTGTAGCTATGTTCATCTTTCCTAGTCACTTTGGGGTTATTTTTGTATATTTAGTACTGTGGGTATGTATCTATATTGTTGGCCCCTATTTTGTATATTTTCTCTTCCGCTTTCCTTGTTTAAATGCTTAGTTGTATTACCGTATTCTCGAGTTGTCTTGCCTAATAGGGGGTTTTAGTAGGTGCCATCACGGCCTAATTTTGGATCATGACAGAGTGGTCTTAGAGCTTTAGATTCACTTTTATTACCAGTACAAGAGCATGGTGGCTAGTAGAGTCTCATGGATTGGTATGATGACGTCCGTATCCTATCTATGGGAGGCTATAGGGCATTCCTAAGAATGATTCCATCTTGTTTGATCCCTTATCATGCGTCCTTAGCTTTATCAACTTCTAAATACTTGTTGTTTCACTCTTTCTCAAATGGTTTAGATGAGATCAACAGCAGGTGAGGATGAGGCCCCTACACCTGCAGTTAGAAACCCTGCTAGGGGATGGGGTAGAGGTCAACCAAGAGGTCGAATTAGGGGATGAGATGCAGTGCCAGCTTGGATCCAGACTAGGTTACCATCGCCAAAGCTAGATATTGAGATTGATGATGGGTATTATGAGTCAGAAAGAATGGGGCTAGCCCAGCCCTCAGCAGATTTTATGGCTATGGTAGTCTTACAAGACATATTGGTTTATATGCTTGGGTTCCTAGAGGGCATGTCACAGCCTGCAACTTCTCTCAGTACTCTGATCGGCTCATAGGTCAGGGACGAGGCACAGACTTTTGCTGAAGCAATGGTGTAACACCCCGGAAATGTATTCAGCTTTTAAACTCAGACTTGCAGAAAATTTTGGACTTGCAGGGACCATGGGTCAAGTCCACGAATTGTGGAAGGTTCCATGAGTCGTGGAAATGACTCGTGATCCCAGTCCTGCAGAACCAACCTTAGTACTAACAACCACGAGTAACTTCCATGACTTCTAGAAGTTTCTACGGGTCGTACTGTTGACTCGTGGAAGTTGATCAGAGGTCAGTCAATTTCCCTAAGTTCCACGATTAGGTTCTACGACTCGTGGAAGCTTCCACGAGTCATCCTGTTGAACCGTAGAAGATCTCCTGCAGATTGAAATTTCTAGTAGTTTCCACGATTAGGGATCCATGAGTCGTGGAAAGGTCTACGAGTCGTAGACTCCACTTGTGATCCCTGTAGCCAACCAAATTTCCAGCTTTTCCCAATTAATTTCTAGGGGAATTTTGGTCATTTCCTACCCTATTATGTATTAAGTGAAGTCGTTTTGACTACTTTTAGAAGGGTTTTCACCCATATTACCCTAAGTCCCTCTTAAGTTCATCATTCTTCACTCAAAGAGGAAAATTTGCTCTCAAGCTCAAGTCTCCAAGATCCAAGTCAAGTCTCCTAATTCTTTTCCAAACAAGTGGGTACTCTTCCACCGAGGTATGTGAATTTTTAACAATGGGTTCATTTCACCCTTATGCCCAAATTCCCCAACTCTTATCTTGAATTATGAAGTTATGAAATTAGAGTTTTGATCTAAAATTGGGGAAAGTTTATGAAATCAGTTCCTATATTTAAATTCATGGTTTCCTCTTGATTATTCATGATTTGATTATGATTCTCTCATTGGTTTTAAAAGCCCAAGCATGAATGTTGATTTCTAGCATGAAACTATGAATTTACATGTTTTCAAGAGAAAGTTGGCATGATTAGATATCATGGCCTCTATGTATTTATGAAATTGCATGACTAATTCTTTAACTATGAATTTAGCAAGAAAAGTATATATTTGAATTATAGTCTTGCAAAGCTTTAAGATTTATGACTTGTGAATTGCATGACATCAGATATGTCCTTATGCTTTTCCAACAACTTTTGGGTATCAGATATGTCCCTATGTTTTATGAAAGTGGTGGACATCAGATATGTCCCTATGTTTTAAGAAAGGTTTGGCATCTAGATATGTCCACCTAAGCTAAGTGAATTGCATGGTATCAGATATACCCTTATGCTTTTCAAACAGATTTGGCATCAGATATGTCCAGTATTATATGAGCTATATGTATTTTTTGGGAGTAGTATTAGCACCGAGTTGGACAGGGTGAGAGAACCCAAAAGGTCCTAGAACTATATGCCTCCGTAGGTCTTAAGTCCCCTCTGTTGGGCACCAGTTTTATGATCACACCACAGTAATGCCTTTATACCCTGGCAAGGTATATTGGGTCCTTTCGATGGGGCAGATACATCGGATTCCATGTAGCTCACATGGTCTATGTCGGTTAGAGAACCTCCCACAGAAAATAGTTTATGCTTTTAAAACTTGCATTTGACTCTTAATCAGATTTCAGACTTATTACTTATGATTATGTTTCAGCAAATGGAAAGTATTAGAGTCATTGCGCTCAGTTTATCTTTAAAAGCATGATTCAGTTATTTAAGTATACTTAGCATGTTTCATCATATTTATGCATTGCTCACATACTTAGTACATTCCATAGTACTAATGCATATTGTGCGATATCCTTTGATGATGCAGATTCAGGTACCCCATCTCAGCTTCGTGGCTAGAGTCTCAGGTCACCTCCTTAGTCAGCTGTGGTGAGTCCTCATGGTTCGAGGACTAGTTATGCTTTTCCTTATGTTAGCTTTATTTCTATACTCCGAGTTAGCTAGGGTCTTGTCCTAGCAACTCTTTATGTTATGACTAGAGGCTTTGAGACATAGTTTGTATTCTGAGTTCCCTTTTTAGATATTATATGTTATGTGGCTCTTAGACCCTTTATTGATGTTTTCTTATTGGATTTCTGTATTATGCTTTCGCTTATCTTTGTTATGCTTGAGAATGCAATGACCAAGGGTTAGCTTGGGATCCTTGTGGTCCTGAGTCCCGTGTTACGTCTAGGAGGTAACCTCGGGGCATGACAAACTTGGTATCAGAGCCTCAGGTTTAAGAGTCCTAGGATGTCTGAAAGCTGCATCGAGTAGAGTCTCTTTCATGTGTGTGAAGCGCTCCACACATATGAAAGGGAAGCTATGAGATGTCTTAGAAAAACTTCACTTCTTTCATGATCACATCGTGCGATAGAGCTTAAGTCTAATATTTCTCTAATCCTTATCTTATGCATTTCAGATTATGCCTCTTCAACGTGCTATGCCTCCCTGAGCCGCTCGAAAAGCCGTTCCTCAAGTTTTGGTTCCCGATGTCACGAATGATGAGTTTAGGAATGCTATCCATTTGCTAGCCTAGACTTTGGCCACTCAGGCCAATCAGTCGGCTCCTTCCCCCATCAATCCTCAAGGTGGGGTAGCAGCCCGAGTTCGTGACTTTAATCGTATGAACCCACTAGAGTTTTGGGGTTCGAAAGTGAGTGAGGACCCGGTCAACTTTATTGATGAAGTGAAGAAGATATTTGAGGTTATGCAAGTAGCAGGTATTGATTGTGTTGAGCTTGTATCCTATCAACTCAAGGATATGTCTCATATTTGGTTCACGCAATGGAAGGAGGCTAGAGTGAGGAATGTGACCCCCACGACTTGGGAGTGTTTTGAGAGAGCCTTTCTTGATAGGTTCTTTCCCCGTGAGTTGAGGCAAGCAAAAGTGGAGGAATTTGTGAACTTGAGACAAGGTTCGATGTCGGTGCAAGAGTATAGTTTGAAGTTCACTCAGTTATCTAGATATGCTCCCTCCATGGTAGCGGACCCGCATGATCAAATGAGGAAGTTCATCTATGGTGTTTCTGATATAGTGAAGAAGGAGTGTAGGTCTGCCTTGTTGTTGAGTGACATGAACATCTCTCGTCTCATGACTCATGCCCATCAGATTGAGGGTGCTAAGCTTAAGGATATGTCTAGGGAGAATAAGAGGGGTAAATCCGAGGGATCAGGTTTTGGTCATCACAGGTCCGGAGGGGGACATATCTCTTCTTTCCAAAAGAAGTCATCAGCTCCTGTTCACTCTTCTGCTAGTGCTCCTACCCAGGATCAGAAGTCTCATCATGATCAGGGTGGTAGGAGATTTGGTTCTTATTTCCAGTCTCAGGGTAGTGTTACCTAGGGATCTTCCTACCCAGCTTGTGTTAAGTGTGGGAAGACTCACCCCGGTGAGTGTTTGGATGGTAGAGAGGGTTGTTTTGGGTGTGGTCAGCCCGGTCACCATGTTAGAGATTTCCCTTCAGCTAAGAAGGGGCAGGGAGGTGGTAGGACTCAGTCTACCCCAGCAGCTTCAGGTGGTAGACCAGCCTCGCAGGGCGCAGCTTCTAGTTCTGGTGGTCAGCGCCAGAACCGTCTTTATTCCATGTCCTCTCGCCAGGATCAGGAGAGTTCTCCAGCTATGGTTATCGGTATGTTAAAAGTCTTCTATCTTGATGTGTATGCCTTGTTGGATCCTGGTGCATCCTTATCTTTTGTAACCCCTTATGTGGCTTGTAAGTTCGAGATTCATCCTGAATTGCTTTTAAAACCCTTTTATTATTCTACTCCTGTTGGTGAGTCATTCCTAGCCAAAAGAGTCTATCGAAATTACCCTATCTCAGTCCTTCATAGAGTCACTTCAGCGAATTTAGTAGAGTTGGAGATGACTGATTTTGATGTTATTCTTGGTATGGACTGGTTGTATGCATGTTATGCCTCAGTTGATTTCCGCACTCCTGTGGTTAGTTTCAAGTTTCCTAATGAACCTGTCCTAGAATGGCAAGGTAGACCCTCTTCTTCGAATGGTCGTTTCATATCTTATCTTAAAGCTAGGAAGATGATTTCTAAGGGCTATGTCTATCATATAGTTTGGGTTAGGTACACGGAGTCCAAGACCCCGACTATTTAGTTTGTTCCTATTGTGAATGAATTCCTAGAAGTGTTCCCCGATGACTTGCTCGGAGTCCCTCCCGAGCGAGAAATTGACTTTGGGATAGATCTTCTTCCGGATACGAATCCTATCTCTATTCCTCCTTATAGAATGGCCCCCGCGGAACTCAAGGAGTTGAAAGATCAGCTGAAAGACTTGCTTGATAAGGGTTTCATCAGGCCTAGTATTTCTCCTTAGGGTGCCCCAGTTTTGTTTGTTCAGAAGAAGGATGGATCTCTTAGAATGTGTATTGATTACCATCAATTAAACAAGATCACAATCAAGAATAAGTATCCCATTCCTAGGATTGATGACTTATTCGATCAGCTTTAGGGTGCTAGTTTCTTCTCCAAAATCGACCTTAGATCTAGTTATCATCAGCTTTGGGTTTGGGAGTGTGATATCCCAAATACAGCTTTCAGGACTCAGTATGGTCATTATAAGTTTGTTGTTATGTCTTTTGTTCTAACGAATTCTCCTGAAGCTTTTATGGATTTGATGAACTGTGTGTTCAAACAGTATTTGGATATGTTTGTGATTGTTTTCATTGATGATATCCTCATCTACTCTCGGAGTGAGGAAGAGCATGTGGATCACTTAAGGGTTATGTTGCAAACTCTCAAGGATAGACACTTGTTTGCTAAGTTTAGCAAGTGCGAGTTTTGGATGCAATCTGTTGCTTTTCTGGGTCATATTGTGACTAAAGATGGTATTCGGGTTGATTCTCAAAAGATAGAGGCAGTGAAGAACTGGCCTAGACCTACTTCCCCGTCTGATATTAGAACCTTCTTGGGTTTGGTGGGTTACTATAAGAGATTTGTGGAGGGGTTTTCCTCCCTTGCTTCCCCATTGGCCCGATTGACTCAGAAAAAGGTTAAGTTTCAGTGGTTTGACTCTTGTGAGAAAAATTTTCAGGAATTGAAGACTCGATTGACTACAGGTCCAGTATTGGCTCTACTTGAGGGACTTGATGATTTTGTTGTGTATTGTGATGCCTCCAGAATTGGTTTGGGTTATGTTTTGATGCAACGGGGCAAGGTGATTGCTTATGCCTCGAGACAGCTTAAGTTACATGAGAAGAACTACCCTACTCACGATCTTGAGCTAGAAGCCATGGTCTTTTCCTTGAAGATTTGGAGACACTACTTGTATGGTGTGCATGTGGATGTTTTCACCGATCATAAGAGTATTCAATATGTGTTCACTCAAAAGGAATTAAATTTGTGACAAAGGAGATTGCTTGAGCTCCTTAAGGATTATGACATGAGTGTACTTTACCATCCGGGTAAGGCCAATATTGTGGCGGATGCTTTGAGTAGGTTGTCCATGGGAAGTGTAGCTTCCATTGAAGATGAAAAGAAGGAATTGGTTAAAGAAGTTCATAGGCTTGCTCGGTTGGGAGTTTGCCTTATGGACTCGACCAAAGGTGGTGTGATTGTGACTAATGGTGCCGAATCATCCTTGGTGGCTGAGCTGAAAGCCAAGCAAGACCAAGATCTCGTTCTACTTCAGCTTAAGGGTGCAGTTCGTCAGCAAAGGGTCGAGGTTTTCTCCCAAAGGGGAGATGGTGTGATTCGTTATCAGAGTCGCTTATGTGTTCCAGACGTTGATGGGTTGAGATAGTAGATTTTTTCTGAGGCTCACATTTGTAGATACTCCATTCAAACAGGTTCCACTAAGATGTACCGTGACCTACGGGAAGTCTTCTGGTGGAATGGTATGAAGAAGGACAAAGCCGGGTTTTTGGCTATGTGTCCAAACTATCAACAGGTAAAGGTGGAACATCAAAGGACAGGTGGTATGCTTCAGGATATTAACCTTCCCACAAGGAAATAGGAAGCAATCAATATGGACTTTATTATGGGCTTGCCTCGTACTCGAAGGAAACATGATTCTATTTGGGTGATTATCGACCGGATGACCAAGTCATCCTATTTCTTGGTTGTTAAGACTACGGATACAACGGATGATTATGCCAGACTCTACATTTGGGAGATAGTTCGATTGCATGGTGTTCCCTTATCTATCATTTCAAATAGAGGTCCTCAGTTTACATCTCAGTTTTGAAGATCGTTTCAGAAAAGTCTTGGTACTAAAGTGAAGCTTAGCACAGCCTTTCACCCTCAGACGGATGGCCAGGCCGAGCGGACTATTCAGACTTTGGAGGATATGTTGAGGGCTTGTGTTATTGACTTCAAAGGGAATTGCGATGATCACTTACCTCTTATTGAGTATGCCTACAACAACAGTTTCCACTCTAGCATCCAGATGGCTCCATATGAGGCAATTTATGGACGAAGGTGTAGATATCCTATTGGTTGGTTCGAGGTTGGTGAGGCAGCCTTGATTGGTCCAGATTCTGTGCATGAGACCATGGAGAAAGTTCAGCTTATTCGGGAGAGGTTGAAGACCGCTCAGAGTCGACAAAAATCTTATGCGGATGTGAGGAGAATGGAATTAGAATTTGAAGTTGATGATTGGGTTTTCCTTAAGGTGTCACCCATGAAGGGTGTGATGAGGTTGGAAAGAAAGGAAAACTTAGTCCTCGTTTGGTAGGTCCGTATTGGATTTCGAGGAGAGTTGGTAGTGTTTCTTATGAGTTGGAGTTGCCAACGGAGTTGGAAGCGGTTCATCCAGTTTTCCATATTTCCTTGTTGAAGAAGTGTGTTGGCGATTCGAGCTTGATTGTTCCTTTGGAAGATGTAGGGGCGAAGGATAGTCTCACCTATGAGGAGGTTCCCATGGAAATCCTTGATCGTCAGATTCGAATGTTGTGAAACAAAGAAGTAGCTTCGGTAAAAGTTTTTTGGAGGAATCAGCTTGTTGAGGGTGCTACTTGGGAAGCGGAAGAGGCCATGAAGGCCAAATATCCTTATCTCTTTCCTTACGATTTTGTTCCAGCTTGAGGTACTAGTTTCCTCCTTAGTATGTCCCTCTGATTCTACTCCATCAGTTCCTCTCATGATTTTAGCATGCATTCATGTTTTACGAAGTTAGTTTATCATGTTTTCAAGTTGAAAAAGTTCTGGTTTTATGATTACCTCTTGGTTTCTATGGTTTGATATTTGGTTGGGTTGTTTTCTCCTCAGTTTCCTTGTTTAGTCTTCATACGAGGATGAATGATCCCAAGGGGGGGATATTGTAATACCCCGAAAACGTATCCAGCTTTTAAACTCAGACTTGCAAAAAAATTGGACTTGCAGGGACCATGGGTCAAGTCCACGAATCGTGGAAGGTTCCATGAGTCATGGGAATGAATTGTGATCCCAGTCCTGTAGAACCAACCTCAGTACTGACAACCACGAGTCACTTCCATGACTCGTAGAAGTTTCTACGGGTCGTACTGTTGACTCGTGAAAGTTGATCAGAGGTAAGTCAATTTCCCTAAGTTCCACGATTAGGTTCTACGACTCATGGAAGCTTCCACGAGTCGTCCTGTTGAACTGTAGAAGATCTCCTGCAGATTGAAATTTCTAGTAGTTTCCACGATTAGGGATCCACGAGTCGTGGAAAGGTCTACGAGTCGTAGACTCCACTCGTGATCCTTGTAGCCGACCAAATTTCCAGCTTTTCCCAATTAATTCCTAGGGGAATTTTGGTCATTTCCCACCCTATTATGTATTAAGTGAAGTCGTTTTGACTACTTTTAGAAGGGTTTTCACCCATATTACCCTAAGTCCCTCTTAAGTTCATCATTCTTCACTCAAAGAGGAAAATTTGCTCTCAAGCTCAAGTCTCAAAGATCCAAGTCAAGTCTCCTAATTCTTTTCCAACCAAGTGGGTACTCTTCCACCGAGGTATGTGGATTTTTAACAATGGGTTCCTTTCACCCTTGTGCCCAAATTCCCCAACTCTTATCTTAAATTATGAAGTTATGAAATTAGAGTTTTGATCTAAAATTGGGGAAAGTTTATGAATCAGTTCCTATATTTAAATTCATGGTTTCCTCTTGATTATTCATGATTTGATTATGATTCTCTCATTGGTTTTAAAATCCCAAGCATGAATGTTGATTTCTAGCATGAAACTATGAATTTTACATGTTTTCAAGAGAAAGTTGCCATTATTAGATATCATGGCCTCTATGTATTTATGAAATTGCATGACGAATTCTTTAACTATGAATTTAGCAAGAAAAATATATTTTTGAATTATAGTCTTGCAAAGCTTTAAGATTTATGACTTGTGAATTGCATGATATCAGATATGTCCTTATGCTTTTCCAACAGTTTTTGGGCATCAGATATGTCCCTATGTTTTATGAAAGTGTTGGACATCAAATATGTCCCTATGTTTTAATAAAGGTTTGGCATCTAGATATGTCCACCTAAGCTAAGTGAATTGCATGGTATCAGATATACCCTTATGCTTTTCAAACAGATTTGGAATCAGATATGCCCAGTATTATATGAGTTATATGTATGTTTTGGGAGTAGTATTAGCACCGAGTTGGACAGGGTGAGAGTACCCAAAAGGTCCCAGAACTACGTGCCTACATAGGTCTTAAGTCCCCTCTGTTGGGCATCAGTCTTAGTGATCACGCCACAGTAATGCCTTTATACCCTGGCAAGGTATATTGGGTCCTTTCGATGGGGCGGATACATCGAATTCCATGTAGCTCACATGGTCTATGTAGGTTAGAGAACCTCCCACAGAAAACAATTTATGCTTTTAAAACTTGCATTTGACTCTTAATCAGATTTCAGATTTCAGATTTCAGACTTATTACTTATGATTATGTTTCAGCTTATGGAAAGTATTAGAGTCATTGCGCTCAGTTTATCTTTAAAAGCATGATTCAGTTATTTAAGTATACTTAGCATGTTTCATCATGTTTATGCATTTCTCACATACTTAGTATATTCCATAGTACTAACGCATATTGCGCTGCATCCTTTGATGATGCAGATTCAGGCACTCCTTCTCAGCTTCGTGGCTAGAGTCTCAGGTCACCTCCTTAGTCAGCTGTGGTGAGTCCTCATGGTTCGAGGACTAGTTATGTTTTTCCTTATGTTAGCTTTACTTCTATACTCCTAGTTAGCTAGGGTCTTGTCCTAGCAAATCTTTATGTTATGACTAGAGGCTTTCAGACATAGTTTGTATTCTGAGTTCCCTTTTTGGATATTGTATGTTATGTGGCTCTTAGACCCTTTATTGATGTTTCCTTTTTAGATTTCCGTATTATGCTTCCGCTTATCTTTATTATGCTTGAGAATGCTATGACCAAGGGTTAGCTTGGGATCCTTGTGGTCCTGAGTCCCGTGTTAAGTCTAGGGGGTAACCTCGAGGCATGACAAGCGGCATAGGGTTCAGGAGCGTAGCCTGCTACTATAGCTCCCCATTTAGAGGTGTTTCAAGTTCCTACAATGTTTCTGCCTATTCGAGTTGTGCTTGTTATGTCTTCTGAGGAGAAAAAGATGCTTGGTAGGTTTCTGCGGTTGTGTCCCCAGAGGTTTTCAGGTGCTCCAGGAGAGGATGCTCATGAGTTTTTGATCAGCTACCAGGAGAGGTTATATAACCTCATTTAGTTGAGTCACATGAAGCAAATTACACTGGATTTCAGCTGGATGGTCTAGAAAAATAGTGGTGGAGGTCTTACATAGCTTGCAGACCAGCCTAGTCACCTCAGATTACTTGGGCTCAGTTCTCGGAGACCTCCTTAGGGAAGTATGTTCCATGCGTCTTTAGAGAATGCTTGATGGACAAGTTCACTAGGCTGGAGTAGGGCTCCACATCTATCACAGAGTATGAGGTTCATTTCCATGAGCTGTCTAGGCATGCCACCATGATTATGCCCACCGAGCACGAGAGGGTGCCCCATTTTGTCAGAGGGTTGACCTTATAGCTCTGCTTAGCCACAAAGAGTATGGTAGCTTATGACCAGTCCTTCCTGGATGTTGTGGACCATTCCTGCACTATTATGGTCATACTTTGTGAGGCCCAAGGAGGCAGCAATAAGAGGCCCTGCCATCAGGGTAGTTACAGTGGTTCACAGTCTAGACGTAAAGGCTATTTTAGTAAGGGTCGGCACCAGCAGCGCTTCTAGTCGATCTGGCTTATTCAGGAAGCACTATAGATTATAGAGGGTCATTGTAGTCAGGGCTTGGTTTAGTCTCCTCGTGGTGCACATTCTGGGTATTCAGGTCATGGCGGTCAGTCTGGTTCAACGAGTTCTTTTGTTCAGTCTTCAGCAGGTAGAAGGTGCTTTGAGTGTGGGGAGTTGGGGAACTTTGTTAGAGATCGTCCAAGTGTCAGACACGGCAGTCAGCAGGGTCAGCAGATTCAGGGATCCAGTGCCACTGGCTAGAGGTGGTGCACAGGGTAGTAGAAGAGGTCCCTAGGGTACTCAAAGTGGTCCTCAGTCTAGTAGATCAGGTGGTCGTGGTGGTCAGAGCCACATGTATACATTTCTGGGCCATCTAGAAGCTAAGGCTTTAGATGTTATCATCACATGTACGATCTCCATTTGCCATCGATCAGCTTCTGTATTATTTGATCCGGGGTCTATATTTTCATATGTGTATGCTTATTATGCTACCCATCTGGAGTCTGCTTGTGAGTAATTGTCTGTGCCTTTGCTTGTACCTACCCTAGTAGGAGATTCTTTAGTAGTGGATCATGTTTATCGGTCTTGTATGGTGACTATTCTGGGGTATGACACGTGGGTAGACCTGGTTGTGCTAGACATGGTTGATTTTGATGTGATTTTAGGCATGGATTGGTTGTCTCCCTATCACGCGATCTTGGATTGTTTTGCCAAGACTGTCACTCTTTGGATGCCTGGTACCCCTCCTATTGTATGGAAGGATGCCAATATCCACATGCCTAGGGGAGTTATATCCTTCTTGAGTGCCCAGCAGTTGGTTGGGAAAGGATGCTTAGCCTATCTTGCTTACGTCTGTGATACTAGTGCCACCACACCTTCATTTGAGTCAGTTCCTATGGTTTATGAGTATTTGGATGTGTTTCCCTCTGATCTACTAGGTCTTCTTCTTGATCATAATATTTACTTCGTTATTAATATCGAGTCGGGCACTCAGCACATTTCTATTCTGCCATATCAGATAGCACCAGCAGAGTTGAGGGAGCTTAAGGATCAGCTCCAAGATTTGTTGAGTAGAGATTTCATCAAGTCTAGTGTATCTCCATGGGGTGCTTCAATTTTGTTTGTGAAGAAGAAGAATGGGTCTATGCATACGTGTATCGACTATAGGTAATTGAATAAGGTGACCATTAAGAACAGGTATTTGCTATCGCATATTAATGATTTGTTTGACCAGCTACAGGGTGCAGTGGTGTTCTCTAAGATTGACTTGAGATTCGGGTATCATCAGTTGAGGCTTAGGGCTGCAGCTATCCCAAAGACTGCTTTTAGGACTCGATGCAGCCATTTTGAGTTCTCAGTCATATCTTTTAGGTTGACTAATGCCCCAACAACTTTTATGGAGTTGATGAACCATGTGTTCAGAGCCTACCTGGATTCCTTTTTTATCGTGTTCATCAATGACATACTGGTATATTCAAAGAGTAGAGAGGAGCATGAGCAACATCTGATAGTTGTACTTCAGACCTTGCGAGACCATCAATTATATGCCAAATTCACTAAGTGTGAGTTTTGACTAGAGTCTGTGTCATTCTTGGGGCACGTGGTGTCCAAGAATGGGATTATGAAACACATTTCTCTATTTTGAAACTCTTAAAGCTAGAAGAGTTGATTTTGGTCAATATTCAGAGAAGATGGCCTCGGATGAAAATTTTGTCAGTGATGTTAGCTCCGTAACATTGACTTTAGGCTAGAGAGACCTTTGGTTTGGGTCCCGGGGCTTTCGGACTCATTTTGGGCTATTGGGTTATTTTTGACTAAAAGTTAGTTTTTGGGCGTGGGACTCACTTTTCATCAAAACAATATCCATTGGGAATTTTATCAATTCTGTTGAGTCTAAAATACCATTTTTGATAGGGTAGCATAGTTTATTTGCATACGCGGGACCCCAGATGAATCCCGAGGGTCCATCCGAGGGATTTTGAGTTGTTGAAAATTATTGTTTTTTTTGTTGATGTTGTAGGGTCACTTAACCCTTTGCCTACACGAAGGGGTGGCCACCTACGCAAGACCGCCTATGCAGTGGCTCTATCGCATACGCGATAAAGGGTTACCTAGCCCTGCCTTCCTCTGTTCTTCGCATACACATGGTCCAAGCTGCCTATGCAGGCTTTGCATACGCAGTGGCCCTCCCGCATCCGCGAGGCCAACGCCTGGCACCTATATGTTGTTTGAACTTTGGTTTCTTCTCCATTTATCCAAAAAACCTCCATTATAAGCTTCAAGAGCAGGGACTAGAGCTTTATTCATTTCAAACATTTCCGATAAACTTGTTATGTTCCCCCTCTTTTTTCCCATCATTTCTTTCATGAATTTTCTTCTTCATTCTGTAGAATTCTCATGTTAAATCCTTCTTGATCAAGTGAGCTTCCGGAGCTATTTTAGGCCTCGAAATGAGTTCTGTTTGTGCTCAAATTTTGGGCATGGGTTTAAAAACTCGTTGTAAATATAATTATAATTTTAGTTTTCTGTTTCATTACGAGCCTCGAGGGTCATTTTTTGACCCAATTTCTGAGTTAAAATTTCGTATAGCAATATAGGTATTATTTTTCCTTGATATGTAAATTGTGTTTATGATAGTGTAGTAGCATTCTGAGGCTATTCGAAAAGGGAAGGCACACAATTGATGGTTCGTTCTTGTAGTTCATCCTCGAGGCAGGTTACGGTTTATTTCTATTAGACCTGGTTTAGTTAGATTTTATATGTTATAAGCTACATGAATGTTAGGGTAGGTTTTAGGGTAGAATTAGGCTTAAATTCTATCTTCTGCTTATTTAGGCCATTTTTGAGACCGTAGAATATTTTTATCATCCTTATCCTTAGTTTAGGAGCTTGTAGCATTGTTGTGGCTAGCCTATAATCCCTAGAGTAATTTAAGGAGGTTTTAGAGGTATAGTAGGTATCTTGGTTTATTTTCGTATTTTAGTTCTGTTTTCCATCTTTATTTACCATTATTGTGTAACTATGGGCCCGAGTCCATAGCTTGGACTGGACGGAGTTTCAGGTAAGTACCTTGTTTGGAGGGCACCCTTGCCCTATCTTGGATATATATATTTCTGTATTTACTTGGATACTGTATTGCATATATTCATTCCTGCCATCATGAATTTGGCACATAAATGGATTTTCTAAGAAAGAATAGTTGGTTTTCAAGTTAAAAAGAGGTTTTTCACTGTCACTATGCATCTCAAACTTCAAAAAGGATTTGTACTATCTTACTACTGATTTCAGATTTAAAAGCTGAAAGCCGCCAAAAACTGGCGGAATACTCTCGAAACCAATTCACTTAAGTGAGACAGAGGAGAATGGAATTTCGTGTGTAGGGGTGAAATCTGGAGATCTACGAAGGAACGCCAAAATCGAAGGCAGCTCTCTGGGTCCCTACCGACGCTGAGGTGCGAAAGCATGGGGAGCGAACAGGATTAGATACCCTGGTAGTCCATGCCGTAAACGATGAGTGTTCGCCCTTGGTCTACGTGGATTAGGGGCCCAGCTAATGCGTGAAACACTCCGCCTGGGGAGTACGGTCGCAAGACCGAAACTCAAAGGAATTGACGGGGGTCTGCACAAGCGGTGGAGCATAGAGTTTAATTCGATACAACGCGCAAAATGCTACGTCTCCCGTTTCACTGATGTAAATTCTGTGGAGGGCATTTTTACTTATTGCATGTCCAATGTTGAGATTTTGGACTCATTTTTACTTATTGCATGTCCGATGCTGAAATTCTGAACTCATACTTACTTATTGCATATTCGATCTGAGATTTCAGGCTTATATTTACTTATTTTTCATCTGATACTGGGATTTTAGACTCATTGCATCAGCCGCATACTGCACTGCATCCATCTCATGCTGCACCGCATTTCGTCTTGATTGATTTTGCTTTAGATGCCTGATTTTCTTATCATTATTATCTTCACCATCTGTTAGATTATGGCTCTTTTTAGTTGAAAACTAGATTTAGGTGGATCCCTATAGCTAGTTTACTTTCCTGTATTTTATAATATATATTATCTTTTTAAGCTCTGTCGACCTATGATGCCTACTGAGTACCCTATATTTTGATACTCATACTACACTCTGCATCTTTTTCTGATGAAGCCTCTAGTATGAGCCACCCTCAGTGACCATCTATTCGTTCGTGGTCAGCTGTTGTTCGGATCGTGGTGAGATCTCAGGCGTTCGAAGACCTTTACTGCTTTCCGTCTGTTATTTTTGTCTATATTTAATACTTTAGATAGACCGTGTATATTGTATAGCTTATTTTTGTACTTTAGGTGCTCTTGTACTAGTGACACCATGTCCGGGGTTAGTTCTTGTATCTACATTCGTCTTTTCCGATCACTTTGGGGTCATTTTTGTATATTTAGTATTGTGGGTATGTATCTATACTGTTGGCCCCTATCTTGTATGTTTTCTCTTTCGCTTCCCTTATTTAAATGCTTAGTTGTATTATCATATTAACGGGTTGACTTGCCTATTGGAGAGTTTTAGTGGGCTCCATCACGGTCTAATTTTGGGTTGTGATATTATGCGTTCACTAGACCTGATGAGATAATTTTCATGGAAAATTCCACTACAAATAAAAATTGAAGGAACAGACAAGATATGATTGAAAATAACATCTGACAAGGTTGTGACTTTGAACAATGTCCTTCATGTTCCTGAATTATGGAAGAACTTGGTCTCAAAATTATTTCTAACCAAGAACGAATTCAAGTGTATTTTTATTTCCGATAATATTATAGTTAGCAAAAATAAAGTGTATATAGAAAAAGGTTATCTAACTGAGGGCCTTTTCAAGTTCAATGTAATTGCTATTTAAATGAATAAAAATTCAATTTTTTTTTACTTACTTGAGTCCAATGATTTATGGCATGTTCGTTTAGGGCATATCAATTATAAAATCTTATAAAAATTGATTAGTTTAGAAGTATTACCTAAATTTGAATGCAATAAATTACAATGTCAAATCTCTGTTGAATCTAAGTTTGTTAAATATCCTTATAAATCTGTTGAAAGAAATTTCAATCCTTTAGACTTAGTTTTCACGAATATTTATGACATGAAGTCAATACTATCTCGTGGTGAAAAAAATATTTTATAACTTTTATTGACGATTGTACTTGATATTGCTATGTTTATTTGTTTAACAGTAAGGATGAAGAAATTAAATTATTTAAGCAATATAAAACTGAAGTTAAAAATCAGTTGAACAAAAGATCAAAATGATAAGGAGTGATAGCGGTGGAGAGTATGAATCTCCTTTTGAAGAGATATGTTTGGAAATAAAAAATTTCATCAAACTACTGCCCCCTATACACCACAATCTAATGAAATTGCGGAAAAAAAATCAAACATTGAAAGAAATGATGAATGTTTTATTAATAAATTCTGGTTTACTGCAAAACTTGTGAAGGAAAGTTATCGTTACAGCAAACTGAATATTCAGTAGAGTGCCTCACAGCAAAATACAATATATTCCATATGAGAAATAAAAAGAAAAAAATCTAACTTGAAATATATCAAAGTGTGGGGGTGTTTAGTCAAAGTCTAAGTTTCTAAATCTAAAAAGGTTAAAATAGGACCAAAGACTATGAACTGTATTTTTATTGGATATGCTACTAACAGCAGAGCATGTTAATTTTTTATCACAAATTCGAACATCCCGATATTCATGATAATTCAATAATTGAATCAGAAAATGTTAAATTTTTTGAACATATTTATCCATATAAAATTAAATGTGAGTTGTCTAGTGATAAATCTAAACAACCTCAGGAAGAACCAAAGGAAAGTACACTAAATGAAGAGTGTCCAAGACGTAGTAAACGTCAAAGGATATCTACTGCTTTTGGACAAGATTTTGTGACATTTCTGCTTGAAAATAAGCCTCAAACATTTATAGAATTCATGTCTTTTGTGAACTCATCATTTTGGGAAGAAGCAGTCAATAGTGAGATTGAATGAATCTTAAACAGCCATACTTGAAAATTGGTTGATCTTCCTCCTGGAAATAAACTTTTAGGTTTAAAATGGATCTTTAAAAGGAAAATGAAAGTTGACGAAACTATTGACAAATATAAGACAAGATTTGTTGTTAAAGGTTATAGACAAAAAGAGGGCCTTGATTACTTTGACACATACTCATCAATGACAAGAATATCATCTATTCAGATGTTTGTAGCACTAGTGGTTGTATATAGTCTTGAAATTCATTAAATGAATGTGAAAATATCTTTCTTAAATGAAGAGTTGGAGAAAGAAATTTTCATTGAACAACTTGAGAATTTTGTGATTCTTGATAAAAAGAGAAAAGTGTGCAAACTTGTTAAGTCACTTTATGGACTACAATAAGCACCCAAACAATGGCATGCAAAGTTTGATCAAATAATATTGGGAAATAAATTTAATGAGTGCGATAAATGTACTTACATTAAAACCAATCCCGAATCATAAAGTCGTTGTTTGCTTGTATGTTGATGACATGTTGATCATCACTAGAGGCATTTCTTACATAAATGCTACCAAGCATATGTTGGCTAGCAAATTTGATATGAAAGACTTAGGAGTTGCTGATGTAATCTTAGGAATTAGAATTCATAAAACTACTCAAGATTTAGCATTGTCATAGTCTCATTACATTTAAAAGGTACTTGACAAGTTCAAGTATTTGAATTTCAATATTGTCAAGACATCAATTGATGTGAGTTTTGCACTTTAAAAGAATGAAGGTGAAAGTGATTTACAGTTGAAATATGCATGAGTATTGAAAAGTTTAATGTATATCATGAATTGTATGCGATCAGATATAGCATGTGCTATTAGTAAGCTGAGTCAGTTCACAAGTAATCACAATCAAACTCATTGGATGACAATGAAATGAGTGTTGAGGTATCTAAAACATACTCAAAACTATGCTTTGCATTATGACAAGTATCCCGCAGTACTTGAAGGATATAGTGATGCAAATTGAATCACCGAATCAATTGAAGTTAAATTCACAAATGAGTATATATTTACTCTTGGTGGAGAAGCAGTGTCTTGAAAATCATTCAAAACAAACATGTAATGCTCTCTCTATAATGAAATTTGAATTTATATCCATAGATATAGCCGGTGAAGAAGCACAATGGCTCCGAAATTTCTTGAAAGATATTCTCTTTTGGCCCAAACCTTTGGCACTTGTATGAATACACTATGATAGTTAGGCGGCAATAGGTAGGGTAGGGAGCACTATGTATAACGAAAAACATTGTCATATATGACAAAGACATAATATCGTTAGATAACTACTCTCTAGTGAATATCATATTGACTATGTAAAATTAAAAGATAATATGTCGGATCCACTTATAAAAGGCCTAACTAGAGAAGTAGTTGAAAGATCATCAAGACGAATGGGTTTAAGGCCTAGGACAAGCCATCATGGTGGTAACTCTACCTAGTAGACTGACGATCCCAAGAGCTAAGTTTAAGGAGACCAAATAAAGGTATGAATGATGGTTCAACATTATCAATTAACTCAATCCATTCTCATGATGAAGACAGTGCTCAGAAAACAAGGACAAAGCATTAAGGTTTAAAGTTTTTTAATGGTTTCTAAGTTTGGCACGATATGACCAAATAGTTTATCTATAGGATTAAATATTTAGAAATCGCCTATATGAGTGTGAAGTGTAAGCCGCTTCAAAGAGAATGATTGTAAAGGTCAATTCTCTATGCACTCATGAAATCGGGCAGTGTTCAAGGCTAAACTGAATAAAACCGTAAGAATCATAGATGGTTAAAGGTTAGTTGTGTGATTTGTATTGTCTAAATGTACAACAAAGTTCGATGGTTCAAAGATATCGCATCTACCAATTGACGAGTGCATGCGATATAAGTTCACTAAGAAAAGTTCAAACGGAAACCTACTTATACAGATGCAATTAATCTTTGTTTGTAAATCACACACTTGTCCGTATATTCTTTTATCTTAACCCCCTCCTCACCCCCACCCCCACCACATTACGCATTTGTCTATGTATCCGACAGGTCTATCTAAAGTTTATTTTCCTTGATGATTCATAAATCATATTGATGGGAATTTGACACTAGAGTGGAGCGAAGCTATATTGTATATCTGAATATTTCTTTGCTCAGTGAACCGAATTAATGGATGAAACATAAAGGAAAATTCCAGGCTAAATTGGTGGAGCATCAGCAAATTCATTAGTTAGACAAAATACGTGAGTAGCGAGACCAAGTTTGTAATAAATCTAAATGTTCCGCCTGACAATGTTCAATAGAGTAGTGTTTTAGTAGTGTCAGCCCGTGCAGATTACTCATAAGAATTAGGAGGCACTAATTCCTTGCCGTTTCCTGCTTGGAACATATGATTCATGGTCCCCGAACCACTAGAATCTGCTAAGAGAATGTATGTTCATTGATACTTCGTAGTATATATACTCTTTATCAAATTCCCTTTACTGAATTAAGGAAGCTGTCTTCATATCAAATTCCCCTAGAACAAATGTGGTGCCCTTGGGCATCTAATAACTGATAAAAGAAATCACCAGAGACAAGTTTGACAGAGGAAAAATCCAATGCTCAACTCCCGGAGAGCCCAAAAAATTGTCAAATTGACAAACTCAATGTAGTACGCTTCTAATATCACATCCAGATTATTTTTGTATCCTACATTAAACTACTTGTAGACAAAACAACAACACCAAAATTGGCTTCATAGAGAATTCAGACAAAATCTGATAGTACCTATATCTTAAGGTAAACAAACTCCTCAACAGCAGGAATTTCCCCAATCCTCTTCAATGACTCCTTGCTTGGTTGTTCATCCACCCCAATAGCCATAACAGCATGCTTCCTTGGAGCAATCCTTCCAACACTCATGAAGCTTACATTCACATTCCCCTCAGACAAGATGCTACCCACCTTTCCGATCATTCCTGGCTGATCAACCTGTCTGCACAGAATGATGCTTCCCTCCAAGCTCACATCCACTTCAAAAGATCCAACTTTTGTCAAATGAGGGATTCCATCTTTAACCCTGCCCTCCACTCTAATCTCTCCAGAGTCAGAAAGAGCACTGGCAAACTTGGACTCCACACTGGAAATCTGAACATGAATGAATTCGAGTGGACTTTCTGGCGAACCATTTAGAAGAAATCTTTCTTCAGCTATTCTTAGTCCCCTCTGTTTAGCAGTGAAATCTGCATTTACCAAGTTCACAAAAGCACTGGAAATAGGCTCAATCAATCCCTTAGTTATCATGGCCCGAAGCAATCTTGTGTCAAGATCATCAGGTGCTCTAGCTGAACCATAAGTTACTTTGACTGATTTCACACCACTTCCACCTGCCACTAGTTGGACTGCAAGTCTACCAAGTTTTTCAGCCAGTGCAACAAAAGGCTTCAGCTCGGAAAGCACCTGCATTATAGAGAGGTAGAAATGATATTTCCTTTAACCACAACTCCAAACTAATCTTCCAAGACCCCTTCCTCAAAAAACAAATGAAAAAGAACAATCCATTTATCCACAATATGGGAGGAGACTTTTCTACAATAACGAATAACTGGTTAATTCGAAACAGGCAACAATTAACTTAGTGGGCAGGCTAATGTAGTTGAAGGCACTGTATTGAACCCTTCTTATTTGAACAAATATTAAAAAGGGTTATAACCAGTAAATAAATATTCAGCGCATTTACCTCAGCAGGCACCATTGGAGCATTGACAGCAGTAGCTGCAAGCTCTCCATTCAAAGCTCCAACAACAGCTTCTGCTATCTCAATGGCCACCCCTTCCTGAACAAGAAGGTCAGACAGTACTAAGACATGTATCAACTGGTACATAAAGTGTGAAACAAATGCGGACAAGCACAGACCTGAGCTTCCATAGTACTAGCACCAAGATGAGGAGTTGCAGTTACATTCTCATGTTGAACCAACTTACTATCCTTTGGTGGCTCCACAGTGAAAACATCAAGTGCCGCCTGCAAATCTATTTTTACGTCAATACAGATAAGCTATGGAAGAAAGCCAATTTTATAGTTTAATCCAGGAGGGGAAAGTAAATATTGATTTTAGACTCCCAAATGTCAGATAGACATGAATATCAGCAAAATACGCAGAAAGAAGCAGTTCGAAAAACAAGTGCATCATGTATATCCAGGACCTGTGCCACAATTCCTGCATCAAGTGCCCTGACCAAAGCATCTTCATCAATCACTCCCCCACGAGCAACGTTTACAATTCGAACTCCCTTTTTCATCTTTGCAAAAGTTTCGTCATTTAGGATTTTGTTAGTTGCAGGAGTAAGGGGCATGTGAAGTGAGATAAAATCTGCAGAAGCAATGGCTTTATCAAAGCTAACGAGCTCCACCCCAAGGGAACGTGCACGATCAGCAGGGGCATATGGATCATGAGCAATAACATGCATGCCAAGCCCCTTAGCTCGCCTGGCAACTTCTGATCCAACCTTTCCAAAACCCATGACAGCAAGTGTTTTGCCAACTAAGGAGACACCAACATATTTGTTTCTCAGCCATTTCCCTGGAAACCATAGCATGGTAAAGTTTCAAAGGTTATGATCTCCGGATGCAAAAGCGACTAGGATAATTGAGAAATTATTAGCAGCCATAAAAATGTTATAATTGCAATCAGAATTATCAACCTACATCAATAAACATATGAAAGAAGTAGCAAGATAAAGACAGAATTGGTGGTATGGTCTTTGCCTAGGCAGCCACCCAGCAAGTCTAGGTTGAGGGTTTGTTCCCCTCTGTAATCCAAATATGATGTACATCTAGAAAGGAAAAAGGATAGTGGAAGAAAAACCATCCATAGATGTGATACAACAATGAGACCAAAAAGAGGTTGCTGCTGATTATCTTAGACCTTCCTGTTTCTTCAAGATACATTGTCAGTAGCGATGTGACAATGTCCACATAAATCTTCATCATTTACCACACTTGCTAAACATTTCAGTCTCCCAATAAAAAAGTGAATGAGATTAAGAAGGCAGTATTAACACAAAGTAATTGCAACAGGTAATATGCAGTGTTGCCTAGAAAAGTGTAAATTAAAACACGAGTAAAGAAAGATGAAATGAAATAAACATATACAACAATTCACAAGAAGAGCTATAAGCACAAAAGGATATTATAAGGAAAGAACCGAAAAAACTACAATTCAGTGAAATATTTGAAAACAAAATCATGTAATAAGTCCAAAATCATTCTGAATTTTTTGTTCACATCAAATATTTAGGTGAAAATCTAATAAAGGTTCAGCGACTAGTTTTCTCATATGAAACCTCCAATTTCCTATTTCTAACAATAGCAATTTTATTCAAATTATTTCCTTCATTTGATATATCACTTTGCCGGAAATAATTACACTATCTTTGGCAGCTATTTACTGTTGCCCTCTTCAAGATAGAGCTCATGCGCAGTGAAATGCTCTAGCATTTTAGTGCTTACAAATGAAGCACCGCCTAAGCAAGTCGGAGTTGCAAGCCTGTACTAGTTTGAGTGCGCCTGACCAAGACAATAACACTAGTACTATGACAAACAGATCGCGGATATTCTCATTAAAATAGGAACTAAATCGTTTGGGCCAATTTAACATAGATCCGATCAACTCTACAAGACCATAGCTTCATAGCAATGAGTTTTTAATCAGAATCTCATAAAGACAATCTCAAATTCAAATTATATAAATATCTACTACATATACCGTCATTTGAATAGATAAAAACAAAATTAGGTGTAGAATATACTAACCAGCTTTCACGGAGGCATCGGCTTGAGCAACATTTCGAGCCATAGCGGTGAGTAGCGCGATACCATGCTCAGCAGCAGCAACAGTGTTAGCAGTCGGCGCATTTACAACAAGGCATCCATGTTCAGTGGCCGCTGCAAGATCGACATTATCAATACCGACACCAGCTCGTCCAACAACTTTGAGACGTCCACCGGATGACTCGAAGACCTCTCTGCTCACCTTCGTTCCACTCCGTACAATCAACGCATCACACAATGAGATCCTAGTGCAGAGCTCCTCCGGAGTCAGGTTATAGGAACAATCAACATCGGCAAATTCCTTAAGGAGATTGACCCCTGCCTCGCCGAGTTTTTCGGCAACGAGTACCGTCGGTTTTGCGCCCATGGCGAAGATAACGAACCGCGGATACTGACGGTGGGTGGGGCGAGGAGAAACGGCGAAGACGGAAGTGGAACCGATGTGAGTTTTCCATGAGAGAGAGGTGCGTGAGGGTTTGGCCGAGAGATTGATAGCCGAAGAAGCAGATGCCGCCATTGTAAATAAAAGATGAATACAGAGTGCTAAAATCGGCGTGGCGAAGGGGAGAAGGTTGAGGCGCAGAAAGGAGGAAGAAATGAATTTATGTGCTCGAGGACCGATTATATAGAGGTTAAAGGTGGTAGGTGCTTCGACATGAAAACCAATTTCCAAATTTCTTTTCAATCAAACAAAAGAAAACTTTTCCGAATTTCCGTCACATGTATTTTCTTTTATTAATTGAATTTTCTTTTCTATATTATGTTTGGCTTAAATAGATTCAAAAAAGTTGAAGAAGTTTCTTGAAAAAAAAAATTAATTGAAATTAATATTACTTATATATATTATTTTTGTGTGAATAATATTAAACAAGAAAATTATATTATGAATTATGACTTATTTGCATTTTCTTTATGAAAATGGCTCTAAAATATCCTTCAAACAATTAAAAATAAAATATATCTTTTCTCCACCTATTGAATCAAAAAAAGTTTTTAATGTTTTTCTAGACTTAAAATTGTCTTCTAAGTTAACAGAAATATAACATGAAATTTAAACAGAAAAAGGTCAAAACTATCTTCGAACTATTCGAAATAGCTCAAATATACCCTCCGTTTCATTTTTGGCTCAAAAATACCCTTGTCGTTAACATTTTGGACCACAAATACCCTCCAACTTAACACTCCATTTAACTTGATGACATGGCGTACACGTGGCCGTCCAACTAGGACAAGGCCTGCCACGTGGATGCCACCTCAGATCACAAATCTATTGCTTTATAATCCGACCCATTTCAATTCTAAACCCGCCCCAAATCCATCGACCCATCCCAATTAAAGGGTTAAAGCTCCTCAGTAGGCTATCTGAAGATACCCAAATCATAAAGAATGCCGCAACTACAAATCTTTCAGAGGCTTTGAAAAATCTTGTTATTACCAAAAAAAAAAGTTATTCGTCATTTGCACTTGACAAATACTACTAACAATTTATTCTTGCAGCCATAACTATAGAGATGGCCTAGCTTATTTATCTAGTTGTCCTATTTACTCAAGAAACTCTCGAGTAACAACAACTTCTTTGTTCCCAGTTGAGCTGGCAACAGAAACTTGGTTTTGAAATAACTAACCGAGAAACGATTACATAACTTCATCAACCATGAAAATAATTTTAAAACTCTGAAAATAGTCACCAAGTTAGTACAAAAACTAGACATTACTACTCAACTTGATGAATAAAATACCTCATATTAGTATGTTTGAAGGGTAATAGTGAAATGAGCAAGTTAGGTTTACTCTAACCCTTTAATTGGGATGGATCGACGGATTCGGGGCGGGTTTAGAATTGAAACGGGTCGTATTATAATGGACTAGGTTTGTGATATGAGGTGGCATCCACGTGACAGGCCTTGTCCTAGTTGGACGGCCACGTGTACGCTATGTCATCAAGTTAAATGGGGTGTTAAGTTGGAAGGTATTTGTGGTCCAAAATGTTAACGGCAAGGGTATTTTTGAGCCAAAAATGAAACGGAGGGTATATTTGCTCTATTTCGAATAATTCAAGGGTAGTATTGGCCCTTTTCCGAAATTTAAATAAACAAGTAATCTTTTTTTCTAATTTAGATAGTTTACCTTACTAAAAGTAAACAGTAAGATTAATGCATAAAATATATTAAAGAAAATTTCCAATGTAGATAGTTTAATCATTTGAAATTTAAGAAAATACATTATAAAGGTTGTACAAAAATAAAATTGGAGTATCAAATATTGTAGACGTTCTAAAACAAAAGAAGTATCACCTACATGAAAATAAAAAGAATTGGAGTTACGTCACAAGTACTAATAAGTTCTTTTGCCAGGCTGGGGCAAAAGTTGCATATACTCGTGCTTGGTTCTGTTTTTCTATTTTGCTCATCTCTCCAGCCATTTAATTTAAAAGTATAAATATAAAGTTAAAAGCATGGATTTGGTAGTATATAGTATTTAGTACTCCCTTCGTCCCATTTTATGTGACACCATTTGACTAGATACGATATTTAAAAAAAAAGACTTTTGAAATTTGTGATTTAAAATAATCCTTAAATATTTGTGTGGTTATAAATCATTTCATTAAGGGCAAGGGAAAAATTTTAAAGTTAATTTTTTTTAATTTATAGTAAAGTAACATTCTCTTTGGGAAAGATTAAAAAAAAATGTGTCACATAAAATGAGACGAAAGGAGTACTAGTTATTAAAGACATCTGCTTCTTGGTATTTTGTGGTATTAGTATAAAGTTAACGACATCCCCTCTTGGAATTTGGTAATATATTAGGAAAAAGGTTAATAGTAATATTATTTGGTTTTGTTTTATCATTTTGGCTTCATTTTTCAATTATTTTTAATAGAGTACAGAACTTATGCAAGGATATTATGCCGCTTTCTCAGTCTTTAACTTTAAATATGCCTTAACATTTAAGTACTGCATTCTGTATATTCAAGTTGCAACATCATTGGCAAATGGATTGATATATGTGATACAATAGAGAAGCTCAAATCAGTTATTTCCATCAAGTAAGTTTCTTGGATCAAACCAGACATTGAAAATATCAAAGTTAATTTAGATGGGAGCTACATTAGCAGCAATGGTAATGCAAGAATTAGAGGTGTCATTCGAGACAGTAACATAGAGGTTCTTATGGCTTTTTTCAAACCTATCCAGTGTGCTAGCAATATGCAGGCAGAAGCCATAGCGGCTAAATATGGAATTCAATGGTGCATTTACAATGGCTTCAACAACTTCCACGTGGAATTGGACTCTCTAGTCATTACTAACATGATCATCAATGGGAACACTACTAACATGAAGCTAAAGAAATTTATCACAGATATCATTGACATGGTCAGAGGAGCTGAAGTCACTATATCTCACTGCCTCAAAGAAGCAAATCAAGTGGCAAATTTTTTTGCTAAAACGGCTTCATCCAATGGAATTGAAACCTTTTATACCTCCTCACAACACCTTCCTAGAGAGGTTAGAGGTCTAATTCAACTAGACAAATGTCAATTCTCCGCTATGAGGAGGAGATAAGAAAAATGCAATTTTTTCGTTAGTTAAGGTTTTTCTTCTTTCTTGTATGAAAGGGCGTTGTATAGGTCTGACCCTTTCTTTATTTATTTTTGGATCCTGCGTAACTTTCGAATTAGAGGTCTTGATCCATGTCCCTCTCTAAGTATGTAACTTTTTGCACATGAATAGACATGGTAGGGGTCAAGCCTAACCCCCACAAGGACTCACAACCTTTGATGATGGCTTAATTAAAAAAAAAATGTGCGTGTTTTAAATCTGTAACAAAAAGTACGTGAACCTTTCTTACTAATATTAAAAAGTTACTTTTTATATAGTCCAAATAAAGTGGAATCTTTTATTGTCAATATGCCTGATCTATTTCATTAATGAAATTTAATTTATTAATCAATTTGTTTGTTAATTCACGAAAGAGTAGTGTATTTATTCTTGTTTATAGTTCACGGGTTTCATTTATTCTCCAAAACACTCGATCCCCTTCTAGTTAACTAAGATCTTTAATTTAGCTAGAAAGTGATTACAAAACAACAAGCTAGGTAGATGATTGCTGCATAAACACTTTTCTCAGGTTATGGAGCCCGTCGCCATCTCATAAGGGTAAAATATCCAAATGTAGGAGGGGAATAGAAACTCGATTAAATCTGGCCTTGTTGGAGGGAGAAAAAAACAAACAAAGAAGCTACACCTACCCAAATACGTACGATAGGATGGCAACAAAATATCCTTCAGAGGTTCTTATTGGGTTCAGTGCTGGTGGATCTATTTGAGTTGGTTGGTAAGGACTGACAAAATATCTGGTGAAGGTTTTGATGGCCTCTACCAGCAGCAGCAGAATTTTGGAGGGTAAAGAGGAGCCATAACTCTTGCGAATCTTGTTTGCCTACTTCGACTAGAAAAGTCCTATCTTGATTTTTAAGAAATTGGTTTTCCAGACAATATATTTTCCTCAATACCAAACATACCCTATATTACAATCTATTACTTCTTCTTTCCAGAAAGAGTAATAAAGTTCTTAGTACATGTATATTCTCATTTCTAGGAAATTAAAGAGACCTCAAATATATACTACCTTGTGCAAAGTGGTGACAAACTCATGTAATGTGGTGGAAAAATACACATGCAATGTGCCGGGTAAGCAAAACAATACCCAAGCGACCTAGTATGTAAATGTAAATTTCAGTGTCAAGTTTAAGGAGCTAGAAGATTTAAACCATCACTGAAAGTCGTGCATGTCATATCAATGAATCTGTCAATGTTACTGTATCACCCTTTCTATTAGAACATCATTTGCAGTAATCTCAACTACAGAGAAATTAGCAACACTAACACTATATTCTCAGTATCAAGGATAAAGGAAAAAGATAATAGAAAGAAAAAAAATTCACAATTTTAGTATGGACTTGCATAGAACCATCTTCTACCTCTACAATTTCCTGATTTATGTCCAGATTGCTCATGAAGTCAAAACCTGGTTACCAGGCCCAAAGTAATCTCCTGTTAAAAGAAGACATTGACAGTTGGAAAGAGTACATAATTAGTAGCCAGTTGGAGTGCGTCACTTAACTTTCAAAAGAATGTGAAATAAACCATGTAAAGCTGCATCAGAGCTCAAATCAACTATAAATGAACTGATACATTACTAACACTACATATTTAAGCTGTTGAACCAAAAGAGGCTAACAGGAAACAGAGAACCAAAACAGCCAGTTAAGAAGAAATTTGAATTCAATTTATTCCTGTAAGAAAATGATGATAATGCATTATTTTCCAATTTTATATAAGCCCAGAGAAGCAACAGAATTATTGCTCCGGAATTTTATAAAGAAACGAGACTCAGCAATCAGTTCACTCAAGCCGTCATGACAACATTCAAATTTGTAGCAGCTACTGTCTACTTCTCTGGATTTTCTTTCCAAATAAAGACTACTTTTGTGGAATTATGGTTCTTACAAATGTATCTTCAGAAGCTCTGTTCTAAGATACTATTACCAAGCATTCAATTTCGCCCATTAGATTACTTTCACTTGAGTGCAAGTCTTCAAACCCTAACTAGCAGACGATGACAAGACGGCGTTTACCAAATCAAACTTCTTAGATAAAATTGTCAAAGAGATACATATTTGTCAATATAAAAGAGCAGATACAGTTTACTATCTGATGCAAGTTGGGACAAACAGACTTCTAAGATCAATACAAAATATCACCTAATAATCTATAGAAGGTATTCAACATGTTGATTTTGCACAGAGCTGAGGAAAATCAAGAAAACATAGAATGCCTCCATTACCACCCTCTCCTATTAGCATGTTCAGAATCTTATAGCAGCAGAAAGTACTTGGTTTCGTGGACAGTTAAAGGTGACGTTGCAAAATAATGTATAGTAAGCACAATACACATGCTTAAGTCTAGTGAGATTTCCCGATATAACCAAATTTAGATATTTCTGAAATTATGCATACCACACAGACAAAATGAAGATTGCATGTATCTGCATGTCAGAGAGAGAGAGAGAGAGAGAGAGAGAGAGAGATTACAGTTTACTGGGCCTTCTTTTCCTTGTTCGAGGACTTCAAAATCTTTCAGAGAGAGAGAGAGAGAGAGAGAGATTACAGTTTACTGGGTCTTCTTTCTTCTTTTCCTTGTTCGAGGACTTCAAGAGAGAGAGAGAGAGATTACAGTTTACTGGGTCTTCTTTTCCTTGTTCGAGGACTTCAAGAAAGAGAGAGAGAGAGAGAGAGAGAGAGAGAGAGAGAGAGAGAGAGAGAGAGATTACAGTTTACTGGGTCTTCTTTTCCTTGTTCGAGGACTTCAAAATCTTTCTCAAAACATTGTCGTCAATTTTCCTATACTGTTTCTGAAGGACTTTCTGTGCTACAATAAGTTTGTCATCAATTTGATTATGGTACTTCTCGTATAACAGAGGCACAGACAAGCTAAAAAGAGTTCCTGAGGCCAAGAAAATGAACAAAATCAATGATTAAATGTGCGTCAAAAAACATAAATAACCTCACGGAAAAGCCTACTCACCCATGTAGAGCAAAGTGAGGAATGTGAAAAAACTACCAATATAAGATATCAACCGAAAGCCAAGAACAACCTGATGAACCAAAACCCACATTAAGCAGGAACAATATTTTTTTGATAAGGCTACAATAAGTCGAAACAAATATGAAAATGACTGTAAGAAACAGAAAAAGGATAACATGAGAACAGACCAAACCAAAAAGTTTCAAGTTCCCACCAATAGCAATAGAATGTGCAATCAACAGTATATGGTTTACCCAAACACGCATCGCATCAGCAGCCTTCACAACAAATTCCTCGGGAACTTCCATATCAGGAATTGGAGGTAAAGGTCTGGAATTATAGAAACAACAATTCATTCAGTTTGTTGCAGACCTGAAATAGATAAACAGACATATATTTTTGGTTTTAACTTGTAGATGAGGCGATTCACACAACTCAACATGATATCATGTCCTGATTCAACTTCCCACCGCCATCCATAGACAATATTTTCACATGCTTAACCATGAAAATGAATCAGGTCACATATTAAGGAGCTTTTGCAAAACTAACATATATAAACGTATCCACAATTTAAGTTTTTAAATGAGACAGATCACACAACTCAGCAAAACCAACAGGATAATTGCATGCATAAATGTATGACTAGTGGGTTTTGACAGAGGAAGAAAATGTTAAAAAGACATGTATGAGTACCTGTTGAGAAGAGTAGCAGATTTAGCCCAGAAGAAGAGAATGAAAACTATAAGCAACAAGACATTAGCGATAAAGGACAAGAGATTGTAGCCAGCATGCTCAAATAGAAACCAAAGGAGTGTGGAACTGATAAGCAGAGTAACACTAGCGCATCTTCTACTCCACAACAACATATCAGCAACTACAATAACAAAATTTAACCTCATTAATATCAAATACTATCTCTCTTTTCTATCATTTCTTTGTGATTAGTCCTGCATGTTTGTGTAAGGATTGGTGTGAGACCTAAAGACTAATCTCCAGTTTTTGAACCCTAATTTTGTGATAAATTATTTTGAAATGCGTCCGACTAGAGAGAAATGGCTGACCTAACTAATTTGGAATTGGACTTAGTTGATTGATTGATATTGTTTAATCATGATCAGATAGTATCGATGCTAACATGAAGAAATTTGAGAAAAAAAATGGAGGTTTAATATCAAATCCGAGATAATGGAAATGCAGAGGCGAAAACGTGATCAAGTAGACTTAGGAAAAAAAGGGAAAAACCTGTGGCACCACCGAGAGCATGATGGAGGAAAGACTGACGAGGATCTCCCATGGTGATTTAGATTTTTCTGTTTACTCTGCGAGAAAAGACGGAGAGGGAGGGAGAATTTGAAAGGGCGAGGATGGTAATTTGGCGTTACATTTTCATTAACAACATTTGGATTTGGGCATTTGGCAATTGGCATCGGCTCACACTAATTTCATTTAGAGCCGGCTTGAAAAGCCACCTATTAATTAAATCAGTGAATTTGTCCGCGCATTGCGCAATAATAAAAGTTGGTAAGATATCAATAATTTTATTAAATATACTATAGATAGAAGAGATGTTGGCTATTAATGAAAAGTGAATGGAAAATTGAGGGAATAAAATTGGAGCGAAGATGAAATCTTTCTTTTGCTTTTTGGAAGAACCAATTGTATCACATTGGTGGTGGAAAGGAAATTTCATGTGTTTATATTAAGAACCACTTCCTCATGGTCTTAAAGGGTTGAGAAGAAGACAAGCTTCGCACCGTCGTCATCGCTCGCTCGGCTTTGAGAGATTATTTTTTTGGACAAAGTTTATTTAAATTAATTGCTTAAGCCAAAATTCTAACCCAGAAATATTTCTCCATATGAGAGCTGCAAGTCGGCACCTGCGAAACGCAAGTCGAAAGGGTGCGTCCTTTCGACTCACTGTTTTGGACATGCGATTAGACATGCATGCCGCAAGTCGGCACTTGCGAAACACATGTCCTAAAGCAAGTGCTTGCCAAAAATAGCAGTTTTACTGCTTTGGATCTGCACTAGACCTGTGTGCCGCAAGTCATCACTTGTGAAACTCAAGTCCTAACGCAGGTGTCCCGACGTTTTTGAAATAGTGCAATTTTTTTGAACCTTTTCTTCTTTTCTGAAGAAGTGCTTTTTGACTATAAATATCTGATTCTTTCTCAGATATTAACCACGAAATAAAGTACGATTTGAGTACTAAATTTAATATACTTCTACATTTCTTCTTCATAAATTCAAGTGTGATTTACTACCGTTGAATGATTCGTAGTTTGACGGAATTTGAGGTACCGCTATTCTGTTAATGTTAAACTGTTCTATCCTGGGAGGATATATTCCATCAATCTCAGGTGCTTGAGGAGAATAATTTTCTTAAGGACACACTCTATATTTAGTGGACTCGGTTTTCTCCTTCATCTTTTTTCTTTTACTATTTTCTGAAATAGTTTGAACTTCTTGTTTCTGTTCTTATATATTAAATACAGATTTTATCCCACAAATAACAATCTTAAGGAAATTATTTTATATCTGTATTTAGTTTTTGGAGATTAAAACCTCTTGATTTTCTACTTCATTTGAATCTTCGTTCTGATTTGAAGACTATAAAAACTTCGTTAGAATTTAGAGTTCATTCTGTTAATCGATTTAAAGAATATAAAAATTTCATCGTTAACTAGAAATAAGTTTGAATAAAGATACAGGCTTTATTGTTTGTATTTGTTATACTAAATTGTTTGTCGAAATTGTGACATAAAAATGACGAATAAAATAAAACACCAAAATAATTTTGTTGTGAATAGTGCTGCCCCAACGGCAATAACTATTGCGCCGTCAAGTCGTACGACTGTTGCACCTGCAATGGCTATGATAGAAAAGCCGAAAATTTTTCTAAAAATCGACTTTAAGCGATGGCAGTAAAAAATATTTTTCTATCTTACTACTCTAAGCCTACAACGCTTTATCGGTGAAGATGTTCCTGTCTTGGAAGAAGAAACTTCGGATAATGAGAAGTTCATAGTTACTGAAGCATGAAAATATTCAGATTTTCTTTGCAAGAACTACATACTCAATGGCTTAGAGGATAGCTTGTATAACGTCTTCAGCGCTTGTAAGACTTTGAAAGAGTTGTGGAATGCTCTTGAGAAGAAATATAAAACAGAAGATGCTGGACTAAAGAAGTTTGTTGCTGAAATGGTTGATAGCAAGACTATCATGTCCCAAGTCCAAGAACTACAAGTTATTATGCATGATATCCTTGCGGAAGGTATAAATAGCTTCAATACTGTCTTTATTAAACTTATTGATTATGTTGTTAACATTAAACTTACCTTTGAAGGTATGGTGATGAATGAAGCTTTTCAAGTAGTAGCCTTCATTAAAAAGTTGCCTCTTTTAGGGAGGAACTTTAATAATTACTTGAAGCATAAGCACAAGGAGATGACTCTTGAAGACTTGATTATTCGTTTAATAATAGAAGAGGATAACAAGGTTGCATAGAAGAAGTCTCGTGCAAGTTCAGCAATATCGGGAGCAAATATTGTTAAAGAAGCACCAAAAGAAAAGAAGCTGTCTGGATCAAAGAACAATCCGCCTAAGAATAAGTTCAAAGGCAATTACTATAATTATGGTAAAATTGACCACAAGTCTTCAAATTGTTAGACTCCAAAAAATGGTGCGCAAGAACAAGGGACAAGCAAATATAACTGAACAAGTGGAAGACTTATGTGCCATACTTTCTGAATGAAACTTTGTTGAGAACCCAAGGGAATGATGGATGAATTTCGGTGCCACCCGTCATGTGTGTACCAACAAGGACTTGTTTGCATCATATGCTCTCGCTGGATTCGATGAGACCATCTTCATGGTAAACTCTGCTAGAGCAAAAGTTGAAGGAATTGACAAGATCTATTTAAAAATGACATTCGACAAGGTTATAACTTTGAATAATGTCCTTTATGTTCCTGAATTATGAAAGAACTTGATTTTAACATCACTTCTTATTAAGAACAGATACAAATGTATTAATATCTATTGAAATGAATAAAAAATTAATTTCTTACTTGCTTGAGTCTAATAATTTATGGCATATTCATTTAAGGCATGTCAATTACAAAATCTTATGAAAATTAACTAGTTTAAAAGTATTATTTAAATTTGAGCGCAATAAATTGCAATGCCAAATATGTGTTGAATCTAAGTCTGTGAAACATCCTTATAAATCTGTGAAAAGAAATTCCAATCCTTTAGACTTAATTCACACAGATATTTGTGATATGAAGTCAATATCATTTCGCGATGGAAAAAGGTATTTCATAACCTTTATTGATGATTGTACTTGGTATTACTATATTTATTTGCTTAACAGTAAGGATGAAGCAGTTGAAGCATTTAAGCAATACAAAATTGAAGTTGAAAATCAGTTGAACAAAAAAATTAAAATGATAAGGAGTGATAGGGGTGGAGAATATGAATCTCCTTTTGAAGCAATATGTTTTGGAAAATGGAATCATCCATCAAATTACTGCCCCTTACATACCTCAATCTAATAGAATTGTGGAAAGGAAAAACTAAACGCTAAAGAAAATAATGAATGCCTTATTAATAAGTTCTGATTTATCACAAAGCTTGTGAGGGGAAGCTATTCTTACAGTAAACAAAATACTTAATAGAGTATCCCACAACAAAACACAATCTATTCCATATGAAAAAAAAAACACCAACTTGAAATATTTCAAAGTGTGGGAGTGCTTATCCAAAGTCCAAGTTCCTAAACCCAAAAAGATTAAGATAGGACCAAAAGTTATAGATTGTGTTTTAGGATAAAAAATTTTAGATTGTGTTTTTATTGGATATGCTACAAATAGTAAAGTATGCCGATTTTTTATTCATAAATCCAAACATCCCAAGATTCATGATAATATGGTAATAGAATTAAATAATGCTATTTTTTTTAAAATATTTATCCGTATAAAACTAGACATGAGTCGTCTAGTGAAGTATCTAAAAGACCTCGGGAAGAACTAAATAAAAATACACTTAATGAAGAGAATTTAAGACATGGTAAACGTCAAAGGGCATCTACTTTTTTTGGATCAAATTCTGAGATATTTCTACTAGAAAATGAGCCTCAAACATTTAAAAAAGTTATATCTTCTAGGGACTCATCTTTTTGGAAAGAAGCAGTAAATAGTGGGATTGAATCAATCTTAAACAATCATACTTGAAAATTGGTGGATCTTCCTTCTGGAAATAAACCTTTAAGTTTCAAATGGATCTTTAAAAGAAAAATGAAAGCTGATGTGTAATGACCCTTCCGGTCATTTCCACGTATAAGTTTTGAAGTCAAGCAAATCGACAAAAGATATCGTAAGATCTTTAACAAATTTTCTGAACTTTGGGTCAAATGTCTCAGGGCTTTTCTCTCAATATATAAAGAGTTAGAAGTCCCCCAAAATACCAAATCGAAGGTCTACGAGTCTAGTTTTCAACGCACAAAACCTCACGTCCAACTGATCTCGGAGTAAAAAGTTATGACTGTTTTACCGCGGACTGTCTGGCAGAAAATGGGTTACGAACCGGGTCGCGAACCGGGTCGGGTTAAACTCGATTTAAGCCTCAACTTCACGTTTTAAAACGCCATTTCAGTTCCGAAACAGTGATAAAACATAAGGGAGGATCCCGAGAGAATTCTTGAGTATCAAAATCGTGCGTGTATTTAAAAATATTTTATTTAAAAGTTGAATTTGGTAAAAATTATATTAGTATTGCCTTTTCAAAATATTTTAAAGGTTTATGGGAAATATTTTTGAAACGTTATAATTGTATATGTATTTATTTTATAAGGTTTTTATACACCGTAATATTTTATCGGAGATAATAAGTTTAGTTATGTTGAAAATTATTATTATAATATAGTGGGTTTTATTGGAAATGATTTTCTATTAATTATGGTATATTTAAAATATTATATTTATTTTACCACGAATTTATGCAATACCCGAATACATTCGCGATGGAATAGAATTACTTTGGTACGGACACCTCCCCTCCACGTGGAAGTGGAGGGAGTATACAGCAAATGCTTGCTTCAGTAGGTGTCATTAAACTATGTGTTCTTAGTATTTTATTAGCATGACATAACTAAATAGCACTACACCCATTTATTAATCACAATCATCATATATGTTAGGTTAGGTTAGGTTGGAGTTATCTTTTCCTCCCATTAATATAAACTTGTATCCAGCATCCTTTTCCTTTGAGTATTCTTCACTAACACATGAATTATATAGATGATACACGTATAGATATTTTATGGTAAGGAGGGGATTCGATGGCTGGTTGGCATTTTATTTAATCTCCGAAAGAAAATCAATTATCTATGTCAAGTCGTTCCATCCCAAATCCGATTTCGATTCCGATTTAGTTTTGGATTTTCTTGGAGTGGTTTGAGCTTGGACATCGTTGTTCTAGCAGCTTGTCGTTGGACGACAGGTAGGTTATGGTTTATTTTCCCTAGACTCCGTATATATAGAATAAAATTATATTAATGGGCATCCTTGGGTTGGTTATTAGGTTGGTACCACATACCTCGACCGCTTTATTCATGTCCGCCTACCTTTGTTCCTCCGTTGCTTGTAGTATTTGCCGATATATTTTATTTACCCTTGTGGTCCTGTGAGGCCTTGTTGACTCTGGAACATAGAAGGTGGGATTTTGGGAATGTCCGCGAGTCCCGGGCATAGAATTATCCTTCTAGGCTGGTTATGCCTGCTGAGTAGCTGTGGGCCTGTGCAGGGTCAATAGGTTGATTGTGAGCTGCGGGGCAGCTATTGTGTGTGATCATACCATTTCCATGCATATAAAGAGGTTTTATCCATGTTTTACCGTGGTTTTGGCTTCGGGCCTACTGTCACTATTTTCTAAACCTTGCACGGCCCGGGGGGGCCGTTTTTGATGGAAATGATTTGGAAATGGTTGATTTGACTTGTGAGTATTCTTGGGTAAAAGAAAGTAAAATTATGTTTTAAGACACCAGTTTTACTACTACACTAGACTCGGCAGGGCCGGAGTGCTAGTTGAGTTTTCTTGCTACTTGAGATGATTTTTAGCCTCGGTCTGACCGAGCACCTGAGATGACTTTTTTACTGTTTAGACCCGGTTACTCCCGGGCACCCTTGGAGAGGTTTTTGAGACATTTTCCTACTACTTTAGTCCTGGACAGGGTCTGGGCATTGCATATTCGAGACTGGGTCTCCATCCTGATACCGGACTTGCTTCCGGACGACATGTTCTGATACTGAGTTTAGTATGGGGTCGGGGACCTCCATGGACCTTGCCATCCGGGCCAGGGGCTACGGGCTGCGTGTGCCGGAGGAGGGGTATACGGTGGAGTAGAGGTATACGGGCAGAGTCCTTCCATGGAACCTACCTGCTGGGCCGGATCGGCGCCGGAGGAGGTACATACAGAGATACCATTTCACTTGAGATCTTCATGCATCATATCATTCATTGTTTGAGGCTCCACCCTTGTTTGTTGTTTGCTGATTGTACGCTCCGGTAGTATGGGATGCCGGAGGGTTTGTTTTCACTTGTTTGTGTTCCTCGGTTGTATGGGCGGCCGGGGGACTGTAGGTAGACTTTTGCTTTTTACTTACAGAATTGTTCTCTATTATGGATGTATGAGATTGGTATGATTAGTTGAGTTTTGATTCATGTCTCTGAGCATGCCTATTATTACTCTTTCTCTCTTCTTCTTACACTTGAGGTTACCGGTATACCGTCCATTTCGTAAACTTATTTTGTATACACTGTTATTGCAAGGACCCCAGGTGCGTTATTTCTTACTTTCACCTGTGCCTATGGAGTGTATACTCTGCTTACTAGCCTCATATGTGGTTCTGTTGATTTCCCTTTGGGCTAGTTCCTGTGCACCTTTCGTTGATTTCTGTGACTACTTGCTTCTACTCTGTCTATTGCTATGATTTTATCTTATATGTACCCAGTCGGCCTATGATACCTACTGGGTACCTTATGCTTCGCATTTGGTGCTCACCCCTACCCCCTACATCTTTGGGTGCAGATCCTAGGGTGGACCATCGCCGTTAGATCGCTGTGTTTCGTGCTTGGAGATCTGTTGGGGACTACTTCAGGCTGAGGGTGAGCTCTTGGCGATCGGAGCTTAGCTTTAGTTTATCTTTTGCTTCATGTACTCTATTACCATTCAGAGACATCTGTATATAAAGTTTTGGTTTATTTACACTCCATGTATGTAGTTTGGCTCTATACTATGATACCAGGTCTTGGGGTTTGGTTTAGTTTCCGCATATGTATATATTTATATCCCTTTTATCTATTTTATTCGTCTTGTTCCCTTATTTGCTAGATAGTAGCCCATTACTAACTGTTCTGGGCTACGGGGATTGGTTCACCTACCGGGGGTTGTAGGTGCCATCATGACCGAGAAATTGGGTCGTGACATGATGAAACTATTGACAAATATAAGGCAAGACTTGTTGTCAAAAGTTATAGACAAAAACAAGGCCTTGATTATTTTGACACATACTCGCCAGTAACGAAAATAACATCTATTCGGATGTTAGTTGCATTGGAGGTTCTATATGATCTTGAAATCCATCAAATGGATGTGAAAAAAGTTTTTTTGAATGGAGAGTTGGAGGAAGAAATTTACATAAAATAACCTGAGGGTGTTGTGGTTCCTGGTAAAGAAAGGAAAGTGTGCAAACTTATTAAGTCGCTTTATGGACTACAACAAGCACTAAAATAATGACATGCAAAGATTGACCAAATAATATTGACAAATGGATTTAAAAGTAATAAGTGTGACAAATGTGTTTATATTAAAGTCATTGTTTGTTTGTATGTTGATGATATTTTGATCATCTGTAGAGACATTTTTGGCATAAATACTACTAAGTGTATGTTGGCTAGCAAATTTGATATGAAAGACTTCGGAGTTGCTGACGTGATCTTAGGGATCAGAATTCATAAGACTCCTCAAGGTTTAGCATTGTCATAGTCTCACTACATTGAAAAGGTACTTGACAAGTTCAAGTATTTAAATTTCAATATTGGTAAGACACCAATGGATGTGAGTTTTGCACTTCAAAAAAATAAAGGTGAAAGTGATTCACAATTGAAATATGCACGAGTATTGAAAAATTTAATATATATAATGAACTGTACTTGACCAGATATAACATGTACTATTAGTAAACTGAGCCGGTTCACAAGTAATTCCAATCAAACTCATTGGATGACAATGAAATGAGTTTTGGGGTATTTAAAATATACTCAAAATTATGCTTTGCATTACAACAAAAATCCCGCAATACTTGAAGGATATAGTGATGCAAATTGAATCACTGAAGTTAAATCTATAAGTGGATATGTATTTATACTTAGTGGAGGAGCAGTTTCTTGAAAGTCTTCCAAACAAATCTATATCGCTCGCTCTACAATAAAATTTAAATTTATAGCTTTAGATAAAGACGGTGAAGTAGCTGAGTCGATCCAAAATTTCTTGAAAGATATTCCCTTCTGGCCCAAACCATTGGCACATGTATGCATACACTGTGATAGCCAAGCGACAATAGGTAGCGCAGGGAGCACTATGTATAATGAATTTTTTTGTCACATACGACGAAGATATAATACCATTAGACAACTACTCTCTAGTGAAATTATTATAATTGACTATGTAAAATTAAAAGATAATGTGTCGAATCCACTTACAAAAGGCCTAACTAGAGACGTAGTTGAAAGATCATCAAAGGGAATGGGTTTAAGGACTAGGACAGGTCATCATGGTGGTAACTCTACCTAGTAGACTGGAGATCCTGTTGACACTCAATTTTGGCCTCCCCATAACTTGTTCGGGCTGTTATTTATTATTCTGAATAATAATTTCATTTACGTTTTATTCTTATTTATTAAATAAATTATGTATTTTATCATTATTTTGGCACTTTCTAAATTAGTATACATAGTTTTTAAATATATAATTTATATAATTTAATTTTAATTATTGTTATTTTATCATCAATTTCGTATAATATATTATGTGTCATTAATTTTATAAATACATAATTAGTTTATAAGTAATTTTCATCAGAAAAATATTTTGCACATCAATTGTTGGTATTATTTATCTACTAAAATTATATATATGTAGTATTTTATTAATTAAATAGCAACTCAATTTTTATTTTTCTCTCCATTTATTTAAATTATAGTCACTTTATATTTATTCAATGACAATTGTAGCCTCATTTGAGTTCAATTAGCCTAATTTTTGTCACGACCCAACTCCCGAGCTGTGCGGGCGCTTACTTTAACTACCTAAATAGACGAACATTTACCACTCGATCCAACAGGTACTTGCAAAAAATAAAGTATAATATTAAATAATATTATTTTAATACGTGAAATCATTTACAACCTTATTTCAGAAAACATCTTTTACAAAGAAATACATGATGTGCCGGTATTCTATGGCACATTTGACGCCTTTAACTAAGAATACTCGCAAGTTTTTAAGCAACCTTTGTGATTTTTGATGTTTTTATGTTGTATTTGCAGGAAATGGAGACAAGGATAGAAAGGGAGTGAAAAATACTCAAGCTAAGTAACACTGGTTAGGCATGACGGAGGGCCTGACGGCTCGTCACACAGGTGACTGACCGTCAGGGGAGCCACCAAGCCTGGCAGCAGCTGCAGGAGGCACTGGATATGGGTGACGGTTGGCTTGACGGGCCGTCACACCTGTGATTGACCGTCAGCCAAGCCATCAGGATAGGACAGCCAGGCACTGAATCACTGGATAGTGGCGACGGTTTAAGTGACGGACCGTCAACAGGCTGACGAACCATCAGAGAAGCCGTCAAGTTAGAGCTAATGGAGATCATGCACTGTATAGTGGCGACGGTTGGAGTGACGGCCAGTCACATGCATGACGGTCCGTCAGACGACCCGTCAAGGCGAAGCGGGATTCCGAAATTTCTATTTTTGGACTTTATTTCCTGGACTGCTATAAATACCCAGTGTTAGGATTATTTTAATTATTGATTAACTAATATTTTTTGAGAGGTTTTGGATGAGTTTGGGAGGAGAAACCACGACACAAACACGTTTTCTTCTTCTTCTTCGATTGTTCTTGGGATTTTGGCTTATTGTTCTTGGAAAGCTTGAAGCTTGTGTTCATCTATTTTGTAAGAACCTTTTCTTATTATTATGAATACTATTACTTCATTCTTTCATTTTGCAAGCATGAGTGGCTAAAACTCCCACAACTAGGGTTGTGGGAGCCATGGCAAAAGTAGCAATATAGATTTCGGGTAGCATTAGGTTCAATCTATATGTTGTCACGTTGTTAATCATTCGTTATTAACGTTTTCTAGTGGTTTTAAATATTAGGACATGCCTAGGTTTAATTTGCTTGAACAAAGAGATTAAAACCGGGAAATTTGATTAACTACGAGGATTCGAGACTACCAACTCTCGTCTTATGATTAATGCTGTAACTAGATTAATCTACTTGATGTTTAGGATTGAAATAAGAAATTTCACCTTTTCAAGTTCGAGAGAATTGAAAAGGAAATTCATCTATTTGGTTGAAAAACGTTTAGATGATACCATAAATTCAATCACATCGTGATATACATATAGAAAAAATTCGGTTAAGCTTTGAGTCGAAATTGTTACGATGACATGGTGAACACTTCCCTAGTTCATTCTCGCATTGATTATAAACTCTTGAAAATTTGTTGCTTGTTAGTTAACTTGTGTGAATTTGACATTTAAACCCCCCCAAATTACCGGAAACTATCGATTACTAGTCAACTAAATTACTAACGACTTAATTTATACTTTATTCCCTGTGGGATCGACCCCAACCTTGGTTGGGTTCTATATTTGACGACGACCGCTTGCGCTTCTTTATTGAAGTGTAATTTGGGCGTATCAAATTTTGGCGCCGTTGCCGGAGAATACGGTCGTTCATGAAGTCCGGTGTGTTTGGTTGACTCTTAGTCATACTTTCCCGACTTACTTTTATTTGTTGTTTTTGTTTTATATTTTTTTTACAGGGTACATAGTTGTGCATGCCAAGTACCCTGCGCTCGGGTGAATCAACATTACCTTACGATCCTGAGCTTGCTAGAACGTTAAGGCAAACCATGAATGTACAACAACAAGAGGCAGCGAGACTCGCTGCAGCTCAGCGAGCCCAACAACATTTGAATGCTGATGATATTGAGGATGATGTTGGGTTGGATGATGAGACTTTAGTGGGTGAGGGCAGACCGACGGATATTGTTAACAATAATGCTCCAGCCGATCAGAGGCCACAACAGTGAGGTAGAGGTCGACAGCAACCAAGGCAGTGTGCTTTGGATGATGATGATGATATAGACTTGGATGGAGTTGGTGCTACGGGCGCCATTGTTCTCCCTCCGCTATCGCCTGGATCTAAGTTCAACATTACTAGCACGATGATTCAGCTGTTGAACTTAAAGGGACTGTTCCGTGGTGTTGTTGGTGATGATCCAAACCGACACCTGATGAATTTTATGGGTATCTACAAGTCATTCGAATTGCCTGGAGTAAGTCAGACAGCGATCAGGCTCAGGTTGTTTCCGTTGTCTCTGTCTGATGAGGCAGCATTATGGTTGACAAAGCTAACCCCCGACTCTATCACAACCTGGGGAGAGTTGAAAGGAGCTTTCCTAGAAAGGTTCTTTCCTCCCTCTAGGATGACACAGTTGAGGGATGAAATTAGCAACTTCAGACAACAACCTCATGAGGCTTTACATGAGACTTGGTTATGGTTCAAGAAGAAGCTGACACAATGCCTGAACCATCAGTTGACCGAGAATTTCCTAATGCAGACATTCTACAGGGCACTGAATTCGGCTACCAAGCCGACACTGGATAATGCAGCAGGTGGAGCATTTATGGGTCTTACCTTTATCGATGCCACAACTATTTTGGACCGGCTCACTAAAACCAACAGGGCCTGGCATACACGGGATTCAGAGGTAGCCGCTAGCACTTATGCAGTAGGTATGACAGCGGAACAACGCAGGAAAGAGAAAGAACGGGACCAAGATATGGCCCATTTGAAACGCAAATGGACCTACTGACAAAATATTTGTTGTCAGGAGGTATGGAGAAAGTGAAAGCTGTGGGTTCCCAGGGTAGAGCAGCAGAGTCTGAATCTGATGAGGAGGCTAATTATTTGGGGGGGTTCCAGGCCAATGGCCAGGGAAACCAAGGTCGGAACTATCAGAAGGACAACTACTATGAAAAAGCTGGCTACAGAGATCGTGATCAGCAGAATTGGAAAAATAAAACTGATAGAGGTGGGTTGTACGTACCACCTGGTAATCGAGAAAGAGCTAGCAATGAGACAGAGACGTCCAAATTAGAAAATATGATGGCAAAGATATTGTTGAAGGTGGAATCTACTGACTCCGGAGTCAAGGAAATGAAATCTGAATTATAATCAATGAGTCAGTTGGTGGATTCTCATTCCACCTCAATCAAGCAGCTAGAGAAACAAATGAGTCAAGTCTCGGCATCTCTAAATCAAAGGAAAGCTGGTACATTGCCGAGTGACACCATTCAAAACCCGAGAAACGACGGGAATTGTATGGCGATCACCACCAGAAGCGGTAAGACATTACCAGAATCACATCCGATAATTCAAAAGCAGAAAGATGATGTTATTGACGAAGATGAGCTCATTGATGATGAAAAGGTGAGTGATGAGGGTGTGGGTGTTCAGGTTGAAAAACCCACTTTGGTAGATGATGATTCTAAATTGCTCACGGAGAAGAGCAAGGAAGTTGAAAAACTTCCAAAACAAATGCCAAAGCCTCCTCCTCCTTTCCCTTAGAGGATCAAAAAGAAGGTGGAAGATGGGAAATTCCACAAGTTTATCACCATGCTCAAGCAGATCTCTGTGAATATCCCTCTGGTGGATACGCTTGAACAAATGCCCGATTATGCCAAGTTCATGAAGGACTTGATCACAAAGAAGAGGTCGGTAAGTTTTGAATCGTAAGACAACCTCCACCATTATAGCGCCATTTCATCAAAGTCGCTAGACCAAAAGAAAGAAGACCCGGGTGCGTTCACTATTCCTTGCACCATCGGGGAGTTTAATTTTGCATAAGCTCTTTGTGACTTGGGGGCTAGCATAAACTTGATGTCGTTAGCTATCTACCGGTAGTTGGGCTTAGGAGCCCCCAAACCGATGACTATGAGATTGTTGATGGCTGATAAATCGGTTAAACGACCGGTGGGTATTTTGTACGATGTGCTTGTGAAGGTGGGAAAGTTCTTCTTTCCGGCAGACTTCTTAATTTTGGACTGCGAAGTGGACTTTGAAGTCCCTATTATTTTAGGACGACCCTTCTTGGCAACCGGAAGAGTATTAGTAGATATGGAGAGCAACGAGTTGACTTTCAGGTTGAATGATGAAATAGTGAAGTTTAATGTGTGCAAGTCAATGAGGCAACTGAGGGACATGAATGTCATCTCGGTTATTGATGTTGTTACCGAATCAGATGTGATTGTTTCTGTTGAAGAGAGATTTGCTGTAAAGAAGTTGGCAGCGGTTATGATGAACTTCGATGATGGTGACATCGAAGATTATGAAGAAATTGTAAATGTTGTGGTTGGATGGGGTCATATTTTTAAGCCCCAAAGAAATTGGATCTTGACTTGAAGAACAAGCCGACACCTCCTGCAAAGCCTTCTATTGAGGAGGCGCCGGTGTTAGAGTTGAAAGAGTTGCCAGGCCATCTAAGGTATGCATTTTTAGGTGATAAAGATACCTTACCTGTGATCATTGCGACAGACCTTGTGGAAACACAAGTTGAAGTTTTACTGTCCATACTGAGGAGACACAAGAGAGCAATCGGCTGGACCATTGCATATATTATTGGCATCCCACCAGGTATTTATACTCATAAGATACAGTTAGAAGAAGACTGTACTCCCACTATCGAGCACCAGCGAAGACTGAATCCGCCAATGCAAGAGGTGGTGAAGAAAGAAATCATCAAATGGCTCGATGCTGGAGTGGTTTACCCAATTTCTGATAGCAAATGGGTAAGCCCAGTGCAATGTGTTCCTAAGAAGGGAGGAATGACTGTGGTAGCTAATGAAAAAAATAAGCTGATTCCATTAAGACCTGTCACGGGGTGGCGAGTCTGTATGGATTACCGGAAGCTCAACTCCTGGACTCTCCGTGATCATTTCCCCATGCCCTTTATGGATCAAATGCTGGATAGATTAGCTGGCAGGGGTTGGTACTGCTTTTTGGATGGATATTCGGGGTACAACCAAATATCTATCGCCCCGGAAGATTAGGAGAAAACCACTTTCACCTGCCCCTATGGTACGTTTGCTTTTAGACGCATGCCCTTTGGTCTTTGCAATGCTCCTGCAACATTCCAAAGATGCATGATGTCTATCTTTTCTGATATGGTGGAGAACACATTGGAAGTCTTCATGGATGACTTCTCTGTGGTGGGTGATGCATTTGATGATTGCTTGACTAATATGGGTCAAGCATTGCAAAGGTGTGAAGAGTCAAACCTCGTGCTGAATTAGGAGAAATGTCATTTCATGGTGAAGGAAGGCATTATATTAGGGCACAAGATATCTATGAGAGGTCTAGAGGTGGATAGAGCAAAGATAGAAGTCATCGAGAAACTACCTCCACCCATCTCAGTAAAGGGTCTGAGGAGCTTTCTTGGTCATGCCGGATTCTACCGAAGATTCATTAAAGATTTCTCTAAGATTGCTAACCCTTTGTGCAGGTTTCTTGAAAAAGAGACTAAGTTTGTATTTGATGCTGAGTGTTTGAAGGCGTTTGAGTGCCTGAAAGAAAAGTTAGTGGCTGCTCCTATTATAATTGCCCCGGATTGGTCCAAACCATTTGAGGTAATGTGCGATGCAAGTGGTGTTGCACTTGGAGCTGTTCTGGGATAGAAGCGAGACAAATTTTTTCACTCCATTTATTATGCTAGTAAGGCATTGAATGGGGCGCAAAAGAACTACACGGTGACAGAACAGGAGCTACTGGTTGTTGTATATGCTTTTGAGAAATTCAGAGCGTACTTACTTGGTACAAAAGTGGTGGTGCACACAGATCATGCAGCCTTGAGGTATTTAATGACCAAGAAGGATGCAAAGCCTCGACTAATACGATGGGTGTTATTGTTGCAGGAATTTGACTTTGAAGTTAAAGATAGGAAAGGTTGTGAAAACCAGGTGGCGGATCATCTGTCCAGGCTTGAGAGGGAAAAGGAAGTAGGAGATGAACCGGAGATTGAGGATGCATTTCCGAATGAGCAGGTGTTGGCCGCGTCACTTGATATGGTGCCTTGGTACGCCAATTTCACAAATTATGTGGTGAGTGACATGATCCCGGAAGATTTGAACTTCCACCAGAGGAAGAAATTCCTCCATGATGCAAGTAAGTTTTTTTGGGATGAGCCGTATTTATTCCGATTGTGTGCTGACAACATAGTAAGGAGATGTGTACGAGAAGTGGAAATGACAAGCATCTTGCAAGCTTTTCATTCGTCCCCAGTTGGAGGGCATCAGGCGGGTAATCGAACTGCCCGAAAAATCTTACAATGTGGTTATTATTGGCCGACAATTCAGAAAGATTCATATGAATTCTCCAAATTCTGTGATCAATGCCAACGAAGAGGAGCAATCTCTTGTCGACAAGAGTTGCCAATGTCCACTATTTTGGAGGTTGAGTTGTTCGACGTATGGGGGATAGATTTCATGGACCCTTTTGACAGTTCTTTTGGGAACCGTTACATCTTGGTTGCGGTTGATTATGTTTCAAAGTGGGTAGAGGTGGTTGCTTTGGCCGATAACAAAGGGAAGAGTGTGGTGGCTTTTCTAAAAAGAAACATATTTGCTCGGTTTGGCACCCCTCGCACAATCATAAGTGATGGAGGGTCACATTTTTGCAATAAGGTGTTCCAGGCTGCTCTAGCAAAGTATGGGGTGAAGCAACACAAAGTAGCCACACCTTATCACCCCTAAACAAGTGGGCAAGTCGAAGTGTCGAACCGTGAAATTAAATAGATATTGGCAAAGTCTGTGAATGTGAACCAGCGAGATTGGGCAAGAAAGCTGGATGACGCACTCTGGGCGTACCGAACAGCGTTTAAAATGCTAATAGGTATGTCTCCTTACCAATTTGTTTTTGGTAAAGCTTGTCACTTGCCCGTGGAACTTGAGCACAAAGCCCTTTGGGCGCTCAAAAAGTTAAATCTCAGTTGGAAAGATGCATCAGAACTAAGGTTGGAACAATTGAATGAGATGAATGAGTTCTGATTGCGAGCATATGAGAGATCCGCTCTCTACAAGGAACGAATGAAGCTATACCATGACAGAAGAATTGAGAAAAGGGAGTTCAAAGTTGGGGACTTGGTATTGTTGTTCAACTCTAGGTTCAAATTATTTCCCAGAAAACTCAAATGCAAATGGTCCGGGCCATTCAAAGTACACCAAGTATTTCCATCCGGCGTAGTTGAACTCGAAAATACGGATGGTGAATTGTTCAAAGCCAATGGGCAAAGGGTGAAGCAATATCTGGGCCTCCCAGAGGAGGTAAATAGTCTGTCTTTGGTGTATCTTGATGAAGTCTAAGTAATCAAGATACCCTCATCATGCCGCGATGTTAAATCAGGAGCTGTATGGGAGGCAACCCATGAATTGTTGTTGTACTATGCTCTTAGGAAAAATTGTTTTGTTAGAATTGGTTAATTGGTGTGTTGAGTGTGCAGGTACAAAAAGGTGGAAATAACAGTGTGTTCTGTCTACGGGTGACGGGTCCTTTTGGTGGGTCATCAACTGAGTGACGGACCACAAAACAAACCATCACAGTTGAGCAAATATTTATCTCCACTGTTTGGTGGTGACGGTGAGAGTGACGGACCGTCACAGCTTTGGTGGACCGTCATTCCAGGCCGTCACCAAGGCACTCAAAAAGGGGGTCACTGTTTATGCAAGATGCACCAAATGACGGGCCGCCAGGTGGTTGACAGACCGTCATAAGGGTCACCACATCAGGTAAGTATTTTTTTCTTTTAAAGTTGGTATCGCCCCGACCCAAAACCAACTCGACCTGCTACGCACCTAAACCCGTTTAAATATATTGAAACGGTTCCCTCGCTTTCCTTCATATTACTTCATCTTCTTCATCTTCCCACTCCTATTCTATTCTCAAACTCCAACCCTCCATTAAAATCAAAATACCCTCTTCCCCAAGCAAATCCCACATCCCCATCGTCCCTTTTTCGCTAGTCGTCCAAAACGCAAGAACCAATAATTTCCCGTTGAAGAATAGTGTTGTCCATCGGTTTGTGTAAATCAAAAAGGAGTAGAAGTTTTCTTCTCACTAACAAATCCAAGGTATGATTCTAAACTCTTCTTCGTTTGAATTGTTGATTAGTATTATGACGGAATAAAAGGAGGAAATTATTGGTTTTGTATATTTGTGGAATTATGATGATGTGAATGTTGTTGGGTATGGGTGTTGTTGTTGTTGAAATTGTAAATTTGACATGGGTGAAATCTTGAGTAACCCATGGGATTAAATAGATTATGGATGGTGACTTTGTGAAACCAAATCCCACAAAGAGTGGGAAAACCACTAATAGAACACAAAGTGTTCGAGGAAATGCCTCAAAGAGAGTAAAACATCCACGGTTGATGCTGTCTCAGTCTGACGGTTGGCATGACGGCCCGTCACACATGTGACAAACCATCAGTTAAGCCGTCAGCAATAAATAGTTTCACTGTCTAAGAGTGACGACCGGTGTGACAGTCCGTCACCCCTGTGACTGACCGTCACCCAAACCGTCACTCCGAGACAGTGGCATTTGCTTGGTGTTTTCCTATTCTCATGTGTTTGAACTTGTTCCCGTGCAGGTACATGGCTCCCAAACAACAACCACCTCGCGGTCAAGCTCAAAAGAGGAAAGAAAGAGCCGCTACCACTCGGACCCTAGTAGATGAATCGGGTAGCGAAGAAGAAGCAGTTGAAGCCCCGGCCTACCAGACTAGGCTATCCAAATGAAGAAACACCCAAGTCTCCCAGTCTGAAGAGGAGAGTGGGTCATATAGCAGTAGGTCGGGGAGTGATAGTGGATCTGAAGAAAGTGGTAGCGCCAGCTCCATTTCGAAAGATGTAAGTGGTACTGAAGCCACCAAAAATGCAGAGAGGGCACCCATGGATAGAGAATCGATCCGGTGGGCACTTGAGGTGACCGGAAGCACTATCTTGACGGTCTTACCAAAACAAAGTCGAGGAGCCACAAAAGACCGATAACTGAAGAAGTGAAAATTATTACCACGGATCTGCCAGAATACCCAGTTCTTCAGGAACAGTTTCAGAGATACCATCTTGAGTGGATGAGCTCACTTCCGGGATTCTATTATCAAGAACTAGTCCGGGAATTCTATGCCAACTATTTGGCACTGTTAGAGAGCAAATGTGAGAAAGGAAAAGGGGTTAAATCAGCACCAAGGCAGGACAGGGTTCCAGTTCGGGGTAAACAAGTAAACATCTCCCGAGAGACGATTAACAGAGTCCTCTTCGACCCTGAATACATTCCTACACCTGATATGCCAGAGTTTCATGACAAGATTGCCAACACATACTCGCAGAGACCATGGTTAGCACGGACATTGACTGATGGCTCACCATATTGGCTAACTCAGAGGGGATGAATATCGAAGCAATCACTAAGCTTCGTAGCAAAGTTCTGGTGGGCTCTTGTGCGGTACAGGCTATTTCCTACAGGTGGAGATGCTAATCTGGATGAGGGAAGAGCCATCCTTGTGGCAAGTTTGATAGCCGGGTACGTCATCAATTTCGAAATGATAATTGCAGATGAGATGCGGACCAGGGCTATGAAAACTACTTCTTCTTTGCTGTTCCCATTTCTAGTTACTGAATTATGCAGGTGTGCAGAGGTACCGATATTAGATGGTATTGATGATCAAGTGACAGCGTCATCCAAGTAAAATATTGACAAATCAAAGGATGACACTAAGTTTGACATGAGGATTCATAAGCCTCAGATTTTTGAGGAACCAACCACAACCACCTCCGAGGCGACCGACACTCCATCAGGCACAAAGATGCCACTTGCGGTGTTTGATCCGAAGACTTCACAAATAACTAGAGCTACTGCCAAAAGCTCTGGCACTGCAGCAAGGCCTCCTCTACCACCGAAATATCACATGAATCCCCAAAATTTTGCTAAAATAGTGCAGAAGCAGAAACAGATGGATAAACAAATTGCCGCTTGGACGGACTTGTTAAAGCCCACCATTGATGAAGTAATATGGAAGGCTCTGAAGCCATTTGAGGGGCTGCGTGCAAGGGTTGATGCTATGGAAACCCGGATGGAGGCAAGGCTAAATGAAATGAGCATCCCGGACCTGGCAAGATTTGATGTGGAACTGAAAAAGGTAAAGGATGAAATCACCGCCCACAAGCAAGAAAAAGCGCCTTATGATAAGACTTTGAATTTCGTGGACTTGGAAGAAGAAACCACGATAGTGGATTTGATGGGTCGGCCACTGAGAATTAATGAACCCCAAGCAGGTGAAAGTGAGGTAAAGAAGTCAAAAAAGAGAAAGCACAGAAAGAAATCAGCAGAGGAGGATGCGTTAAAGGTTGCAAAGTAGCGGTCGGTGGTAGACGAGCAGCTGCGACAGGAAAGAGTGTGTGCCCAAGCAGGTGGGGCATCATCCAATGTAGTACCGGAGTCTGTAGAGACTCCAGATGTTGATGAGATGAGTACGCCAGCCAAAACCAGTATCACTATTCCACATCCCGAAGCCTAGGCTTCACAGGTACCCCTATTCCTTTGTTTTGTATATCTGTTTCGATGAGCATTGAGGACAATGCTAGATTCTTTTGTTGGGGGTAGGGGTATTACCACCGAAGGTTTTTGTTGTCGTGCTTCTTTTCCTTCGGTGTGCTATCTAGTAGAACCGACATGTTTAGGTTGTTTTGGCTTTTATTGTTGTGTGATGTTGTAGCAAGCATGGCTGTGAATGGTTAAAATAAAAAGGAGCTTGCTTTTTGTACTTGTGTGTGAAAAATTAATTGTTATGGATCCTTGAGTGTCTTTGTATGCATGTGCGAAGAATGATCTTGTTTAGGCTGAACTATTGTTTCAATGATTGGTAGTGGTATGGTTTCTTGATGCGAAGTGCGTGTGAGCTTTTTGTTGAAATTATTACTCTGTGCATGCATCTAGAACTTGTCCGGTCTATTTCGTTGAAATTGAAAGCTAGTTGCTTAGGAAAGGATCACATGCCCTTTTTGTGTGTAGTCCACTTAAAAACCGACCAAATGTTAATAATCCATTTGATCCCTGTTTGAGCCTTGATTGACCCCGTTCTTTCTATACCCTATCACCGTCCCTTTTAATCTTAGAATCCCTATTTTGGCCCCAGTTCCCCCTTGGACATCATGCACCTCAACTCAGGCAATCAACCTAAGTTGAGGGTGACTACTGTAGCGGGAAATTGATAAGAAGAAAAATAGGAGCGAAAAGATGGGTTGTGGATAGAATGGAAAAGTGCGGGTGCATGCCTAGGAAGAAAAAGAAAAGAAAAAGAAAAAAAAGAAGGGGAATTGTCTTAATAAATGACCGTATCCGTTGCTAGAAAGAAGGAAATAAAAGGCAAATAAGGTTGGAGGAAGATAGTCTAGTGGAAATAGTAGGTCAACGATTCCAAGGAGGGCCTAGTCACTAATCCCTAAAGGTACCCTACCTACACCCGAAGCCTCATTACAAGCCAAAACAAGTCCTGTAGTGATCCTGAGCGACTTTCTGAGCAATGGAAATAGAATAGTAAGGGAAAGCCTATGGCATCGCAAGTGCATTGTTTGAAATCATTTGTAAGCGTCAGCGTCTTACTTAGTCCCGAAACTCTGTGTGTGGGACTTCCTTGTAGTGAGGGCATCGGGATTTCAATATTACTTTCTGATCATTGGGATAGCGAGTCATGTATATGTAGAATGTTCAGTCACATCGGAATGACACCCTTGGATCCTGATGAGTTAGCTTTTCAGAACACGTTTGTACTACCGGGGGAGCTTGGTTTGAATTGCTTGAATCATTGATTAGCCATGGTTGCTAGAAACATGTTTTATAGCGTCGTAGTTGAGTCGTCAGTTTTGTTTTTGTTGTCATGTTGCTTGAGGACAAGCGAACATTTTAAGTTGAGAGTGTTGATGTGCCGGTATTCTACGGCACATTTGACGCCTTTAACTAAGAATACTCGCAAGTTTTTAAGCAACCTTTGTGGTTTTTGATGTTTTTATGTTGTATTTGCAGGAAATGGAGACAAGGATAGAAAGGGAGTGAAAAATACTCAAGCTAAGTAACACTGGTTAGGCATGACAGAGGGCTTGACGGCTCATCACACAGGTGACTGACCATCAGGGGAGCCACCAAGCCTGGCAGCAGCTAGAGGAGGCACTGGATATGGGTGACGGTTGGCTTGACGGGCCGTCATACCTGTGACTGACCGTCAGCCAAGCCGTCAGGATGAGACAGCCAGGCACTGAATCACTGGATAGTGGCGACGGTTTAAGTGACGGTCCGTCAACAGGCTGACGAACCATCAGGGAAGCCGTCAAGTTAGAGCTAATGGAGATCATGCACTGGATAGTGGCGACGGTTGTAGTGACGGCCAGTCACTTGCATGACGGTCCGTCAGACGACCCGTCAAGGCGAAGCGGGATTACGAAATTTCTATTTTTGGACTTTATTTCCTGGACTGCTATAAATACCTAGTGTTAGGGTTATTTTAATTACTGATTAACTAATATTTTGTGAGAGGTTTTGGACGAGTTTGGGAGGAGAAAACACGACACAAAAACGTTTTCTTCTTCTTCTTCGATTGTTCTTGGGATTTTGGCTTATTGTTCTTGGAAAGCTTGAAGCTTGTGTTCATCTATTTTGTAAGAACCTTTTCTTATTATTATGAATACTATTACTTCATTCTTTCGTTTTGCAAGCATGAGTGGCTAAAAGTCCCACAACTAGGGTTGTGGGAGCCATGACAAAAGTAGCAATATAGATTTCGGGTAGCATTAGGTTCAATCTATATGTTGTCACCTTGTTAATCATTCATTATTAACGTTTTATAGTGGTTGCAAACATTAGGACATACCTATGTTTAATTTGCTTGAACAAAGAGATTAAAACCGAGAAATTTGATTAACTACGAGGATTCGAGACTATCAACTCTCGTCTTATGATTAATGCTGTAACTAGATTAATCTACTTGATGTTTAGGATTGAAATAAGAAATTTCACCTTTTCAAGTTCGAGAAAATTGAAAAGGAAATTCGTCTATTTGGTTGAAAAACGTTTAGATGATATGTCACGACCCAATTTCTCGGTCATGATGGCACCTACAACCCCCGGTAGGTGAACCAATCCCCGTAGCCCAGAACAGTTAGTAATGGGCTACTATCAAGCAAATAAGGGAACAAGATGAATAAAATAGATAGCAGGGATATAAATATATACATATGCGGAAACTAAACCAAACCCCAAGACCTGGTATCATAGTATAGAGCCCAAACTACTTACATGGAGTGCAAATAATCCAAAATAATATATACAGATGTCTCTGAATGGTAATAGAGTACATGAAGCAAAAGATAAACAAAAGCTAAGCTCCGATCGCCAAGAGCTCACCCTCAGTCTGAAGTAGTCCCCGACATATCTCCAAGCACGAATCACAGCGATCTAACAGCGATGGCCCACACTAGGGTCTGCACCCAAAGATGCAGGGGGTAGGGGTGAGCACCAAATGCGAAGCATAAGGTACCCAGTAGGTATCATAGGCCGACTGGGCACATATAAGATAAAAACGTAGTAACAGACAGAATAGAAGCAAGCAGTCACAGAAATCAACGAAAGGTACACCGAAACTAGCCCAGAGGGAAATCAACAAAACCACATGTGAGGCTAGCAAGAAGAATATACATACCATAGGCACATGTGAAAGTAAGAAACAACGCACCTGGGGTCCTTGCAATAACAATGTATATAACATAAGTTTACAAAATGGACGGTATACCGGTAACCTCAAGTGTATGAAGAAGAGAGGAAGAGTAATGGTAGGCATGCTCAGAGACATGAATCAAACTCAACTAATCATACCAATCTCATACTTATCCATAATAGAGAACAATTCTGTAAATAAATAGCAAAAGTCTACCTACAGTCCCCTGCCGCCCATACAACCGAGGAACACAAACAAGTGAAAACAAACCCTCCGGCATCCCATACTACCGGAGCGTACAATCAACAAACAACAAACAAGGGTGGAGCCTCAAATAATGAATGATATGATGCATAAAGATCTCAAGTGAAATGGTATCTCTGTATGTACCTCCTCCGGCGCCGATCCGGCCCAGCAGGTAGGTTCCATGGAAGGACACTGCCCGTATACCTCAACTCCACCGTATACCCCTCCTCCGGCACATGCAGCCTGTAGCCCCTGGCCCGGATGGCAAGGTCCATGGAGGTCCCAGACCCCATACTAAAACTCAGTATCAGAACATGTCGTCCGGAAGCAAGTCCGGTATCAGGATAGGGACCCAGTCTCGAATATGCAATGCCCAGACCCTGTCCAGGACTAAAGTAGTAGGAAAATGTCTCAAAAACCCCTCCAAGGGTGCCCGGGCATAACCGGGTCTAAACAGTAAAAAGTCATCTCAGGTGCTCGGTCCGACCGAGGCTAAAATCATCTCAAGTAGCAAGAAAACTCAACTAGCACCCCGGCCCTGCCGAGTCTAGCGTGGATCGTAAAACTGGTGATTTAAAACATAATTTTACTTTCTTTTACCCAGGAAATTCACAAGTTAAATCAAACCATTTCCAAACTATTTCCATCAAAAACGGCCCCCCCGGGCCATGCAAGGTTTAGAAAATAGTGTCAGTAGGCCCGAAGCCAAAACCATAGTAAAACATGGATAAAACCTCTTTATATGCATGGAAATGGTATGATCACACACAATAGCTGCCCCGCAGCTCACAATCAACCTATCGACCCTGCACAGGCCCACAGCTACTCAGCAAGCATAACCAGCCTAGAAGGATAATTCTATGCTCGGGACTCGCGGACATTCCCAAAATCCCACCTTCTATGTTCCAGAGTCAACAAGGCCTCACAGGACCATAAGGGTAAATAAAATATATCGGCAAATACTACAAGCAACGGAGGAACAAAAGTAGGCGGACATGAATAAAGCGGTCGAGGTCTGTGGTACCAACCTAATAAACCAACCCAAGGATGTCCATTAATATAATTTTATTCTATATATGCGGAGTCTAGGGAAATTAAACCGTAACCTACCTGTCCTTCGACGACAATCTGCTAGAACAATGATGTCCAAGCTCGAACCACTCCGAGAAAATCCAAAACTAAATCGGAATCGGATTTGGGATGGAATAACTTGACTAGGAAAAGTATTCCTTACTAACGTGAGCACGTATTTGCAAGCTTATACATGATAAGGCTTCAGAATTGCCTTTGGCAATTGAAAGTAACAAGTAGGATTATATTGCCCACCCATCTGACAGTAACCAAAAAGATGAAAAGCCTAAAGTGATCATTAATCCCATTAATGCCACTTAAGTTAGCTAATATGCTAATGAGTGGATATGTGGCAGCATCTTATGTTGTTAACAATGAGTCGCCAACCCCTCCACTCCCACGTGGAGTGTAGGTGGCACTATTGAAAGAATATTTTTAGCCCGTTATATATATTCGGGTATTGCATAAGTTCGTGGTAAAATAAATATAATATTTTAAATATACCATAATTCATAGAAAGTTATTTCAAACAAAACCTACTATATTATAATAATAATTTTCAACATAACTAAATTTACTATCTCCGTTAAAATATTTTGAAAAGGTAATAATAATATAATTTTCTACCACCTTCGACTTTTAAATTAGATACTGGGCCCGCATATCTCTCTTGGTCTCCCAGGTAGCCTCCTCGACTGGACTGTGCCTCCACTGAACCTTAACAACCGGGATCAGTTGAGACCTCAATCTCCTGACATCTCTGGCCAAAATAGCTGCCGGCTCCTCAACAAAGGCTAAATCCTCACCCAACTGAACTGAATCCCACTGCAACACATGAGACTCATCTGGGACATACCGACACAACATCGAAACATGAAATATAGGATGTATAGCTGAAAACATCGGGGGTAAGGCTAACTGATAGGCAACGCTACCAACCCTCTGCAGAATCTCAAATGGCCCAATGTACCTGGGGCTAAGCTTGACCCGCCTACCAAATCTCGTCACGCCCTTCATGCGCGATACACGGAGAAACGCCAAGTCACCGACACTAAACTCCAAGGCACGAAGCCTACGATTAGCATAACTCTTCTGCCTGCTCTGAGCTGCCCGAAGTCTGTCCTGAATCGCTCGGACTCGGTCTAAGGAATCTCAAAGCAAATCTGTGCTCTGTGGCCCAGAACTAAAACCATCAAACCAACCTACCGGTGATCTGCAATGCTTGCCATACAAAGCCTCAAAAGGTGCCATGCCGATACTCGAATGGAAGCTGTTATTATAAGCAAACTCTGCCAAGGGGACAAACTGATCCCATGAACCTCCAAAGTCAAGAATACAGGCCCGAAGCATGTCCTCCAAAATCTGAATGGTCCTCTCGGACTAGCCATCTGTCTGAGGGTGGAAAGCGGTACTAAGATGAACCTCTGTACCCAAATCTCGCTGAATAGCCCTCCAGAACTGAGATGTGAACTGAATGCCGCAGTCTGAAACGATAGAAGCTGGGACCCCATACAACCGAACAATCTCACGAAGGTAGATCTGAGCTAACCTCTCTGCACCATAAGAAGTCTGAACCGGCAAGAAACGTGCTGACTTAGTCAGCCTATCAACAATCACCCATATGGAATCAAACCCATGAGAAGTACGAGGCAAACCAACAACGAAGTCCATAGTAATCCCTTCCCACTTCCATTCAGGAATGGGAAGTCGCTGCATCAAACCACCAGGTCTCATGTGCTCGAACTTAACCTGCTGACAGTTTAAGCACCGAGATACGAAATCCGCTATATCCCGCTTCATACCACTCCACCAGTAAAGCTGCCTCAAGTCTCTATACATCTTTGTTGTGCTAGGGTGAATGGAGTATCTAGTACAATGTGCCTCGTGAAGTATCAACTGAATCAAATCACTAATCCTCGGAACACAAAGGCGACTATCAAACCTCAGAACCCCATCTGAATCTAGAGTAACCCGACTGGTCTCACCCTGAACAACCCGATCACGAAGGTCACACAACTGCTGATCCTCAAACTGACAGCTCTGAATCTGATCAATCAAAGTAGAACAAACCTCAACGCTGGCGAGAACTCTGCTAGGATCCGACAAGTCAAGCCTAACCAAACGGTTAGCCAAGGACTGGATGTCCCAGGCCAACGGTCGCTCTGAAACTGAAAGAGAAGCTAGGATACCCATACTCACCGCCTTCCGGCTCAAGGCATCCGCTACCACATTTGCCTTGCCCGGATGATACAGAATAGTGAAGTCATAGTCCTTCAGTAACTCGACCCATCTCCTCTGTCTCGAGTTCAACTCCCGCTGACTCGTGATATACTGAAGACTACGGTGATCGGTGAAGATATCACAGTGAACTCCATATAGGTAATGCCTCCAGAGCTTGAGCGCGAAAACTACTGCCGCCAACTCTAAGTCATGAGTGGGGTAGTTGCGCTCGTGAACCTTCAGCTGTCTCGACGCATATGCTATTACTCGACCCTGCTGCATCAACACACAACCAAGACCAACCCCAGAAGCATCACAATACACGGAGAAGCTCTGACCCTCAACCGGCAAAGTCAAAAACTGGAGCTGAAGTCAATAAGGCCTTAAGCCTCTGGAAGCTATCCTCACACTGATCCGACCACTGAAATGGGATATCCTTCCTAGTCAGCATAGTCAAGGGTGCTGCTATGGAAGAAAATCCCTCAACGAACCGTCTGTAGTAACCTGCTAATCCAATAAAGCTGCGAACCTCAGTAACAGTAGTAGGTCTAGGCCACTCACAAACCGCTGAAATCTTTCCTGGATCAACCCTAATCCCATCCTTAGACACACGTGCCCTAGGAATGCAACTGACTCAAGCCAAAACTCACACTTTGAGAACTTGGCATAAAGCCGATGATCTCTCAAAGTCTGGAGTATAACCCTCAAGTGCTGCTCATGCTCATCTCTACTACGCGAGTATACTAAGATGTCGTCTATAAAAAATATCACAAATGAGTCCAAATACGGGCCAAGAACCCTGTGCATCAAGTTCATAAAGGCTGCGGGGGCATTAGTCAACCCAAAAGACATCACTAGGAACTCATAATGGCCATAACGTGTCCTGAATGCTGTCTTAGGGATGTCCTCCGCCCTAATCCTCAGCTGATGGTAGCCGGACCTCAAATCAATCTTCGAAAATACAACTGAACTCTGAAGCTGGTCAAACAAATCATCAATCCTCGGCAACGGATACCTATTCTTCACTGTCCCCCTATTTCAGCTGCCGATAATCAATGATACATTGCGCATCGACCCATCCTTCTTCTTCACGAAGAGAACAGGAGCACGCCACAGGAACACTAGGTCTAATTAATCCCCTAGCTAACAGATCCTGGAGCTTGCTCCCTTAAGCTCCCTCAACTCAGCAGAGCATATTTCTTGGTAAGGAGGAATAGAAATGGGCCTAGTGCCCGGCTCCAACTCAATAGCAAAATCAATATCTCTCTCAGGTGGAAGGCCTGGCAGGTCGGTAGGAAATACATCGAGGAAGTCTCTAACCACAGGAACAGACTCAGGGGAAGTGGGTCAGCACTAACATCTCGGACATATGCTAGATAAGCTAAACACCCACGGGAAATCAACTTCCTAGCTCGAAGAAAAGAGATGATCCCAGATGGTGCATGGCTAACAGAACCCTGCCACACAACCGGGGATACACCGGGCACGGCTATGGTAATGGTCTTGGCATAACAATCCAAAACCACACGATGAGGGGATAACCAGTCCATGCCCAGTATCACATCAAAATCTAGCATATCAAGAATCATCAAATCACCCCAAGTCTCTGAATCACCAATAGATAACATACAGGATCTCACAATCCGATCCACTACTAAAGAATCTCCTACTGGGGTCAAAACAGAAACAGGAACAGATAATGGCTCACTAGCCAACCCCAAACAAGGCACAAAGTAGGCAGATACATATGAACAAGTGGATCCAGGATCAAATAAAACCATAGCAGACTGATGGCACACAAAAATCGTACCTGTAATCACAGCATCTGAGGCCTCTGCCTCTGATCTCCTAGGGACCGCGTAAAACTGACGACGACCTCCACCTGCCCGACCGCCATCCCTACCACCTGCTCTACTGCGTGGCGCACCACCTCTAATCTGATGACCACCCCCTCTAGCTGGTGGCTAAACTACTCGTAAAGGCTCGGCCAACTGAACTGTACCCTGCTGAGGGCAATCTCTAGCAAAATGACCCATCGCACCACAGGTAAAACAAGCCCCTAACGGCCTACTCAATCGAGATGATCCAGCAGATCCCGTATGACAACCACGGCCTGATGCCCCAGAAACTATACCCCTCGAAGACTGGCCGCCATAGCCCTGATGGCTGCTCTGACCCTGCTCGAACTGGGTACTACCAAAAGTCTGAAGGGAAGCCTGAACTGGTCGGCTGGACTGACCCTGGTACTGCTGTGGCTGATAACTCCGACTCCACTGGGCAGGACCTCTACCACCATATCTGGAACCACTATAGACACCCTGATGTCGAGGCCTCTTATCTCTGGACCCCTGATCGTGTCGCTGTAGGTCCTCCACGGTGCGTGCATAGTCTACAATAGCCTGGAATGACCGACCACTGGCAATCAATATCTCAGCTGGCTGCCTGATCTCTGGCCTCAAACCCCATACAAATCTGCGAATCCTATCTGCCTCGGTAGGAATGATCATAGCTCCGAACGGTGCTAGCTGATGAAAATGGGTCTCATACTCCGAGATAGTCGTAGACCCCTGTACAAGGTGAGTAAACTGCTCCCTGCGGCGCTCCCGATCACTCTGGGGTAGGAACTTGGCCATAAAGGCCTCATAAAACTCAGACCAGGTCAAAGGAGGTGACGATGGTGGTCTACAAGCAACCTGGGCCCTCCACCATAACTTCGCTGGGCCCTCCAACTGATAGGTAGTATAACCAACCCCATGAGTCTCCAACAAACCCAAATGATGCAACATCTCCTCACAGGTAGTAATAAAGTCATGTGGATCCTGTCCAGAAGTACCCGCAAACCTCGGAGGTGCTAACCTCAAAAACCTACCCAACGCCTTCTGCTCTGACTCTGTCATAGCTGGGCGAGGAGCAAGAGGCTGTGCAATAGATGGAACCGGAATAACCTCCGCATGGGGAGCCATAGTAGCAGGCTGCGCTCCTGAGCTCTGTGCACCCAGGGCTGCCCCCTGAGCGGATGTCTGCGCTACCTCAGAAGGCCGCTCTCCAATCACACCCAAAAGCTGTAATAGTAATCCCCGAATATCTGGAGACTGAGTTGCGGCTGGAGCTGGCACATAAGTGGGCACTGGAGCTGGTACTGGAGCTGGCGCTGGAGCTGGCACTGGAGCTGGTGGTACCTGGGCTGCCCCCTGAACCACATGCTGCTCGGGCTCTATCTCCACGCTAGCCGCTCTAGCAGGTGCCACTGATTGAGGGCGTCCTCGACCCCTAGCTGGAGTGGGAGGCTCATCCTCGCGTGCTGCCGATGATCTCGTACGAACCATCTGCGGAAGAATGTAGTAGAACAAATGAGATTTCCAGAAACTTCAAGGGTACAACGCACGACACAGAAGCAATGAAAGAGTCAAATTTCCTAAAATGCCACTGTAGCCTCCCAAAGATTGAGTACGGACGTCTCCGCCCCGATCCGCAGGACTCTACTAGACATTGGCTCCTATACTGATGACACCGGTGAACCTAAGCTCTGATACCAAGTTGTCACGACCCGATTTCTCGGTCATGATGGCACCTACAACCCCCGGTAGGTGAACCAATCCCCGTAGCCCAGAACAGTTAGTAATGGGCTACTATCTAGCAAAAAGGGAACAAGACGAATAAAATAGATAACATGGATATAAATATATACATATGCGGAAACTAAACCAAACCCCAAGACCTGGTATCATAGTACAGAGCCAAACTACATACATGGAGTGCAAATAAACCAAAACTATATATACAGATTTCTCTGAATGGTAATAGAGTACATGAAGCAAAAGATAAACTAAAGCTAAGCTCCGATCGCCAAGAGCTCACCCTCAGCCTGAAGTAGTCCCCAACAGATCTCCAAGCACGAATCACAACGATCTAACGGCGATGGCCCATGCTAGGATCTGCACCCAAAGATGCAGGGGGTAGGGGTGAGCACTAAATGCGAAGCATAAGGTACCCAGTAGGTATCATAGGCCGACTGGGCACATATAAGATAAAAGCGCAGTAATAGACAGAATAGAAGCAAGTAGTCACAGAAATCAACGAAAGGTACACATGAACTAGCCCAGAGGGAAATCAACAGAACCACATGTGAGGCTAGCAAGCAGAATATACACACCAAAGGCACAGGTGAAAGTAAGAAATAACGCACCTGGGGTCCTTGCAATAACATTGTATATAAAATAAGTTTACAAAATGGACGGTAATGATCGCCGGTAACCCAAAGTGTAAGAAAGAAGAGAGGAACGAGTAATTAATAGGCATGCTGCAGAAGACATGAAATCAAACTCAACTAATCATACCAATCTATACTTACCATCAAATAGAGAACAATTCTGTAAGTAAATAGCAAAAGTCTACCTACAGTCCCCCGGCCGCCCATACAACCGAGGAACACAAACAAGTGAAAACAAACCCTCCGGCATCCCATACTACCGGAGCGTACAATCAACAAACAACAAACAAGGGTGGAGCCTCAACAATGAATGATATGATGCATGAAGATCTCAAGTGAAATGGTATCTCTGTATGTACCTCCTCCGGCGCCGATCCGACCCAGCAGGTAGGTTCCATGGAAGGACACTGCCCGTATACCTCTACTCCACCGTATACCCTCCTCCGGCACACGCAGCCCGTAGCCCCTGGCCCGGATGGCAAGGTCCATGGAGGTCCCAGACCCCATACTAAAACTCAGTATCAGACATGTATCAAGATAGGAGACGCCAGTCTCGATATCAAGATAGAAGACTCAGTCCCTCGAATATGCATGCCGCAGACCTTGGTCCAGGACCTAAAAATAGTAGGAAAATATCTCAAACCCCCCTCCAAGGGTGCCCGGGCATAGCCGGGTCTAAACAGTAAAAAGTCATTTCAGGTGCTCGGTCCAACCGAGGCTAAAAAATCATCTCAAGTAACAAGAAAACTCAACTAGCACCCCGGCCCTGCCGAGTCTAGCGATAATCATAAAACTGATGATTTTAAACATAATTTTACTTTCTTGCCAAAAAATCTCCACAAGTTAAATCAAACCATTTCCAAATTATTTCCATAAAAAATGGGCCCCCCGGGCCATGCAAGGTTTAGAAAATGGTGCCAATAGGCCCGAAGCCAAAACCATAGTAAAACATGGATAAAACCTCTTTATATGTATGGAAATGGTATGATCACACACAATAGCTGCCCAGCAGCTCACAATCAACCTATCGACCCTGCACAGGCCCACAGCTGCTCAGCAAGCATAACCAGCCTAGAAGGATATTCTATGCCCGGGACTCGCGGACATTCCCAAAATCCCACCTTCTATGTTCCAGAGTCAACAAGGCCTCGCAGGACCACAAGGGTAAATAAAATATATCCGCAAATACTACAAACAACGGAGGAATAAAAATAGGCGGACATGAATAAAGTGGTCAAGGTCTGTGGTACCAACCTAATAAACCAACCCAAGGATGCCCATTAATACAATTTTATTCTATATATACGGAGTCTAGGGAAAATAAACCGTAACCTACCTGTCGTCCGATGACAAGCCTGAACGTCTCCAAAAAATCCCCAACACGAAATCAAACTCGGACTCGGGCTTGAATAACTTGACGTCGATAATTGATTACAGCACTAAGTAATTTCTCCATGAAACATATGCAACGTGACTAAGCATATATGTGCAGAAGATTTGAAATGTGAGTTGAATTTGGTAAAGAGAGAGAATGGAAAATATACCGAGCGAAAGGGCAGATGTATATAAAAGTTATTGTTTATCTTATAGAAAACACCCGTACATTATGATTAACACATACAGTTAACATTACCAAGCTATCAAATGACAATTTATAAAGGCTATACACATATTACTTTAATAGGTAATTAAAGTCCTAAATGGGCATGTGGCAGCACATCAACAAGTGGAAAAACATGGTGTCCTTCCCTTCCACTTCCACGTGGAAGGGTTGGTTTAACACCTCCTCACTCATTCCGTTATATATATATTCGGGTATTGCATGAATTCGTGGTAAAATAAATATAATATTTTAAATATACCATAATTTATAGAAAATTATTTCAAACAAAACCTACTATATTATAATAATAATTTTCAACATAGCTAAATTTAGTATCTCCGTTAAAATATTACAATGTATAAAAACTTTATAAAATAAATACATATACAATTATAACGTATCAAAAATATTTTCCATAAACCTTTAAAATATTTTGCAAAGGTAATAATAATATAACATAACTTCCTACCACCTTCGACTTTTAAATAAAATACTTTCAAATACGCACGATTTCGATACTGAAGAATTCTCTCGGGATCCTCCCTTATTTTTTATAACTGTTTCAGAACTGAAATGGCGTCTTAAAATGTGAAGTCGAGGATTAAATCGAGTTTAACCCGACCCGGTTCGCAACCCATTTTCTGCCAGACAGTCCGCGGTAAAACAGTCATAACCTTTTACTCCGAGATCATTTGGACGTGAGGTTTTGTGCGTTGGAAACTAGACTCGTAGACCTTCGATTTGGTATTTCGGGGGACTTCTAACTCTTTATATATTGAGAGAAAAGCCCTGACACATTTGACCCAAAGTTCAGGAAATTTGTTAAAGATCTTACGATATCTTTTGTCGATTTGCTTGACTTCAAAACTTATACGTGGAAATGACCGAAAGGGTCATTACACATACTCCGTTAATAATTCATAAGATACGAATTTAAGAGTCTATATCAATTGCCTACTAATCTCAGATATACGCATGTAATCTAATAACAAAAAATATCCCAATATGCTTGATATTAAAACTATCTCTTTACAACCTTTCTTTTATTCATTTGGAGTGATAGATTTAGCTAGAAGAGATGAACCTTTAGGAAAAAAACTAAAACAAAAGCCTATAGATCTTTAGAAAATAAAAGTGTTCAAAAGGTCCCTGAAAAATTATATTAACTTTTTTCCAACCGAAACTTAGCAACCTAGCTAAGTAATAGTACAAAACTAAGTTGCTTTTCACTTATCCATAATTATGATTTGGGTTCTCGAATTAATCTAAAGAAAAATATTTTTAAGACACTCTAAAAGTTTACGGGAAGAGAATGATCAATAGGCCAAGAACAACCACATACCTCTTAATAAAATAATGAGTGTAATGAGAAACTTTAAATCAGTTTAGAATATAATCAAATTTCATCTTAACAAATTTATTTTCTACAATGAATAAAATTTTCCTCTTTGAAAAGGAAAATATAAAAAGGTAACATGGCTGGAGAAGATCAGAGCTACTTTAAGAGATGGAACAGAAAAAATGCTCTCAGGCACTAACTTCAAGGCATCTCTCTGAAGTCCTTTTTGGACTTTGGAACTCCTTCTTCCAGTGGACTTATTCCATCAGAATACCCTTCTTTTCTCTTCTCTTCCCTCATCTACCTCCTCTTTCTCTCTTTTTAGGTTTTTTCTTTTCACATGGACGGTAAAATCTATTTCAGATCACGGAGGAAGCCTAATGACATCACAGAGTCAAAGTCAAAAGTTAAAGTCTGATATGATTGGGTGGAAAGTGCTAGGTACCATATGCGGAGAATGATTTTTAGCATGCGAGCTCTTGTTTTGATATGCAAGAGGCTATTACAAGCATTTAGAATCAGAGGAAAATCCTTCAAGTCATGGAAATGCAAGGATTTCTCTTCTAACTTGTTTATGTCTCTGAAATTTAATCAATATGGGAGCTACTTATCTTTGATTTCAGTGAAAGACAATGGTAGAGAAGTTATTATACTACCTGAAAATGCATTCAATGAAGGGTGGAGCAAGTTAGCAAAGAAAATAGACTCTTTCATTAATAGGGGTACAATAAATACAATAGCTACTAATTCCATTGGGAGGCAGATCCTACTGTGAACAAGAGGAAAGGGACTTATTTAGATCCTTTACAAAAAACCAGATGGACCCAGATAGAAACAGAAATAGCAAAAGTCTCTAAGGATGGAGATGTGATAGAAGATCAGGTGTATCTTGAAGACAAGGATTTACTGGCTAGATGTATCATCGAGAAATTCTTTGGTGAAGAAGATGCACCAACTAGAAATGATGTAAGAAATGGGCTCAACCGATATGGAAAGGAGTACAGGGAGTACAAATTTATGATATGAATGGAATTATGTTTTTGTTTGAATTTCAAAACTAGAAAAACAGTAGAACATGTCTTAATGGGCAACTAGAGAAGACAAAGGAGCAGACTGAAGCTTCAATGGTGGTCGCCGACCATAGGGGCTTTCCCAAAGTCATACGAGTTCGAATGATTTTGGATTTGAGTCCTAGGGTTACCCTTGCACCTTTGGTCCAGGCTAATAATGAAGGAAATTAGAGAGTGATATGGTGGCTGGATCGAGATAGAGGAGGAAACAAATCTCAAAAATCACCTTCTGTGGGAGAGAATACGGGTTAAAGGATCAATGACAAAATTTTCCTCATTTAATAAAGTTGCCGATGAAGAAATTGTCTTCTCTTAACCAATCTGGGTGGAAACTCTGATGACTTTTTACAAAAAATCCAATGAAAGAGTGTGTAGTAGAGAGGGGAGAGAAGAGGGGGGTATCGATAAAAAGGCATGTCAAAAATATTGAGGCTTAGAGATAAACAAAGGTCTGAGGTACAACTATTATCCCCTAGCAAAATTAATAGGGGATATTTTGGTAAAAGCAGTCGCATGGGTGGACAAGTGGTGAGGGACCCCACTTTAGGGTTAGGGTCTGGGTTTTTGAATCTAAGTGAGGGGTCAAGCCAGTTTGGCCTGTTAAAAGCCCAAAAATTAAACAACATTGTTAAAGGCCCTGAGCCTTTTATCTCTAAAGTTAAATGTTGGGAAATTTCCCAGTAATTGTTCTTCTCTTTTACTGATCAGAATTTGATGGAGGAAACGATGAGAAAGGTTTCAACGAGTAAAACCATACAAGTGGGGGCAGCCATTCCTTTGCATACATAAACTTCCTCTTCAATTTCAGAGAAGCTGAACAGTGGAGAAGAAGAATTGATAGGACAGTTGAATTCAAAGAAGATCACGGTATTGGGAGATCCAACACCCATTCAATTTGATGCTTCAAACAGTAGCAAAGAAGTAGATGAGAAGACAAACATATGTGTTCAAAATAATTTATTGAGGTTAAACAAGGAATTTGGAGTAGCATTTGAGGGATGTACAGAGGAAGCTTTCACATTTTTGCTAAAAAGTAATCAGAGGAGAGCTAAAGATTCAACAATAACACAATTTTATCCCAGAAACTTGTTGCAATCAACTAGTGCCCAAAGAAGTGAGAAACCTGATTTTTGAGGTTAATTATAAAGATAAGGTGCCTCAAAGTGAGTGAGAAAGCAGAGGGAGAAATACATCCACTCATTTATCATGAAGCTAAATATTTTTTCATGGAATGTAAGGGAGCTCAACATGGATAATAAAATAAATCTGGTTCGGAGTAGAATTCAACAAGAGGGGATTGACATAATAGTGTTGATAAAGACTAAGCTTAAAGGGGAGGTGGGAGAATATTTGCAACAATTTGGGGGAACATATGGAGTCTATAGGGAGCAATGGGGGCATTTTGATAATGCGGGATAAGAGAAGCTGGAAAGGGGAGCTGGTAGAAAGTGGAAATCAAAGCATCCCTTGCAAGCTCAGTGGTCTAAACCAAGATTTCACTTGTTTCGTAACTGCACTGTATGCATCTTATGATTGGAAGGAGAGAAGGGAATTGTGGGAGGAGTTGGGGGCTATAAGGAATTTTTATGAGGGGTCATGGGTGGTTTTTGGGAACTTCAACATCACAAGGTTTCCATCATAAAAGACCAATTGCAACAGACTAACTGGAACCATGTATGATTTCTCAAAATGCATTAATGAATTGGAATTGGTGGACCCCTCTTTATTTGGGGGATCCTATACTTGAAGAGGAAGGGCAAAATCAGAGGAATGCATCAAGGATTGACAAAGTTCTATATTTTTTCTCATGGGATAAACTTTTCACACAAATCAGACAAAGATCTTTGCCTAGCCTAGGATTTGATCACAACCCCATTCTATTAACTTGTGGGGATGAGGATTTCAAAAAATCCTACTTCAAATTTGAGAAGTGGTGGGGTTCCTTCGATGTGACAGGCAGAGCTGATTTCATTTTAGCTTCAAAATTGAGTTTGTTAAAAAAAAAACTCAAGGAGTGGAGCAAAGAGAATAGAGGCAATTGGAAGGTCAGAAAAGGTCAAATTTAGGGACCAATAGGCAGTTTTAAAGACATCCAGGCCATCAGACCATTAACAAATGATGAGCAGTTAATGAAGGCTCATTTCGTAGTGGAGTATGAGGAAGTCCCTAGAAATGAGGAAATTCACTAGAGGCAGAGATCCAACATTCAGTGGATCAAGAATGGGGATACGAACACTAAATTCTTTCATAGAATGGCTACTGCACACAAAAGAATCAACATTATTGAGTCTTTAAAAATTAATGAAGAGGTATCTTCCGACTCTGTGGCTATAAAATAATGCAATTGTTAACTTCTATCAAAATTTGTACATGGAAATAGAGAACTTGAGACCTTCCCTAAACATATTAGATGTATAAACAATTACAGTAGAGGAGAAAGAATGGTTGTCAAGAGATTTTGATGAGGAGGAAGTTTTGGAAGGGATCAAGCTTTGTACTTTGGATAACGCACCTGGTCCAGATGGCTACACAATGGCCTTTTTCATGCTTTTTGGGATACAATCAAAGAAAATCTGATGCTAGGGGTGGTCATAAAAATCAAAGAACCGAACCAAATTGAATTAGTTCAGTTCTTCAGTTTTGGTTTCATTTTTTTATCCGGTACTTCGATTCTTCGATTCGGTGTTCGGTTTTAGAGTAGCAATTCTTTGGTGCACTGATGAATCAAACTTTTATTAATTAATTTTTTATAAAATATTTATATTACTTATTTAGTTATTTACAAATTACAACTAAGTGACCAACAATAACAAATAAGAATAACAGAAGCCCAAAGTCCCCAAAAGCCCAAAACACATTTTAATAATTTAATCCCTATTCCCTAGCCCTAGCCCTTTCCTCTTCTTAACTCTCTCTCTCTCTCAATTTTCCTCACTCATCAAGGCAAAACCTCCGCCTCCGCCTCCGCCTCTCTCTATCTCTCAGTAGCAACAACTAGCAACACCTAGCGCCTCCGCATCTCTCTCAGAAGGCGACCCCTAGAGCCTCCGCCTCTCTCTCTTTCAATCATTCATGTACTTTTTCTACTCTTTCTAGTTTCTAATTTTTATAACTTCTTTAATCTTTAGCATTGAATTTCTACTCTTTCTAGTTTCTAATTTCTATACCTTCTTTAACTTTTATCATCAAATTTTTGCTTGTGTAGTAGTCACTTCAAATTTGTCAAATTTTTGCTTGTGTGTTCTGTTTTGAATTTTTGCTTGCATTTTATTTCTTGCATTTCCTTTTAGGAACAACTCACTGAAAAAATTATCCTTTTGTTTCATTTTCTGTTTGATGTGTTGGTTTTGTTTTTGAGTTTCTTTACTGTTTGTTTGGTTAATTTTAAATTTTCATAGATAACAAATGAAACTCATGAAAGTAGAGTAAGTGTTATCGGTTCAAGTCATAGCTTACCTAATTCAGTCAATAAAAGTGACTCACTCGACACCCAAGTTACAAAGAAAAGAAAAGAAATTCCATCCCGATCCAAAGTTTGGAGTCATTTTGATAAAGTTATTGAAAATGGTATTGCTAATGGTAACACAAAGTGCATGTATTGTCTCTCATATCTTGCTTATACTTCTACTAATGGAACAATGGGATTGAAATAACATTTAGGAAGGTGTCTAGTGTATAAACCTATCACTGAAAATGGTGCTCAACACAAGATTAATTTTCCATCTACAGATGCACCACTTTAGAAATTTGATCAGGTAATAGTTAGGAGGGCTTTAGTCTGCCATTTAGCTTTGTAGAAAAGTAAGGCTTCAAAAAGTTCATGAATCAATCTCAACCTCTATTTTGGATTCCTTCCCGTAGAACAATAACAAGGGACTTATGACCTTTACAATAAACTAAGATACAATCTAACGAGGTCTTTCAGAGAAGTAAAACCAAAGATTTTCCTTACCAGTGACACATGGACATCGATGCAAAGAATTAATTATATGTGTTTGACTGCTCACTTTATTGATAGCAATTGGGTATTGTATAAAAGAATATTGAATTTTTTCCGTATCTCTAGTCATAAGGGTGAGCAAATGGTAGAGGTTATTTGTAATTTCTTGCTTGATTGGAACTTGGATAATGTATTCTGTGTTACCGTTGATAATGCTTTTTGAAATAGTGTTACAGTTACAACATTGTCTAAATAGTTAGATATGTGAGGAACTAATATAATGGATGATAAGCATCTTCATATGAGATGTATGGATCACATACTCAATCTAATTGTGCACGAAGGTTTGAAGGAAAGAGATGTTTCTATCAAACGTGTTAGACAAATAGTGAGGTATGTTAGAGCATCTCCGGCAAGAACAAGAAACTTTATGAAATATTGTGAAGTCCAAAATATAAAATGTGCTAAGTCATTATTGCTAGATGTGCCTACTAAGTAGAATTCCACCTATTTGATATTAAAAATGGCACAAAACTTTGAGAAGGCCTTTGATAGGTTTGATCTTGATGAGAATTTTAAGACTTATCTTTCTACTCATGTTTGTGAAGATGGTAGTATTGCAGGTTCCCTTGCATGCGATAATTGGGTGAATGTGAGGAATGTGGTTAAGTTTTTTGAAAAAAATTATGATCTCACTGTAAAGGTTTCAGGTTCACATATGTTACATCTAATGTTCATTTTGAGGATATATGTGAGCTTTATGTATATCTGAAAGCATGTTTGACAAGTGAAGATTTTAATTTGAGCGTAATTACTGGGAGGATGATGGAACAGTTCAAAACATATTGGGGTACACCTAAAAAGATGAACCCAATAATTTATATTGCTTCCATCTTGGATCCTCGTAATAAGTTTGTGTATGTTACCTTTGGGATTAAAGAGCTATTTAGGAAGGAATTAGAAACGAAAGTAAATGAAAAAGTGGATAAATATCTGAAAGCTTTGTTTGGAGAGTATGTAAAAAAATATTCAAAAGAATGTCAATATCAATCATCTCCTCTGGATCTTCTTCATATCATGATGCATCTGATACATCTAGTTCTAATTTTCAAAGTGGGAAAACAAAAACTTTGAGAACTAAGCTTCACTTGAAAAAACAAAAGGAAGATTGGAAGTGGGGGTGCTAAGTTAGAGTTGGATAGATACCTTAGTGAAAATCAAGAGCCTGAACATGATAACTTTGATGTCTTAAGTTGGTGGAAAGTTAATGCTCCAAGATTTTCTATTATTTCAGAGTTAGCTCATGATGTGTTGGCTATTCCAATTGCAAGTGTGGCATCGAAATGTGCTTTTAGTACAGATGGCCATATTCTTGATTCTTTGACTCCTAAATGTGTGCAATCTCTTATTTTTGCTCAAGATTGGCTTAGAAAAGAGACTACTTCTATTTGTGTGGATGAAAGTCTGGAGTATCTTGAGCAACTTGAAATTGGTAAGTTTTCAATTTTTTTGTATGTTTTAGTGTAAAGCTAATCTACTTATTTATGTTGTATGAAAAATTTGTTTAAATTAATCTTTAGAGTTGACAAATAGTGGAAGGGATTCTTGCATTGTTGATGTATGATTGCAATTTGCTATTTTATTATTAGTGCCTTGATGGTGAGTTTCAACTTTCAATACTTTGTTTGTTTGGTGGTATAGAAAATTATATTCTAAATTTCTAACTCTTGGTTTAATCTTACTTTTTATTAGGCTGAAGTTCAACCATGCCTCCTAAAGCTCGCTCATTTATTTGAGAATATTGTGTGATGGTTCAAGACAATAAAGAAGGACACAAGGCAATGTGCTTGATATGTGGTTTAATACTTAATTATCATCCAAAATCAGTTTGTAACAGGTGGCTTAAGGAGGTATTTTAAGAAATGTTTTGAGCATTATATCGATCAAGATAGGAAGCTTCATATTTAAGCTTATGTTTTGAATTTGGTGACTAGTGGTGTTGATGCATTTATGATATTTTGTGACTTTGTGTATGCTAATGTCTTTTATTTGAAGTTGAATTTTAAAACACTTGTGTTGTTTGGCTGCTGATTAGCATTTAGCACTTCGCAGTGTTGAATTCTTATGTTGATGGTAGCTGGTAGTTTTTTTTTATGGCAATTGGTAGTGTTTTCTTGATGGGCAACTGGTAGTAGTGTTGAATTTGTGACAGTGTTGAATTTTAAGATTCTTGTGTGGTTATTTAACTTATTCTTGTGTTTGTTATTTAATTTATTCTTGTGTGGTTATTCTTAAATTTGCTGACTGTGTGAGGCAGCATACTGTTTAGAGTGTTAGTCTCATTCTCAATTTCTCATAGTCTGTTAGAATTTTGCTGACCGTGTGAGGCAGGATATTATTCTCATTTCAAATGAGTCATTTGTTTATACTTTATAGTGCCAAGTTATTGTAAATTTTAGTCTCATTTTATTTTAAATTTGCACCAAAAAACTGATTTAGAAACACCGAATAAAACTGAACCAAAGTTCAAAAAAATTAAACCAAATCAAATTTGTTTGGTACGGTGTTTGGTGCTCATTTTTACAAAATCAAAAACCAAAGAACTGAATTAAACTTTGATAAAACCAAATCGAAGAACTGATCGCTCACCCCTACCTGATGCAGAGATTTCATATCTTTCACTTTCAACAAAGGTTTGAAAAGAGCTTTAATGCCACCTTTGTAGACCTAATTCCAAAGAAAACAAGTGCAAATGAGTTGAGGGACTTTAGGACAATTAGTCTAATTACATGGGTTTACAAGATAATAGCTAAGGTCTTGGCAGAGAGGTTAAAGAAGATAATCAGCAAATTAGTAAACAAACATCAAATGACCTTCATAAAAGAAAAGCAAATCATGGATGTTGCTTTACTAGCAAGTGAATGCATTGATTCAAGATTTAGAGGAAAGACCCTTGGGGTGATGTGTAAGCTAGATATTGAAAAAGATTATGACCACTTGAATTGGGAGTTTTTGATCAACACTCTCAGGCAAATGGGTTTCGGGAGGAGATAACTCAACTGGATGGATTTTTGCATTAAAACCACTTGTCTCCATTCTTGTGAATGGAGAGTCAGTTAATTTTTTCCAGCAGAAAGAGGACTAAGACAAGGGGATCCCCTGTCCCCCTTTCTCTTATCTTACCCATAGAAGACATGGAAAGTTTAATGAGAGTTGCTTCTTAGAACAACTGGATTTGGGGCTTCTCTATCAGGAACAAAATAAATGAGACAATGGATCTTACATATTTATTATATGAAGATGACACAATGGTGTTTGGTGAAGCAGAGCAGGATCAAATTTGTTATCTAAGAGTGATTATGGTAATTTTTGAAGCTTGCTCAGGTCTCAAAGTTAATTGGTTAAAAAATAGTATCTTTCCAATTAAGGAGGTGCAACAGATTGAAGCCCTTGCAAGTGTATTAAAATTCAAGATAGAAGAGCTGGAAACAATCTATTTAGGCATGCCACTGGGTTCAAACACAAAGAACTAGAGATTTGGGATGGCGTAATTGAGAATATTGAGGAAAAATGGCTATATGAAAGTCCCAATACATATCTTTGGGAGGTAGAGTTACTCTAATCAATTCAGTTCTGGACTCTTTACCCACTCATGTAATGTCCCTGTTTCCTATACCTAGTAGAGTTGTTAAATCTCTGGATACACTATGAAGGAATTTCCTATGGAAAGGCAACAAGAGAAAAAAGGGGTTTAACTTGGTAAAATGGGCCAAAGTTCAGCAAAACAGAAAAAATAAGGGTCTGGGAGTGAGAAATTTAAACCTACAGAATAAGAGTCTTCTATCAAAGTAGTTGTGGAGGTTTGACTCGGAGGAGCAGGACTTTTGGAAAGATATGATACAACACAAATATGGGCAAGAAGGTCAGTGGTGCACTAGAGAAGTCACTGACATATAAGGGGTTGAGGTGTGGAGATCTATCAGAAACTTTTGGTTTGATCTCAAGAGAAACACAAAGATTATGGTGGGTAGGGTGGATAAGACAAAGTTTTGGAAAGATTATTGGTGTGGAAATGGGATCCTTAGAGACTTGTTCCCTGGACTTTTCTCAATTTTCACTAATCTATATAACATAATTGAAGATATGTGGTCTCCATAAGGTTGGAACCTAGTATTTAGGAGGTTGTTAAATGATTGGGAAATTACCTGGGTGGTAGAGCTATTGAAGCTGATAAGTGGTTTTGTCACAACCCAACTGGCCATGAGTGGCACCCACACTAACTCTCCGGTGGAAGAACCAACTAACCTGAAACTTTACCTTAATACTTAATCAATTTTAGGAGAGATAGAATGTAATGACCCTCCAGGTCATTTTCTATTTCCCATACTTTTTCTGCATTTTGAGGTTTCCCTCAGCGGCTACAAGTCATTTACGACTTGTCAGGACTGACGGTTCAGTGCCCGGGATGTTCATTAGGTCGTTATGACCATTTCCCTATTTTAGAACATGAACTTAGAAAATCTTTGACTTCGGTCAACTTTCTTGGTAAACATGCTCATAATTAGATTCTGACAGTTCCGTTGGCTCCAAAATGGGGATTTAGGTCTAGTGGGACCATTGGTCTGGGTCTGAGTGCTTTCGGGTTGGTTTAGTGCTGCTTTGTGAGTTTTCAAGTCAGTTTGGCTGGTAGGGTTGACTTTGGTCAACATTCGGAGAAGACGGTCTCGATTGAAATTCCGTCAGCGCCATTAGCTCAGAATGTCGACTTTGGGCTAGAGGGACCTTTGGTTTGGCTCTCGGAGCTTCCAGACTTTTTTTTGGGTTTTGAGTTTCTAGTTGGTTTTGGGTGCGGGGCCTATTTTTTATTAAAATGATCTCCGTTGGGAGTTTCATCAATTCTATTGATTCCCAGAATGCCGTTTCTGGTAGGGTAGCATGGTTGGTTTGTGTTTACGAGATTTTGGATGAACCCCGAGGACCCGTCAGAAGACTTTTGACCTTGGAGAAATTGCTGGTTGCTGTATTAAGTTGCAGACCTTCTTGGTCTTCGCGATCATGAGGCTCCTATCGCATTCATGATGGTCTAGTTCCTTGACCATCGCGTTTGCAAATGTGTCTCTTTGTGACTGCGATGAAGTCGGCTGGGACTCGGCTCAGCTTTCCTCTTCGCGAATGCGGGCTGGACCATCGTGATCGTGATGGTCTGGCCAGCATTTTCTCGCGAATGCGTGGGGTTTTCGCGATCATGAAGAAGAACCCCTGGAAGCTATTTAAAAGTTTAACATCATTTTCTCTTTCATTATTCCGAGAACTCCATTGTTGAATCTCCGAAGCTCCTATTTTCCAGCTCCTTGCTTTAGTGTCCTTCATCTGGTAAGTTCCCTCGTCACCCCTCTCCTCCTTCCGTGTAAATTCTCATAATTCTCCCGCTAAACTCCCTTGTTAATTAATTCATAAAGTTGGGGTGATCCTTGTATAAATATGATTCTTGGGGCTACATGCTCATAAATTCGTGCAAGCTACCTCCGTGGCGTGTTTCTCTTGTCGAGGTAGGTTCCCGCCTTTAAATTCTGCGTTTTTCCCGTTTTGATCCCTCAAATTAGTAACACTTCGGGGCTGTTTTGGGCGCCGAATCGAGTTCTGTTTGTGCCCAAACTTTGGGAATGGGTTTCTTAACCCACCGCGAGCATAATTGTGATTTTTTTTTTCTGTTTCATTGTGCGGGCCCCGAGGGTCATTTTTTCGACCTGATTTTTAGCTCGATTTTTCCGTATAGTAATATGGGTGTTGTTCTTCTCGTCTTGACACTTGGATTGTGTTTTTGATAGTGTGGAAGCTTTCTGAGGCTGTTCAAAAGGGGAAGGCACACAAGTGACAGTTCGTGCTTGCAATTTGGCCTCGAGGTAGGTTACGGTTTACCTTCTAGACTGAGTTTAGTTAGATTATATATATTTATGAGTTACTGAAATGTTAGGTTGGATATTAGGTAGAATTTAGGCTTAAATCCTGTTATCACTTTAATTGGCCATTTTGGATTTTTAGTCTAGAACTGTATGCTATCCTTAGCCTAGGAGCTTGCTTTATCTGTTTGACAAGTATAGAATCCTTAATATGCTTTTAGGAGGATTTAGAGGTAGAATAGAGACTTTCAGTGGTTTTTATTTTTACGTTCTGTTTTACCCATTTTATTCTATCATTGCATGTAACTGTGGGTCCGAGGCCATGTCTTGGATTTGGACAGAATTCCAGGTCAGTTCTCTTGGTTTGGATGGCATTTATTGTCTGATACGGTATTCTGGACCCCCGATTCATTATTTTAGGTATTTTACTTTCATTTTATATATATATGCATAGCCTGATGCGTTATTCTGGGTATTTTACTTTTACATATATATATGCATAGTTCGATGCAGTATTCGGGGCACCCCGTGTGGTATTCCGAGTTTATATTATATTGCATTCACGCATGCATCATCGTGCATCACATTGCATTTGCTTGGCACGTGGATTGTCTCTGGATTTGGCTTGATCTTGTCTGTTCTTCACCTTGTTGGATTATTGATATGTGCTCGGCTTTATAACTAGATTTAGGTGAATCCCTATAATTTTAGTTACTTTCCTATATCTATTATTTATATATTATCTTTCTGCGCTCGGTCGGCCTATGATACCTATTGAGTATCCATTGTCTTGGTATTCATACTACACTCTGCATCTTTTTTTAATGCAGCACCTAGTACGATCCACCCTCATTGACCTTCCTATTGTTCGAGACCTGTTGCAGTTCAGATCGCGGTGAGCTCTCGATGATTTTTGGAGACTTTACATGCTTTCCATCTTGTATATTCTGTCTATAATTTTGTATTTTGGATAGACAGAGTCTGTTGTATAGCTATTCCTTGCTTAGTCACTCTTGTACTAGTGACACCAGGTCCGAGTTGGTTCTCATGTTGTTTTGTCTATTTGGTCACTTTAGGGCCATCTTTTGTATACTTTGTACCTTGGTATGTATATATGCTATTGGCCCTGTATTATCATTATATCTTTCGCATTTCCTTAGTTTAATGATTCATACTGTCTTCCGCAATCATTGGGTTTTGGCTTATCTACCGGAGGGTTATGTAGACGCCATCATAGCCCAACTTTGGGTCATGACAGAGTGGTATCAGAGCACTTGGTTCATCGGTCTCGCTAGTACAAGAGCAAAGTGTCTAGTAGAGTCTCACGGATCGGTATGATGATGTCCGTATCCAATCTATGAGAGGCTATAGGACATTCCTAGGAAATATGTTGTCTTGTTTGATTCTTTGTCGTGCGTTTATGACTTGATCAACTTCTAAGTACCTTTTTTCACTCTTTCTCAGATGGTTCAGACGATATCTGTAGCGGGTGAGGACGAGGCCCCTGCACCCGCAATTAGAGCCCCAGCTAGGGGACAGGGTAAAGGTCAACCCAAAGGCGAGGTAGGGCATGGGCTATGACACAAGCTCGGGCCCAGGCTAGACTACCATCACCAGATCTTGAGACTAGAGCAGATGAGGTTTAGTATGAGCCAGATCATTTGGGGCCAGCCCAGCATCCGTAGGTTTTGTGGCTACTCCAGTATTGTAGGATACCTTAGTTTGATTGTTAGGGTTCCTTGAGGGTATGACTCAACCAGTAGCTTTGCCGAGCACTCTGATTGGTTCTCAGGTTTGAGGTGAGGCTCAGACTTCAGCTCAGGCAGTGGCACAAAGTTCAGGAGTGCAGCCTGCTGCCGCGGCTCCCAGATTTGAGGTATTATCGGTCCCTGCAGTTGCTTCCCCTCTTTGAACCATGCCAGTTATGTCTTCTGAGGAGCAGAAAATGCTTGGTAGGTTCATGAGATTGGGTCCTCCGAGGTTTTCATGTGCTTCTAGGGAGGATGCACACGAGTTTTTGACTAGCTGCCAAGAGAGGTTACATAATTTGGGGTTAGTTGAGTCACATAGGGAAGATTACACCACGTTTCAACTAGATGGTCTAGCGAAGCAGTGGTGGAGGTCATATGTTGCTTACAGACAAGCTGGGTTACCTCCGCTTACTTAGGATCATTTCTCCGCAGCATTTTTGGAGAAGTATGTACCGCGTAGCATGAGGGAGTGTCTGATGGATCAGTTTGTTGGGTTGGAGCAGGGCTCCATGAATGTGTCTGAGTATGAGGTTTGGTTCCATCAGTTGTCCAGACATACCACTATGATTCTACCCACCAAGAACGAGAGAGTACGCCAGTTTATTCGAGGTTTGACCTTGCATCTCCGCTTGGCCACAGAGGGTATGGTAGCATCAGGTCAGTCTTTTCTGGAGGTAGTTGATCATCCCCGTACTATTTAGGGTGTACTTTGTGAGGCCCAAGGGTCAAGCCACCAGGGTAATTTTAACAGTTCACAAGGCCGTGGTAGGGGCTACTATGGTAGAGTTCAGCACCAGCAGTGTTTCTAGCCAAGCCGGCCTATTCAGTCGGCATTATAGACTGCTGAGGGTCAGACTATCCATAGTATCATTCCTTCTCCACGAGGTGGTCATTCAGGGTCTACAAGCCGTGATGGTCATTCTGATTCATCCGAGTTTTCACAGTGGAGTATATGGGGTCAGGGTTGTTATGAGTGTGGCAAGATGGGCCACTTTACTAGAGAGTGTCCGATGGTACAGCACCCTAAGCAACAAGATCAGTTAGTTCAGGCCCCCAGGGCTCTAGTGTCACCACGTAGAGGTGATTCACAGGGTAGTAGGGTTGGTTCCTAGGGTATAAGAGGTGGTCCTCAGTCCAGTAGGTCAGGTGGTCATAGCGGTCGAGGCCACAAGCATGCATTTTTGGGCTGAACAGAGGATGAGGCTTTAGATACTATGATCACAGGTACAATCTCTATTTTCTATTAGTCTGCTTCTGCTTTGTTTGATCCGTGGTCTGCATTCTCATATGTATCTGCTTATTATGCTACTCGTCTGGAGTCTGCTTGTGAATGCTTGCCTGCACCTTTACGTGTATCTACCCTAGTAGGTGATTCTTTAGTAGTGGATCAGGTGTATCAGGCTTGTGTGGTGACTATTTTAAGTTACGACACGTGGGTAGAGTTGGTTGTTCTTGATATGGTTAATTTTGATGTGATCTTGGGCATGGATTGATTGTCTCCTTATCATGTGGTCTTGGATTGCTTCGCCAAGACTATTACTCTTTGGATGCCTGGTATCCTTCCTATTATATGAAAGGGAACCGATAACCATATGCCGAGGGGAGTTATATCTTTTTTGAGCGCCCAATGATTTGTTGGGAAGGGGTGCTTAGCTTATCTTGCCTATGTCCGTGATACTAGTGCCACCACACCTCCTCTTGAGTCTATTCCTATGGTTTGTGAGTATTCAGATGTGTTTCCTTCTGATCTTTGGGGTCTTCCTCTTGATCGTGATATTGACTTTGGTATCGATGTTGAGCTGGGCACCAAGCCCATTTCCATTCTGCCATATCAGATGGCACCTGCTGAGTTGAGGGAGCTTAAGGATCAGCTCTAGGATCTATTGAGTAGAGGGTTCATCAGGCCTTGTGTGTCTCCATGGGGTTCTCCGATTCTGTTTGTGAAGAAAAAGGACGAGTCTATACATATGTGTATTGACTACAGGCAATTGAATAAGGTGACAGTTAAAAATAGATATCCAATGCCACGTATTGATGATTTGCTTGAAAAGCTACAGGGTGCAGCAGTGTTCTCTAAGATAGATTTGAGGTCTGGTTATCACAAGTTGAGGATTAGGGCTGGGGACGTCCCAAAGACTGCATTTAGGACTCGATACGACAATTATGAGTTCTTAGTCATGTCTTTTGGGTTGACTAATTCCCCAACAACATTTATGGAGTTGATGAACCGTGTGTTCAGTGCCTACTTAGATTTATTTGTGATTGTGTTCATCGATGACATTCTGATTTATTCGAGGAGTAGAGAGGAGCATGAGCAACATCTTAGAGTTGTACTCCAGACCTTAAAAGACCATCAGTTGTATGCCAAATTCACTAAGTGTGAGTTTTGGCTTGAGTCTGTGGCATTCTTGGGGCATGTGGTGTCCAAGGATGGGATTATGGTAGACCCGGTGAAGATTGCAATAGTTTGTGATTGGGCTAGGCCTACTTCTCCTACCGAGGTTCACAATTTCATCGGGTTAGCAGGTTATTACAAACAGTTTTTGGAGGGACTTTCTTTGATAACAACTTCATTGACGAGATTAACTCAGAAAAATATTCCCTTTCAGTGGTCAGATGAGTGTGAGGCAAGCTTTCTGAAGCTCAAGGACTTATTGACTTCATCTCTGATTCTTACTCTTACGATTGAGGGTTAGGGTTTCACCGTATATTGTGATGCGTCAGGTATTGGTTTGGGTTGTGTGTATGCAGCAGGGGCGGGTTATTGCTTATGTTTCCAGATAGTTAAAGGTTCACAAGAGGAACTACCCCACACATGACTTAGAGTTAGCAGCGATAGTCTTCGTGTTGAAGATGTAGAGGCATTATCTCTATGGCGTGCATTGTGAGATCTTTACTGACCATCGTAGTCTTCAGTACATTTTCAGCCAGAAGGATCTAAATTTGAGGAAGCTTAGGTGGTTGGAGTTACTGAAGGACTATGACATCTCTATTCTCTATCATCCGGGCAAGGCAAACGTGGTAGCGGATGACTTGAGCTGAAAGGTGGTGAGTATGGGTAGCTTGGCTTTCTTAGCTATGGAGGAGAGACCTTTAGCTTGGGACATCCAGTCCTTGGCTAATAGGTTGGTCCGACTTGACATTTTGGAGTCGGGCCATATTCTTTCTTGTATTAGGGCTAGGTCTTCCCTGTTAGAGCAGATTCGGGCACAACAGTTTGATGATGCGAGATTGAGGATCATTCATGACAAGGTGTTGAGTGGTGAGGCTAGGAGGGCTACTTTAGATTCAGAGGGTGTTCTGAGGATCGAGGGTCGTATCTGTGTTCCTAGAGTTGGTGACTTGGTCAGATTTATATTGGAGAGGGCTTATTAATCTAGATATTCCATTCATCTGGGGCAGCCAAGATGTATCGTGACTTGAGGCAGCACTACTGGTGGTATGGGATGAAGAGGGATATTTCAGCTTTTGTATCCAGGTGCTTGAACTATCATTAGGTGAAGTTTGAGCACCAGAGTCCAGGTGATTTGTCACAGAGGCTACCCATTCTGGAGTGGAAATAGGAGCGTATATCCATGGACTTTATAGTCAGTTTGCCATGCCCTTTGCAAAGATTTGATGCTATTTGGGTTATTGTGGGTAGGTTGACGAAGTCTTCTCACTTTCTACCGGTTCAGACTTCCTACAATTCTGAGAGGTTGGCTCAGATCTATACTAGGGAGATTTTTCATTTGCATGGTGTGCCAGTTTCTATCATCTCCGACCGATATACTTAGTTCACTTTACACTTCTGGCGGTTTCAGAGAGAGTGGGGTACTAAAGTGGATCTTAGCACCGCTTTTCATCTGCAGACATACGGTCAGTCAGAGCGTACTATTCAGGTTCTGGAGGATATGTTGCGAGCTTGTGTTATTGATTTTGGGGGTCACTGGGACCAGTGTTTAGCCTTGGCAGAGCTTGCATATAATAATAGTTACCATTCCAACATTCAGATGGCTCCGTTCGAGGCTTTGTATGGTAGGCGGTGCAGATATCTAGTGGGTTGGTTCGATGCTTTTGAGGTTAGGCAGTGGGGTACTGACTTGCTTCGTTATTCTATGGATAGAGTTCGGGTTATTCAGGAGAGACTTCGTATTGCCCAGAGTAGGCAAAAGAGTTATGCTGACCGGAGAGTTTAAGATCTAGTGTTTATGGTGGGTAACAGTGTGTTCCTTTGGGTATCACCCATGAAGGGCGTGATGAGGTTCGGGAGGAAGGGTAAGCTCAGTATGAGGTTTGTTGGGCCATTCGAAATCCTTCGTCATATTAGAGAGGTTGATTATGAGTTAGCCTTGCCTCCTGCTCTTTCTGGTGTGCATCCTGTGTTTCATGTCTCTATGCTGCGGCGGTATATTTCAAATGAGTCTCATGTGCTTCAGTTAGAGTCGGTTCAGTTGGATGAGTCCTTAGCCTTTAAGGAGGAGCCTGTTGCTATTTTGGACAGGTAGGTTAGGAAGTTGAGGTCCAAGGAGATTCCGTCACTTAAGGTTCAGTGGCGGCATCATCCTGTTGAGGAGGCTACTTGGGAGATTGAGACCGACATGCGGACCCGTTATCCTCGTCTTTTCAAGTCTTCAAGTACTATCCTTTTTCTAACTTTCACGGACGAAAGTTCTTTTGGTAGTGGATGTTGTAACGACCCTCTAGGTTATTTTCCATTTCCCATGTTTTTTTGCATTTCAAGCTTTCCCTTAGCGGCTATAGGTCATTTATGAATTGCCGAGACTGACGGTTCGGTGCCCGATTCATTTGTTAGGTCGTTATGACCATTTTCCTGTTTTAGAACTTGAACTTAGAAAATCTTTAACTTCGGTCAACATCCTTGGTAAACATGCTCAGAATTGGATTTTGACAATTACGTTGGCTCCGAAATGGGAATTTTGGACTAATGAGACCATTGGTCTGGGTTTGAGTGCTTTCGGGTTGGTTTTGTGCTACTTTGTGTGTTTTCAAGTCAGTTTGGCTGGTACGGTTGACTTTGGTCAACATTCAGAGAAGACAACCCCAGATGGAAATTCCGTTAGTGCAGTTAGCTCTGGAATGTCCACTTTGGTCAAGGGGGACCTTTGGTTCGGGTCCCTGGGATTCTAGACTTACTTTTGGGTTTTGAGTTCCGAGTTGGTTTTAGGTGCGGGGCCCACTTTTCATTAAAACAATCTCCATTAGGAGTTTTGTCGATTCCATTTAGTCCAGAATGCCATTTCTGGTAGGTTAGCATGGTTGGTTTGTGTTCACAGGGTTTTGAATTAATCCCGAGGACCCGTCGGAAGAGTTTTGACCTTGGTGAAATTGCTGGTTGCTGCATTAAGTTGCAAACCTTTTTGGTCTTTGCGATCGCGAGGCTCCCATCGCATTCGCGATGGTTTAGTTCCTTGACCATTGCGTAACGAAGGTGGTTCTTCGCGACCGCGATGAAGCCAGCTGGGACCCAACTCAGCTTTTCTCTTCGCGAACGTGAGCTGGACCATCGCGATCGTGATGGTCTGGCCAACATTTCCTCGGGAATGCGTGGGGTCCTTCGCGATCACGAAGAAGGACCCCTGGAAGCTATTTAAAAGTTCAAATTCATTTTCTCTTTCATTATTCCGAGAACTCCATTGTTGAAGCTCCCAAGCTCCTATTTTCTAGCTTCTTGATTAAGTGTCCTTCATCCGGTAAGTGCTCTCGTCACCCCTCTCCTCCTTCCGTGTAAATTCTCGTAATTCTCCTGCTAAACTCCCTTGTTAATTAATTCTTAAGGTTGGGGTGATCCTTGTAGAAATCTGATTCTTGGGGCTGCATGCTTGTAAATTCGTGCAACTTACCTCCGTGGCGTGTTTCTCTTATCGAGGTAGGCTCCTGCCTTTAAATTTTGAGTTTTCCCCATTTTGATCCCTCAAATTAGTAACACTTTGAGGCTATTTTGGGCCTCGAATCGAGCTCCGTTCGAGTCCAAATTTTGTGCATGGGTTCCTTAACCCACCGCGAGCATAATTGTGATTTTTGTTTTCTCTTTCATTATGCAGGCCCCGATGGTCATTTTTCTGACCCAATTTTCAGCTTAATTTTTCCGTATAGTAATATGGGTGTCGTTCTTCTTGTCTTGACACCTGGATTGTGTTCTTGATAGCGTGGCAGCTTTTTGAGGCTGTTCAGAAGGGGAAGGCATACGAGTGATGGCTCGTGCATGCAGTTTGGCCCCGAGGTAGGTTATGGTTTACCTTCTAGACTGAGTTTAGTTAGATTATATATATTTATGAGTTACTGGAATGTTAGGTTGGATATTAGGTAGAATTTAGGCTTAAATCTTGTTATCACTTTAATTGGCCATTTTGGGTTTTTAGTCTAGACATGTATGCTATCCTTAGCCTAGGAGCTTGCTTTATCTGTTTGACTAGTATAGAATTCTTAGTATGATTTTAGGAGGCTTTAGAGGTAGAATAGAGACTTTCGGTGGTTTTCATTTTTACGTTTTGTTTTACCCACTTTATTCTATCATTGCGTGTAACTGTGGGCCCGAGGCCATGGCTTGGATTTTGATGGAATTCCAGGTCAGTTCTCTTGGTTTAGAGGGTATTTTTGCCCTGTTGTGCCTATTGGTGTTTGTGGTTTTTCTCTGTTTGTGGATTTTCCTACTCACATTTCATGGCATATCATTGGTACAACATGAAGGTAGTTCTTAAGGATTTTTATTTGAAATGAGGCTTTACTACGGTTGTGGTGATTTTGGACTTAAACAAACTACTTTGAGTATTACCTCAAATTTTGGAAGGAAAATGGGAAAAATACTATTTTATGCATATATTTATAGTCCGATGCGGTATTACGGACCCCCAATGCATTATTTCGTGTATTTTACTTTCATTTTATATATATTCATAGCCCGATGCGTTATTTCGGGTATTTTACTTTCTCATATATATATATATGCATAGTCCGATGCTGTATTCCGGGTGCCCGATGCGGTATTACAGTTTTATACTATATTGCATTCACGCATGCATCATCGTGCATCACATTGCATTTGCTTGGCACGTGGATTGTCTCTAGATTTGGCTTGATCTTGTCAGTTCTTCACCTTGTTGGATTATTGATATGTGCTCGGCTTTATAACTAGATTTAGGTGGATCCATGTAATTTTAGTTACTTTCCTGTATCTATTATTTATATTTTTTTTCTGCGCTCAGTCGGCCTATGATGCCTACTGAGTACTCGTTGTCTTAGTAATCATACTACACTCTGCATTTTTTCTAATGCAACACCTAGTACGAGCCACCGTCATTGACCTTCCTGTCGTTCGAGGCCTGTTGCAGTTTGGATCGCGGTGAGCTCCCGATGATTTTTGGAGACTTTACATGATTTCCATCTTGTATATTCTATTTATAATTTTGTATTCTGGATAGACAGAGTCTGTTGTATAGCTACTCCTATCTTAGTCGCTCTTGTACTAGTGATACCAGGTGCGGGTTGGTTCTCGTATTGTTTTATCTATTTGGTTACTTTAGGGACATCTGTTATATATTTTGTACGTTCGTATGTATATATGCTATTGGCCCTGTCTTTTCATTATATCTTTCGCATTTCCTCAGTTTAATGATTATTACTGTCTTCCACAATCGTTGGGTTTTGGCTTGTCTACCAGGGGGTTATGTAGACGCCATCATGGCTCGGTTTTGGGTCGTGAGATATAATAAAATATTAACTTAATTAATATCATAAAGAAAGTCAGACTAATATAAATAAAATGCGGAATATTCACTAACTAAAACATCTCCAAGAACTGAAAGTTACCGTACAAGAACTCTAATCGCATCTATAACAACAACAATAACAACATACCTAGTGTATTACCACAACGTGGGGTCTGGGGATTGTAGAGTGTATATAGTACATACCACTACCTTAGAAGTGAGGTAGAGAGACTGTTTCCGATAGACCTTTGGCTCAAAATAAAAACAGTCTAGAAAAGGACAATAATATAAGAACTAGAAATAATAGGTAGTAAAAACAACAGATAAGTAACAGAAACAAGACTAACACAAAATAATGCTACAATCCATCTACTCGAAACACCAAACTTTACACAAAACTCTAATAACCAGATACTACACACATGGCACTATAACTACTAGCACAAACCCCAACACACAACACTCCTACCTACTAGCAAGAACGCATCCCTACATACTAACCTTCTACCCTAATCCGTGTTTTTCATACCTTTCTATCTAGGGTCATGTCTTCAGTAAGCTATAATTGCGTCATATCATGCCTAATCCTTGGATCAAGTGTCAGTCGCCTAGTCTAGCTGAGGTTGCGTCTCAGTATCTGGAACATAGTTTGCACTCAACAAAAGAAGAGTATAGAGTTGTATCAGTACAAAACACTATATACCGATATATCATAGGCCGACTCAATTTAGAACAAGTAAGAGGCATTCCAACACTTAGAAAGTAATTTATTTAATAGATAATTATCTCAAATCAAGTAAACAATAGAAATATAAAGTTCAATAAGTCACCACAAAATACATGAGAAACCAATTTCAATAATTACAACACATGGAATCTAGGTCCATCTAATACTCATCATTGAAACTATTACCTCTAGTCTCATCTCAGCCTATGGTACTACCTCACCATGCCTGACCATGAAATAATGCAATAGTAATGAAAGATGTGCACACATACTAAAGGGTCTTATTTCTACCTAATTATCCATGACCTGCAGGGGATGCACAAGGTCCATGTACCCACCGGAACTATATCCCATTGATGCAATATTAAACTACACCAGCATAGTACTCGATCCTATAATAGGTGACTATGTCAAACTATAACTGCCAGAACTATTTCCTAGCAGCATAAATATCAAACCGTACCTTCATAGTACTAGATCTTATAATGAATGACAATGTCAATGCACCTATGGTTCTTAGACCTATCTGTTAAGATATAAATAGTGCATTAAATCACACTCACACTTATTCACCTCAGTTCATGCATCAACTCATGTACCCTAGCTTATTTATTCAAGCATGACATGTAAACACATACATTTTAACCATGTCTAAAGACCAATCACAAGTTAAGTAATTCAACCACGTATATATACTAAAATAGGTCTTAACTCCAATTTAAATAATAACCTACCTCGACTAATGAATTACCACCTGTAAGCTACTTCGCAAATGCCTTGACCTTCCTTAATAGTTTGGATTTTTCAATGTCTATAAACAACATATACAAGAGTAATTAATTATTTACTCTTTATTTTAGGCCTTGAGAATTTAACCCACTAATTCTACCCTTAATCGAGGTCTGTAGCATTCCCTAAGGGTCTATTGACCGTTAACTCATCTTACCACATTCATAAGATCAACACCCAAAGGGTTTCTAATCAAGTTAACCCCTTTCTAGCCATTTTTATGCCTACAGGTCTCACCTTTATGGAACCCAAGGTTCCCCATTAACTTTAAATATGTTAAGAACCATTAATTTCATGCTAAGAATTATAAAAACACAACTTAGCATCAATTCTAGGTGAAATTACACCTACCCATAGGATTTTCCATAAGTTTCATGCTTTTAGGGCTCAGAGTCAAGAATTCTACCATTAATGTTTCCCTAAAAGGTACTATAAAGATTAATAATCATTAAATAAAGAGGTTTACGAAGTTACTTACCTCAAACAAAGGAAAATGCCCTAGTTCTTGAGAAACACATTTTTAGAGCTCTAAAACGAAATAGAAGTTGTAGAAAAATAACCCAAAAACTGAGTTAACTGCAGTTAATCTTCCCATCATCTCATCGCAATGAGCCATTGCTCGTCATGATGAGAGACCCTTTCATCGCAATGAAGTGCAAATTCTAGAACATTGGAAACTCACCCCAAACCCCACATTTTACAACACACTTTATTTTCTAGACAACATGAATTAATCTCGATACATCAACTATCATAACTAGAATTTTATAAACCCAATTTCTATCCTAAAACTTCCTGTGAGACCCTATGATAGACGACTATCCATAAACAGACTCCACACTACAATACAATAATCCATGAGATCCTAACCATCTCTAAGGTACAAAATACTAGATTTTTATGAAAGCTCACCCTAACCTGAGATTTTATCAACTGTCACTTAGGGACTTTTATAGCGGAGTACTTATGCCCTAATTTTACTATAACGATAGAACAGGTCATTACAGGTTTCCCTGAGACTAATTTGAATCCAGATAAATTAGTATGGGGATACCAAAAATATAGGATTTTCTGTGTGAACAGACTATATGAAATAACTCAACTTTTTAATGAAGGGTTAATTGGTAATTTTAACCAACAAAATAATTATAATAATGATAAAGAGTTTTTTTTTACAAAAAGAGTGGGCCAAACCCATCCTCTTTTCTAATTTTTATAGCTAACGTGACTGAAGGGGGTAAATTATTAGGGCAATGAGTCCCATTATCTTTGAAAGAAAGAAGCAACTGATTGAGGGATTTTGGAGAGTTCAGGCTGTGCAAAGAAGTAGCGCAACAAAAAAAAGGAAGAAGAATTCCTTTGTTCAGTTATGGAGATAACTTTGGCTCTTTAGTATATATTTGGAACATTCTGGTTTGGTCATTAGCCCATTCCCAGAAGAGTTGAGAGAGGACTAATTAAGGAATTAAGTTAATCACTGCTTCGGTTAGTAAGTTTCAGGTGTGGGCATCAATGGTTTAGATATATATATATATATATATATATATATGTTGCATGATGTTTCAAAAAAAGTGATTATATCATCTACATTTATTAAGAATTAGCTATGAGTAGAAGTAATGATAAGATAATTGTGTTTGACAATTATGACATGGAGCATATTAGACAATTTATGCCTACCACTGTTGGCTATTCAGTGAAATTGGTGCGGCATATGGTTGTTGCAAATGCATTTCAGATTCTTTTTACCTAAGTATATCTACCTACAGTTGACTATTACTTTGGGTATCAATGTATATATATTGAGTAGATAATTCACTAATTAAGTTTAGAAATTTGATTAAGGTATTTTTCTACCTCTAGCACATGGTTAAATAGGTAACACATTAAGGTTTAGTTCTAAGCTTGAAAGTTAGGGTTATAGAGACTTGAGCCCGACTAGAATGGTTGATATCATTAATTGATAGTTTTGTATTGATTAAAGCTATTGGAGGCTGTTTGGTTGGTATTCTACGCATTTCAAGGTTATTAATAAGGTAAGTGAGACTTTAAACTTTGAGTGCTTTCTTTTCAAATTCATTTTGAAAATATGTTTTGTCTGCCCGGTCTATGTGTTGGGACGAGCATGTGCTTGGCAGAATTGGTAGTCTTTGAGAATTAAAAAAATATACTTTATTTTCAAGTACACTAAGACCCTTTATAAATTGTTTTGTGATATGATAAGAGTTGTGTATGAAGAGGTAGGGGCATTTCTTATGCTTCCCTGAGCATTGTGTATTCTTTTTTATTTGACAAGGGACATTGTGTATGCTTTCCTAAGCATTGTGTATGCTTCTTTATTTGACAAGGGATATTGTGTATGTTTCCTCTAGCATTGTGTATGCTCCTTGATAGATTTTGCGCATTGTGTATGCTTCCGAGAACATGTGGTGTTGACTAATTATTTTTTTATTGGCATTTATGACAAGTCCATAAGGTAAAGTGTATTGAGATATATAGTTCTAGATTAATGATTGTTTGGAACTTATCGGATATTCTATTATGATATTTTTATGATTGTGGTGTATTTGTATTTTCTAACACTTGTTCCAGGAGTATTCAAAGTAGCAGAGCAAGGATCTTACTGGGTTATATTTAAGTGTAACTCACTCTTTACATGCGTATCCATGCAGATATCATCGGTGATGACGAAGCTAGTAGCTGACGAGTTCGATAGAGTTGATCCAGTTGTTGAGGTGGGCCATCACATTGTTCATGAAGGCTCACAAAAGAGTCTTTTTCATTTATTTATTAATGTTTCCTTATTGGGTTTACACACCCGAGTCTTCTGTAGTTCACTTAGATGTTCCATGGTCTAGTGTGGGATTTGGGCAAGAGTTTTAAGATAATACTTTGAGATTCTTATTATTCGTATCAATTATCATGTTGTTAGAATGCTTATTCAATTTATTATATGTAGCAAATTAATGATTAAGGTACAGAAATATGGTTCGCCTAGTCGGTGGTATGTGCTGGGTGCCAATCACGTCTATGTGATATTTTGGGATGTGATAAGGTTGGTATCAGAGCCTAGGCTTTTCATCTCGGGTCATAGATCAGTGTTTGGTAGAGTCTTATTCATGGGTATGTAGACGTCCATACTTATGACCTTGAGGCTACTAAACATCTAGGATATTTTTTCTTCTTTCATTCCTTATTCGTGCGTTGAGCTGAATCGACTTGAATATTGGGATATTTCCTTGCAGACGGTTAGAACATGCATATCCTCCTCTGCTAGATGACACAGTTGACTTGCAGGTTTTTAACAATATATTTGAAATTGAGTACATGGAATATTATGTGCATTATTGAAGTTGAGATTGGGCATATTGTACATTTTGGGACAACTTTATTTACAAAGAACCTCTGCCAATCTTTTAAGAAGTTTAGAAGTTGGTGAGATTTTCTAATACCAAGAATTCATGTGGATGGAAAAGTGGCCAAATGATATGGTCTTTGCATAAAAGTGACTTATTTAAATTTGATATCGCGGGTATAACTCTTAATTTTGAGTCTGATTAGTAAAGGAAAGGGAGTGTAGCAGGAAGGTAAGGAGAGTAATAGCTTACCCACGTCTAAATTATTGTATATTATGATGGAAGATATCTTGACGATAGTTCTTATAGGGTTCTAAGATTAAAGCCTCTTAAAGCGATTCACTATTATTAGTAATGTCGTGATGCTGATTTATAGGTATGACCTTGTGTAAGAATACATAATTTAAGTGTATTGAGTATGAACCTGATGGTGGTGCTACGAGATGCACAATATATTTATGGAGCAGGTCCGTGGATAAATTCCAGAATGTGGGAGAGAAGAAAACTTGATTATAAAGCTCTATAAACCAACTGGGTAAGAGCATGAGTATGAAATCAACACAGAATGGAATTATTAGTTGTTGAAGTAAGAGTAAGTTGTGGAACGTTAAGATTTCCAGGTGCCATGAAAATAAATGAACCAAAAAAATGATAAAAAAATTGAGACATGACTGTCATTGAGAAGAGTAATCAGTTCACATAATATTGTTAACATATCTTGTGTCGATCAAAACACAAGCTTGAGATAAATACACATCATGTTCGTGAAGTGATAGTGTAGATAAAGATGAGAAAACTTGAGGAGATAAATGTATCAGTTATGATTTTGACCTAAGTGGGGGAGTCTATTATTGTTAACCGGTCTATCGAACATGTATGGACACAGTTCAAAGTTATGAGTACTTGCATAATGTTATAGTTTGGCATAATTGATCTTGAGGTTATCTTTGGTTCGTATTGAAGTCGTGTTTCCTTACACTTGATTGCCAAGAAAAGGATATTAAATTTTTATTATGGTTGAGCCCAAAACTGAATATAAAGGATTAACTTCATATGCCTACAAGCTAAGCTACCCACCTATACAAGTGTTATATATATGATAAATAAAGTGTATACGTTGTATCTAACTATAACTTGGGAAACTAAAGTTAGTTAACCAACTAGGGGGTAGTGTGAGTGGTTAGTAAATTTTTGAATATACTTTCAGAGAACTTACTGATTGTACCACATGATGGTAAAATCGACTAAGACTTGGATGCTGATATGTTATCCAAAATCTGGTTTATTTATTTTTTATTCTGTACTATAGAATGACTTTGCAGAGTCAAAGAAACTAAAAAAAAATAAAAAAATTGCAAGGCTTCATGATTAAAAGGCTTCCAGACAAAGTATAGTCCTTTGAAGTGCTTATTTCTGTTTTGTTGAGAAGAACAATGAATTTATATAGAGTCTATCGATAATGGACAAATTACTTAGAATGTCATGAAGGGCAAGTATTTCTTTTCATACTTAGATGATTTGTACCCTTAATTATAGGGTATTATTTGATATTCTAAATTAGACTTGTGATCGAGATACCATGAGTAGAAAGAGAAAAATTATTCGAATGCATATATCAAGACTTGTTGGGCTTTGTGGTTAAATCTAGTGACATCTCTTGGATAGTCGAAAGCACTAGTAATCGTCATGGACTGCATGAATCGAATATTTGAACTGTTAGCATTCTTGTTATTATGTACACTAATGACACATGGGAATATTTTTATAGTCGATAAAAGCATGTGTAGTTATTGAAGAGGGTTTATGCACATCGAGATAATACTGATATTAAATATAGAAGGTCAGAAGCGTGAATTTTGATTTATTTTTGTATCGTGATGCTCTAAGCATGGGGTTGTCTAGTTAAAGGGGGACAAGCTAATAGTATCATGCACACTAAGGTGCTAGCGTGTGTTTTTATATAACAATTATCTTTATTGGAGTAGGAAAAGTTGATCGGTCAAAATTCCTGGCCTTATTAGGAGTTAGTGATAGTTTTTAAAGGCGGGGCTACTGGATGACGAATAAAGAAGGAACATTACATTTAGAGGGCTCAATGTGTGTGCATTTATGGTAATTGACTCAAGGAGATTTGTACTCGAAAAGATACAACATTTCTAATACTCAGAACTTTCAAAGATTCACAAATCTGCATGGGAATCGAGGAAGAGAGCTATTGTTGGAAGAAGGTGGTAGGACGTACGAAAAATGTTGTTCCTCATTATTTGAACTGTTCATAGCTCAAATGCAAGTGTTAGAGAATCAAGAAATATTGCAGACATGGTTGCCTAAAAAAACATTAGTAGACTTTGTAGTTGATCTACTTATTCATTCAGGAAGTTATGGCTGTATATGGGGTGATATTTATATGCTTAGCTAGATAAAACACATGATTCAAGCTAAACTGCTTATTTCTCATACAAGCCTATATGACGATATGTTTGAGAGATAGTGCAATGGTGTGAGATGCCCGTATTATCACATGTGAGAAGAGTAATAGTGTGAAAAATGTTCAAGCAGGAGTGTTTGGAGGTATTCTAGCACTGCCGCATGTGAAAGTGTTATGGAGGGGTGTTTGGATGTGTTCCAGCACCGCTGTACATGGGAGTATTATGCAGGAGGGCTTGGATGTGTTCCAACACCGTCGTGCATGTGATCGAGATGTAGATGAATAAGTATGTGTTCCGGCGCTACATTACATGAGCATTATATGGGGAAGTTTGGATGTAACACTACCATATGTCAGAATGGTGGATGTGTTCTACTATAGAATTGTGATCATGGCACTTGGATGTGTTATCGTTCAATAGAAATACAAGAGAGTATGGTATCCAATCTTAATATTAGCTGAATGGATATGACATAACATGTGCTTAATGATTAATTTCTTTTGACTGAGTTTGTACCTCATAATAGTTACTGATTTGGTATGCAAAAAAAAAACAACTTATTGTTTGATGTATTATATGAACTCTAGTGTCGTTCGTAATTGGGTGGCTTAAACCTAGTGAGTCACAACTATTGGGTCCATATTTGGTCCAACAAGCTATGAATTTGATTTTTTTTTTGCATTATACAAGAATGACTTAGGATTACTTAAAGTAAGCAAAATCGTACTGAAATAAGGAAGTTAGTGGTATGAAGATCATGAAAGATGAACAAATTTTTATACATCATGAAGGGAGTTATAAAATTTGATAAGAGTAACGTAATCTTAAAAGGATGTGGTCCATATGAGAATCGAATCAAATTGGCGGCACATAAATTGCTTTAGTTTCAGTGAATTCAGGTATACATTCTATGTTGTGTCTATTATTCAACAATGTATTCATGGCGAGTTTCCTTTGTTTCAATCCGAGAAAATGAAACTAGCAAAAAATTTGACTTACGAGGAGGGTCCAATATCTATTGTTAATATACAAGTGTGGTAATTGAGGTAAGGTTGCTTAAGTTGAGGTATGGTGCAAAAATCATGTTGTTTAGGACTTTATGTGGATATCAATGTCATCCACTAGTTGAGTAGCTTGAACTAGAGATATGTATAAAAGAAATTAGTGTGAGTCGACTTGAAAAAAAATCTTTAATACATGTCAGAGCAGGTAAAGGATCTTTTCGAATAAGGGAAATTCTTGACTCAAACTTATAATGGGTAACCGCGTGTTTATAGAGGTTTTTTTTACCATTCATGGTATTATGTGAGATATTGAAAAAAGGATAACTTGGGGTCCTTGCACATTGTCAATAAGGTTTTGGGAAATATTTGGTTGTGGTATCTAAGAGACTTATTATACTACCAAAGGTAGATGTTATATTATGCAAACCCATTTCTAGAGTACATTTATGATCTGACTCATGTTATTTAGACTGAGATAATGTCAGTAGATGAAAATAGTGCTTTTGAGAAAGTCGATGTTGTGTATTTAAAGATATGAGTTTGTTATCTAAGGACAAGAAACATTTTGCGGTCAAAGTATTATAGTAGAACTATCCGTTAGAAAATACTACTTGAGAATACGAGCCGGACATGCAAAGTGAACATTTGCATACTGATACTTTGGAAAAAAATATGTTAGACACGTTGGAGGATGAACGCCATTTTAAGTGAGGGAGAATGTAATAACCCAACTTTTTAATGAAGGCTTAATTGGTAATTTTAATCAACAAAATAATTATAATAATGATAAAGAGTTTTTTTTAAAAAAAGAGTGGGCCAAGACCATCCTCTTTTCTAATTTTTGTAGCCAACGTGACTGAAGGGGGTAAATATTAGGGCAATTAGTCCCATTATTTTTGAAAGAAAGAAGCAACTAATTGAGGAATTTTAGAGAGTTCAGGCTATGCAAAGAAGTAGCGCAACAAAAAAAAGGAAGAAGAATTCCTTTGTTCAGGTATGGAGATCACTTTGGCTCTTTAGTATTTATTTGAAACGTTCTGGTTTGGTCATTAGCCTATTCCCGAAAGAGTTAAGAGAGGATTGGTTAAGGAATTAAGTTAATCACTTCTCCGGTTAGTAAGTTTAAGGTATGGGCATCAATGGTTTAGATATATATATATATATATATATATATATATATATATATATATATATATATATATGTTGCATGATGTTTCAGAAAAAAGTGATTATATCATCTAAATTTATTAAGAATTAGCTATGAGTAGAAGTAATGATAAGATAATTTTTTTGGCAATTAGGACATGGAGCGTATTAGACATTTGGTGCCTACCACTGTTGGCTATTCAGTGAAATTGGTACTGCATATGGTTGCTGCAAAAGCATTTCAGATTCTTTTTGCCTAAGTATATCTACCCACAGTTGACTATAACTGATGTGCCGCCAATTTACGGCACTTTCGACTCCTTTTAACTAAGAACAATCGTACGTTTTCAAGCAACCGTTGTCGTTTTTGATGTTTTTATGTG